>BGPT01000364.1:290073-339558 GCA_003297045.1 Symbiodinium sp. clade C Y103
TGTCCTCTCTCTTTCCTGCCTTTACCATCTCATTTTCACATCTGTTTGGTGCTTCTTGGAAGGAGTTGACTTGTGGGGTTATCCGGTCCTTTAATTATTTATAATTTTTAATTATATTTGTATATATTTATATATTTAATTATATTTCATTAATTAATTTCAACCAATAGGTAGGCTTCAGAGAGATTTGCCATAAGTAAATTGAACCCAATGGCTCAGGTAGGAATACAAATATACTACCCTGGCAATATCTTGATTTGTGGAGGGCATGTTGTCCAAAAGCTAGGTCCACTAGCTATCAGTAGAGTATTGCAACAAAGCACCATTGCGGCAAAGTCTGGACCCAGTCAGACCCATTACCTTAATATCATACAATACTACCAGTAGTACCGCACAAGGCGGTGGCGGAAGTTTCAAAGATAGGAAACCTATAGGCAGAGCGAACCCACTGACGGATTGAAAGATGGTTGAGTGTTTCTCCCTTTCTGTCTTTCTTTCTCTCTGTGTCTCTCTTTCGCCATCTATCTACAGAGATCCTTTCTAGCCATCTACCTATCTACCTGTCTATCCACCTATCTATCGATCGATCTATTTAATCACCTATCTATGAAATTGTCTATCTTTCTCATTATCCATCCTTTCATATTTCCATCCATCTGTTTATCTAATTACCTGTCTTTCGATCTATCTATCTCCACCCATCCCTCTATCCACCTTACCTCTCTGTTTGAAGTATCTCTTGTATTGCGCCTGTCACAAAAAATGTATCTGTGGAAATCATCTTCTAATATCCCATGCCTGCCATCGTTTTTGAAAATGCTACAAAACCCACATATTTAGCTCATATTTGACAAGGTGGCGAATCCCTTGCGCCTGCCACACAAAACGACATCTGGACATCCAAAAGTCTTCCGAACCCCTCAATTTTTTACGATTTATTCACTTCCAAATATGCTTCGCGCCACAACGCCGTGCATTTTTTCGACATCTCATCTTCCAAAAGTGGTCCGAGAATGCGGTGCTTTGTACATTTTCACTTCCAAATGTGTTTCGCGCTACAACGCCGTGCGCTTTTTCGACATCTCAACTTCCACAAGTGCTCCGAACCTGACAATTTTAAACGTTTTTCACTTCCAAATGTATTTCGCCACAACGGCGTACAACTTTTCATCTATCTCTCATCTGCCCAGATGTCTCCGCACCCGCCGCTTTAGCGCGCCTACTTTTCGACCCTCCGGAGCCACAAAACAATGGAAAACACAGTGTTTCGCGACTTTCCTACCTTTTCGCGCATCTGCATCTCTTCTCTTCTGATTTTCTCATCTCTTATCTTCTCTCTTCTCATTTTCTTCATCTTCTGAATTTCTTCATAGCTGTGCTTTTCCATCTGTCCATATTGTCGGAAGCTTTAGCTTCTAAATTTCCTTCGATAAGCTGCACAAAATAGCACTCCCAATATTTCTTTAAATGAATTATCAGTGGAACGCCATTTTATACACTTTGTTTCTCTATTTTTTGAAGGGATTTTTCAAAAAAGCCAGTTGATGATTTTTTTCAGGCCAAAATTTTCCAGGCCGGCGTATGGCTCACCATCATTCAGACTTGTTCAATTTTGCGAGTGACAACTGCTCAATTTTCCTTATTGTTTCTGGTGCCAGTACAAAATGGTTCCCGTCTGATTTTCTGGGGCAGGCCTTTCGGCTCTACAAAATCATGGACCACAGCATACCTTGGCATACCTTAGTCTACCTGTAGCAACACCCAAAATCTATACAGGTTGTACAAAATCAGGCCATCGTTTGAAGTTGAGCTTACATTGGACCCATATCATTTTGTAGAGGTTTCATTCATAAAAATGGTCTTGTTAGCTCTTTCTTTGCTTGGGATCAGGGTCCTCATTTTATATTTCAGATACCCTAAAATATCTTGACCCCCACCATTCTGTACATTATTTTTGTACCAAATGGGGGGGCCCAACCTTCAATTCTAATTCCAAGGGGATATTATTAAAATATATTGAAATTATTGGATAATAATGTTTGGATTTGAAAATTGCTTATGATATTTTGCTAAAGAAAAAGTAATATATATATATATAAATATGATTATATATATTTTAAATATTTATTATATTTTTGATTTTTTATATTTATATAGTAATATTTTTTTTGAAATATATAATATATATTGATAAATTAACAGAATTATTCGATAATATTAGATATATAAAGAATAGATATTAATTGTTTCGAAATTAATAAAATTAAATAAAAAATTAAATATTTATATTTTCTTGATGAATGATATTATTTTATAATTTATAGTATTTTCACTAGATCTTAATTAAATTTAAATATATAAAAAAGAAATTAAATAAGATTAATATATAATTATAAATTTATTATTTGAAAATTGATGATTTTTTAATATTGATATATTGAGGAATATATATATAAATTAATATTAAGAAATTGAAAGGTCATAATAATTTCTAATTGTATTATAAATAAAGGAATAAATTTGATTGATCAATTTAGCTTTTTAGTTCGAATACTAAAAAAATATATTATTAAAAAAATAAAAAAAATCTTATTAAAAAAAATATATATTTCATATTCTAATTCTTATTTTACCTAAAATATATATTCTTATATAAATTATTCTTCTTTACTTAAGAAATTCAAAATTTGGATTTTTGTCCCATTAATTAAATTTATATATATTAAGAATTATAATTAATTATATATGCCTCATTATATATTTATATTTGTTCTATATATTTGCCTCATATATTTATTCCATTTATTTATTTATTTAAGAATTATAATTAAAAATATTTATTAATATCTAAAAATTCCCGATATATTTTTATAAATAAATAGATATATATATATATATTAATATATTTATTAAATAATATAGTAAATCTATTTCAATTATCATAATTAAGAATATTTTTCATATAAAATTATATATTTCCCAAATTTCAAGAAATATTCATTATATATAGAATTGTTTACTTAGAAATAAAAATAAAAAAGAATATATTAATTCGAAAAAAAAATAATTATACACATAAAAATATTTCAAAAAAATTAAATATATAGATATCTCATATAAATTATAAAGCCTAAATAAAAAATATCAAATATATATTTTCTTATTTTTATTAATTAAATTAAAAAGAAATAAAAAAAAAAAATCAAAAATATAATAAATATTCCTAATAAAATATTTTTTTCTTCAAAAAAAATTATCTCATTAATAAATCTTATTTTTATAATTTATTTTATTGCAATCCTAATGTAATTAAATAATTAAATATCCAAAAATAAAAATAAAGATAAATCAAAATTAGAAAATAAATTTAGAATGTATAATTCCCAAAAATAAAAGAAAATATAATTCAGAGGTAATAATTTATACTAATTTAGCAGTAATTTAGCACCAGCCCGGCAAGAATCAGCAGTCCAGCAGCAATCTAGCAACATCCAGCAGAGATTTGGCCGCAGCAGCCGCGCAGCAACCGCTTAGCAGCAGTCCAGCAACAGCCCAGCAGCAGGTTAGTAGAATGAGCCAGGCATAACAAAATAACAAATTCATTAGTACAAACACAAGCTAAATAAAACAATATTTACCTCTAAAATAGCATTTTCTATCTCATGCGACTGCTCCATCGCAGCTAAACGCATGTTGGGGCGACTTTCCCGGTAAGTCCCCCCACCTAAATGCAAGATTTTGGATGGGTCGGGCTACCTTCACTATCAGCGAGTAAGAAATTAAGGGACCCTCGACGAACACTTGCACATACATACTAACATACGTGGATCCTTTCCGTAGAGAAATTGAGGAACCCTAGCCATCGGCAACCAACAGTCTTATATAACGCGCTGGATATATGATTATATTATATTATATTATATTATATTATATTATATTATATTATATTATATTATAATATATTATATTATATTATATTATATTATATTATATTATATTATATTATATTATATTATATTATATTATATTATATTATATTATATTATATATATATATATTTGTATCTATTTATTTATATTGAATAGTTAGTTTGATTTATTTTGATATCTATCAATCGAATTATTAAAATAATTATCAGGAAATTGAATTTAGTGAAATTTAGTTTTATTTCTGTTTCAAGGTTGGTCTGTGCGGTCTGTTGGTCTGTGCGGATGCCCCTGCTTCAATTCTGTTTTCAGTTGCCCTTGCCACCACCCTGCAAAAGCATGGGAAATGACACGCTCTAGTCAGTTGATGGCAAATCAGCATGGCTACATTCATCTGATTCAGTTGACCACCATCCATTAACTATGAACAACATGCACTACAAGTGCCTCCGACCAAACAAGGACCCCCAATGCAGAGAAGGCAATCCCCAGTCCAGCGCCTTTCCCTGAGGAGGCTTGTAGATGCGACCTGTTCGGGTGGCTCCAACAAGTGGCACATATCTACACCAAATGTTGCATGGATCTCCTGCAATCTTCATAAAATCCAGTTGGCCTACAGTTTTGTGGCAACTGTTTTGGTCGTGTGTAGAACTTCCAACTTAAGAATCAACACGTTTCTTCATGGGCACGGGTTGGATCAAGGTCGTTGGGTCGGAATCTACATGGGTTGGATCGGCACGGTACAGATGGCAACCTTGCGGACTACCTCGACCAACCACCATCCCGACCATCCCGACGACCCCGACCGTCCCGTCCCGTGACCATTCATCCACTATGTCGCTCCAGGATCGTCTTTGACGATTCTGCGACACTGATCCGAACCTTTGGATGTTTATTCCGGACGCTCCTCTGTGCCGCTGATTCGACTTGATAGATTCTCACATGGAATTCACTCGTTTCTTCACCTCCTTGCAGGTGAATAAAAGAAAGCAAAATAACATAAAACAACCAATTTCTTGGTCTGTGTGTGTGTGTGCGACAGAATGAAACCAAAACCCACAGGAGCACCTTCTGGGCTTGCTCGCAGCTTCTTGTTGCGCACTCGCACCACACGTCCGTGAATCGCACAGGAGACACCTAAGTCATAGGTTTGAATGTTTTTAACGTGAATGCCAAGGGATCGTCATGGCACAGCTTAGAAGGGCAAAAAGTCTTCAACGCCAGAAGATCAAACATGGAAAGGATTAGACCTTTGGATTGATGTAGACTGATCAACTAGTTCTTGCATTGTGCTATGGAAAACAGTCATCAGTCTCTGAGCGGACAAACAGAAACTTGATAAAGACCGTCTTGACTCTTGACTGACGCTTTTGATGTTGGGATTCGTGGCTTTGAGCTTTGCCAGCGCGGATATGTTGACCCTGCCAGGCTGAGGCACAATAAAGCATTTTCATGTAGAGCTTTGGGAGCATGAAGGTCCTCAGTTGCGTGTACAAAACCAGTGTGAGAACAAACTTTCGTCCAAACCGAATTTACCATCGCAAAAACTCCATAATTCGTGGTAAAGGCTATATTCAACGCCTGAATTGAAGCCCTTTCTTTGATGGTTTCCCCAAGATGATCGAGGCCTCTTTGCTGTCCAAAACCTTGGAGCTTGACCAACCATCTCTTGGTTGGTCTCAAGATTACCCAAAAAGAAAGTAACCAAGTAACCATCAACATCAACATTAAGCAACATCAAACAGTGGGATAACTTTCTCTCAACACCAAAAAAATGGCTAAGGGCACCCTGGTTACAATTGGTTGAAGAGGAAACTTACAAGAAACCCCGTGGTTTCCTGTATGTTTTCCCTTAAATCAAACCAATAATGAACATATCCATATCATATTGTTGGGACGTGTTGATCATATATCCCACTACAACCCCATTCTGGTTGGTTTTACACCACCTTTTTTCATAGTGGTTATACCATCCCCCAATTTTCAGAGCGAGGCTCTGATAGACGGAGGCTTCACGCAAGTCACGCTGGGAGGAGGCATCCACCATGTTGCGAACCTGGAAGCGCTTGATGGCCTTGTCCTGCATCAAGGGAGGTTTGAATGGGAAAATCATCGGAAAATCATGGGAAAATCTTAGAAATGAAGGCTTTAATGGGAAAATATCCTCTATGAATATAGAGGATTTTCCATTGCATGTCCAAGATCTGAATCAGTTTTTGGGAATGTTCGAATTCAAATTTTATCTATGGGTATAGTTTGGTGGGGTCAAATTTCAACATCTCGTAGGTAAACATCCCAAAGTCATTTTACAAAGTTTGGGGGACGGGAGGGCGTTATGTTTCAAATATGTTCAAATCTTAATGTGGTAAACAGTCAACCACACCTCATTTCTTTCACCCTTCTGAATCCTTTCGGAACTCTTACACTATTTCTTTGAAGACTTGCATTCAAAGTCGATTAAAGTGCATTAGAGCCCATGAAAGTGGATTACATGTGTATATATATATATATACATTAAGTGCATGGATTAAAGTGGATTAGACAGCGAGTTTACCGCATGTTCCAGTTTCTGCCTCCTTCATCGTCACCCAGCGGCTCCTTCGGGACACAGCGGCAGCAGTTGGAGCATCGCACGATGGCCGTGTGACCACGGCCGTGCTTGGATCGCCCGTTGTTGCGGCGTTTGGACGGCATCGTTTGTACAGGGCTGGGACACCAAAACTTGCAGCGGTAGCGGAGCAAAACATGCGGAGAACATGCTGAGCAGTCCAAGTGACACAAGTCATTTCCAGATCTTGGATTTAATGCAAAAGTGGGGAAGGTCTGTTGATTCCACTATTTGCTTTCTCACCAAAGCTAGACTGGTTGCGTGGGGTGAGGGACCAGCTCGTTTTCAATGTCGAATGGCCATTCTTGGGGTGACTACTATAGACCCTGAGATGGCCAACCAGTTCTTGTCGCGGGTGGATTGATTCCATCCTTTGCAAAGGATCTGACCAGCCCTCAGCTAGCTGGAAGGTTCAATCACCATCAATACTTTGGGGGTGCCAGCAAGAATTTGAGGGATGTGAATACCCACCCAGCTGGTATCTCACTTTTTGTAAACTGTAGAATTGCTTGGCCACACCTGTGCCACTGCTTTTTGTTCCTCCAAAGGCCCTGGTCTTTGGGGCTTGGAACTTTGGCGCACAATGCGAGGTGCGCGATTCCAGAACCAGTTCAAACATCAATTTCACTCTTGACTCCTCTGTCGGCCAATCTCCAGAAATTGGAGAGTTGAGCATTCCGTGGCCAAGTGTTGCCCTCGAGGGAGGGAATGGCCTCAGATCTCCAGACTGCATTTGGGGCCAACTTCGAACAGCGGCGGAAGTTTGGATTACTTGTGCTTGCTTGCAAAAAGGTGTATATATCAAACATTGCAATGTGTTGCCGTTTCCAAGTCCCACCTTCTTCGCAGGGTCCGGTGACAAAATGCAGCCCAAGCAAGATCATTCAACCTGCTGGGGGGGGGAGTGGAATGTCTGCAGAATGATTGGCATCCAACTCAACTGGCGGATGCGTAACAGCAGTCTGAATTGCCCTTTTGACCACATACTGCACTGAAACTAAATTCTCAAGGTAAACTATACCTATACCAGAAGGCATCAAAACAAGTGTCCTGTTTTGACTAAACTTAAAAATTCAGGCTATTGAACGTCCGTCTGCCCAAGATTGAGAAAAAACCTCCGATTTGCACAGGCCTACCACCCGACGACCCAAATTCCAAAGATTGCACTGTATTATTTATTCATATGTTTCATTTGTTTTTCTTAGTTTTTCTACCGCATCAATTTGCAGCTGTCAATCCTTATGCAAACATTTCCAAGGCCTCTTGCTCAGTTTCAACTGGATGCGGGAATTTGTTCGCTTGGCACTCTTTCCCAAACACTTTGTTGTGTTGAACCATAATCAACCGATCTCCCCCCAAATGCCTCTTCACTCCGGCGATGACACCTGAAAGGCTTGAAGCTCATCACAAGCCGTTGAGGCGTGACACAAGGCACCACAGCAGTGGATGCATTTCATCCCAACTTTGGGCAAGTTGCAGGACAATGATGAATTTCAGGTTTGCGTCTCTGGGCAAGAACAAGGAGGGTATATAATTGATTGCAAGTTCATGTTTCAACTGTGGCCAAGGACTCTCAGGTGGTTTCATCCTCAATTTTTTCAACTCTTGAAAATCAAGGCAACAAAGCAGGCAACAAGAACACGAATACCAAAAGTATCCAAAATGGTCAAAAGTACAGTATGCAAAATGGTCTGTTTCTTTCCACCATTGCTCTGGTGTTCACTCAGATTCTATCGCCTCAAGTTGCACAAGGACATGCTGCAACTCTTCGTGCAATTCTTTGGCGGAGTCCTGGCGTTGACAACTTCAGAAGCGAAAACAAGAGATACAAGAGATGCCGGACCCTCCTCAGATTTGCACAAGGGCCCAGGGGCACCCCCCCAAAAAAATAGAAATATTCCATAATATTCCCTATAACTAGACTAGAGTCTAGATTCTCCACGTGTTAGATTTTCAGAGAAAGCGAGAACGCCAAGACCACGCTTCCCCTCTGCTCCGGAGCTGCTCCTCATACAACCTTGCGAGTTTGCGCTGAGCCACGACCTGAAGTGGATGACAATTGAAATATCCAATATCCAACAGATATTATCCCCATCGAATCCCCACTACTGGTTGGTTTTGGGTAAATCACCCATCGTGTTCCCATCATTGTTGGTTGTAAGCCGCTTCGGTAAACTTCACCACTTTCCCTCCGGCAAACATGGCAATGGATCCACCATTTATAGATGATTTTCCCAACTACCAGTAGTACCGCACAAGGCGGTGGCGGAAGTTTCAAAAATGGAAAACCTATAGGAGAGGTTCGTCGCTGTGACTGATGGATGGCAGAGCGAACCCATTGATGGACCGACAAGTGGTTGGAGGCAGCGCAGTGTAGTTGTAATGTAGTGTAGTTGTAGTTGTGGTTGTAGCTGTAGTTGTAGATGTAAATGTAGTTGTGGTTGTAGTTGTTGTAGTTGTAGTTGCAGTTTTAGTGCAGTGCAGTGTAGTGCTGTTGTAGTGGTTATCGTGGTTGTAGTTGTAGCCGTTGTAGCTGTAGTTGTCATGCAGATGAAGTTGTACTTGTAGTTGTAGTGGTTGTTGTGGGTGTTGTGGTTGTTGTGGTTGTTGTGGTTGTTGTGGTTGTTGTGGTTGTTGTGGTTGTTGTGGTTGTAGTTGTAGCTGTTGTAGCTGTTGTAGTTGAAGTTGTAGTTGTAGTTGTAGTTGTTGTAGTTGTAGCTGTTGTAGCTGTTGTAGCTGTTGTAGTTGTAGTGGTTGTTGTGGCTGTAGTTGTAGTTGTAGTTGTAGTCGTAGTGGTAGTTGTAGTGGTAATGTAGTTGTAGTTGTAGTGGTAGTTGTAGCCGTCATGTAGTTGAAGCAGTAGCTGTAGTTGTTGTATAGCTGTTGTAGTTGTAGTGGTTGTTGTGGTTGTGGTGATTGTGGTGTTAGTTGCAGTGGTAGTTGTAGTGGTAATGTAGTTGTAGTTGTAGTGTTAGTTGTAGTGGTAATGTAGTTGTAGCTGTGGTTGTAATTGTACTTGTGCTTGTGCTTGTAGTTGTGGCGTAGTCACATCCAAACTTCAAAAATCGTCCCGAAACCCTCAGTTTTTAACACGTTTGACATGGAAATGTGCTTCGCGCCACAACGGCGTGCACTTTTTCGACATCGAATCATCATCGAATCGTCAAAAAGTGGTCCGAGACCCTCACGTTTTNCACAGCGCCGTGCACTTTTTCGACATCTCAACTTCCAAAAGTGCTCCGAAGCTGACAGTTTTTAACACTTTTCACTTCCAAATGTGCTTCGCGCCACAGCGCCATGCACTTTTTCGACATCTCCACTTCCAAAAGTTGTCCGGCCGTGACAGTTTTTAACACTTTTTACTTCCAAATGTGCTTCGCGCCACAACGCCGTGCACTTTTTCGACATCTCAACTTCNTGACAGTTTTTAACACTTTTTACTTCCAAATGTGCTTCGCGCCACAACGCCGTGCACTTTTTCGACATCTCAACTTCCAAAAGTGCTCCGAACCCGACATTTTTTAACACTTTTTACTTCCAAATGTGCTTCGCGCCACAACGCCGTGCACTTTTTCCACATCTTAACTTCCAAAAGTGGTCCGAGACCCTCGGTTTTTAACACTTTTTACTTCTAAATGTGCTTCGCGCCACAACGCCGTGCAATTTCTCATGTCTCATCTGCCAAGATGTCTCCGCACCCGCCGCTTTAGCGAGCCTCCTTTTCGACCCTCCGGAGCCACAAAACATTGGAAAAACACAGTGTTTCNTTCTCTCTTCTGACTTTCTCGTCTCTGATCTTGTCTCTTCTGACTTTCTCCCTGTCTGAGCTCTTCACATCTTTGCTCTTCACATCTTGGCTTTTCCATGTCTCCATATTGTCGGAAGTTTGACTTCTAAACTTCCTTCGATAAATCTTCATGTTGTTGGAAATTTCCAAGCTATTTTCCCATGATTTTCCCATTCAAACCTCCATTTTTTGGAGGTTTCCCAGCTAGTCATGCTTGAATACCATGAATACCAAAGGGTAAGCGAACCGCCTGCGACTCCAGGTCTTCAATCTCTTGCAGCGCTCGACGCTGCTGCTCTGCCTGCGAGATCAACGGTGGAGCCAGCGAGGAACAAAGTAAAATTTGGGGATCACCATCCTGGCTATTTTGTTAAAATCATGTCAAAATCATGTAAAAACACAAAAAGAATAGTTGAAAGTCACCAAGTACAAGTGGAGTAGATTCTGAGTAGATCAATTATGAAGCTGTTGAGAGAAGAGAGACACAAAAAGGAAGCTGGTTTTGCATTTTGGCTGAGATTGTTGCTTCTCTTTAGTATCAAGAGGTCATTGGAATCACGCTGCTCTGCTTTTCCTAAACAATGATCCACCCCAAACCCACCTCTACCCTAGGCTATTTTCTGGAGGTTCTAGCCCACAACATCTTGCCCCAATCGCAATTGGATCATTCCAGGTGGCATTCTGAGGCGCCTTCACCCTTTGCAACTCTTGGGAAAGAAAACCAATCTCCTGACGGCTGCGATTCAGCTCCTGCAACAGCTCTTCGTCCTTGGCCGAGGATGACACTTATGCGATCCCATGGGGATCCCCCGTGCCCCAAGGCACCATTGTTGGAGCACTGATTTCACCAATTTGGGAGAAATGTGCTTTGGGTCGATCATGAAAAAAAGACCCGGAATGCTTTGGAAAAAAAAGTCACCCATTTCCAACCAACCAGTCAGTGAGAGTTTCCAACCAACCAGCGAAAATATATATATATATAGAAAATATATATTTATATATAATAGTTATATAATATTTGTATATAGGACGTTGGATTTGGAGGAACTTGTGGACAGCACCATACTGGCACGTTTTGAAAACCAGCCCGAAAGTCGAGGTCAGAAGCGCATCTCATTCAGCCAAGCAACCTCTTTGAGCCTGGTGACGGCTGGGAATGTTCTACACCTTCGCATTTCCATAAATCCACAACCATCATCAAACAAAATTGTAAGTCTCCGAACTAAATAGAGGTTTTGGTGGCAAAACTGTCTATAAATAGTGGAACATCCACAAGTTGTTCATGGGAAAATCATCTATAAATGGTGAAAAATCCTCGATTTGTAATGTCAAAATCATCTATAGTGAAAAATCCATGAAAATCCTCTATTTTTTGCGGGAAAATCATCTAAAGCTACCCATAAATCCACCCAACTTCCCCCAAACTCCCGACCTTCGCGTGGAGAGTTGCGCCACCTCTTCGGCCAAGAGTTGCAACTCGCCGCGTTTCTGGCTGAGCTCCTGAGGGGGTGAATGCAAATGGTTGGGTTTAAGGGAACAATTAGTGTTGGAGTGATTGTCGGCTAATGACTAATGTTACTTTATCTTCCATTCAACCATCTTCAACCTAACAATTTTGTCAATTCAACTGGGCAAACTCAACCATTTAAGGGAAACTTGACAGGAAACTGGCTGGCTTTTTTGCTCCTGGAGGGTTCCTGCAGATTGTCCCTTCAACTACTTCCAAATTCACCATTTCTCATCATTCTGATTTGTTTCTACACAGAAACAGAAATTACAAGAAACCACAACTAATAGATTAAAATGGTAACAACAACCATCCTGGTATACCAGGTTACCACTTATCTATGTTGGTGGAGGAAAAGGGTGCGTGTACCCATAGAAAGGATATTTGTGACATTTACGGCCTAGCCTGCAAACATTGCCTGGATGGTCCACCATTATTCAGCCCATCTGACACAAACAGCTCACCTACAATGACCAAATGACTTCAATCAAGCATCAATTTATTTGGTCATTGTAGGTAAGTGGCTTATATCAATCAACCAAATGATCCATAGATGACCTATAAATCCACCCTGAAGTTCTCCTGCGCTTGGATCTCTTTCTGCTTCTTGAAGTCTTGCTGCGCCTCTCGCAGAGCGGCCTGGTGCGGCCAGTGGCCATTGGTCGCTGATCATAGCGCTGAAGAAAAGAAGAGCTGTGTGAAACACTATAAACTCTCTGGTCCCTGCAAAAAGAAACAAGAAAAACTCTACTTCAAACTTGGGGGAACCATAAGTTTGACCATAAGTTGATCAAGAGAGGTCTTGGAAATTCACCTGGATGCAGTCATGAAAGCGCTTTCAGCTGGAGTGGGACCCGCCTGCTGGCACTGCAACTCCCTTCTGCACAGATCCATGGTGCGAGGCCGAAAGGTGATGAAGGTGATGAAAGTGATGAAAGTGATGAAAGTGATGAAAGTGATGAAAGCGACAGAGGTTCGTCTGTGCTGAGCCCGATCGATCACGTTGATTTCCAGATATTTCATGAAATTTTCAGAACCTCAAGCATTTCAAGTTGCATTCATATAGAAGTCAAACCTAACTTGCACTGGACTTGTCGGGATGCGAAGCTGCACCACCGGGTGCCACCTTGAACCAAGGTGACAGCAAACCCTTCATTGCCAAGGTGGCCTGCTTTCATCCCCCAATCTCTCCAGTCCATGGAGGCTGGAGAAGCTCACAGGTATTTACAATTTACTAGATAAGCCTTCATGATCTTCATGTATATATAAGAGCAGCCATGAAGAGAAAGCTTTTGGAAGGAGAGTTATATGGAGCATCGATGAAGGACTGAGAACGATGTGTTGTGGTAGAGACAAGTTTGATAGAGACGGGTTTGACAAAGAGAGGCTCTATAAAGTAAGTTTGAGAAGGTCAAAGAAATTTGATAGAGAAAGTTTGAGACAGTTTTGTTTGATGGATTAGGAGAAGTTTGGCGAACAGAAGATCAATGAAGTTTGATAGGGAAAGGTTTGACAGATTTGACAGAGAAAAATGATGAAAATAAGTTGGATGGAGTATAGGTCTGATGGAGACAAAGTGCTGCTCCTGCCACGCAAAACAAGTGCAGCGGCCCAAACCCCCGCCACAACCACGCGCACAAAGGACAAGCGCAAGGCAGTCTAGAGTCCAGAGATGTGCAAAGCGCCGCACCTGCCATGCGAAGAAAAGCAAGAAGCACCAAGTGATGAAAAGGAGTTTGATCAAAAAGTACCAGTGGAATGAAGGGAAGCTTGATAGAGATAATTAGATGGAGGGCGGCATGCGAGGGAGGAAGGAGGCGGAGGGAACGTAGTGCCAAAAAAAACCGCCGAGCCGTGCAGAGTGATGTAGGGAGAAAGAAAAACATCAAATGTTGGCTACACCCCCATGATTTATCTCATGATTTCCAATGTAAATATCCTTTGAATATCCCCATGTTGATTAGATCCCCATATCCTGTCAATGCTGGGAAAAATCCTAGGCTTCAGCCGCTCGTTTATTCCGGGCTGAAGTTGATGGCCCCATGGCCATGTCAAATGACTGCTATACAGGCTATACAGCACTAAAGCCGCCACACAGGCCATGCGTAATGGTGCCATTTCTTGCGGATCAACAAATGAACATCAAACAACAAGAAAGCAGCCAGACTGCATTGGAACCCTTGTCACCTAACACAACGTAGCACAACAATCCGTAAGGCTTAGGATAGAAAACAGCTCCATAGCGAAAGTGCAGCCTGCATGCGCAACCCGATTTAATAACCGGAGTTGGAGGCGACCAACATCAGCCAAAGAGTTCTGCGATGAGAAGGTTGCATGTGCAGAATGGGCAGCCACATTGCTTCTGCTTGATCTTAAATCAAGCAGTACAAGTAGTGAGGCTTTGCCCATCAGTAGGTTTGTGATGGCGATCCGGGTTTCATGACAAATGAAGTCTGGACTGTGACCTCCAGTTCCGTTCCGGTTTTTGGGCTCAGAAAAGGATGTACCACTGCCTTGTTCAACCATCTCCGATTTCTCAAGAACCATGGGTACAAGCATGAAAGCATGCAACCTCAAACGACAGAAGGCACTGCTTCGCAGTGGCCCTGCCTCGTCGTAAGTTTCGTTTGATTGACAATGAACTGTCTGACCTCTGGCGTTTCCTTTGCAATTCAAACGGCTGGGAGCTTTGAGCCAATACTCTCTATAGATTAGCCAAATTAGCAGCTCCTAGAGACTCAGGCGCCGCAGCTGGCTTGAGAGGTGCCACAGAAATCCACGTCTCAGTCTTCAAAGCTGCAGAGTCCGCAGCTGAGGCTACAAAGGCGCATGACATAGATGTCAAAACACATATCCATCCCGGCTGCCTCGAACAAATCACTGCAGCCAACGAGGGCACAAGCAGAAAAACTAGGCCAATGCCGAAAAGTCCAAATTACTAAAGTGATTTAAAGTGCAAACCCCATCTGGGGATGGATCAAAATGATCAAAACCTGTTACACCCTCTTTCGGAATGAACATTCACTATCATCCATTGATCCCAGCTATATCCACCTGGTCAAAATCTGCTGTGCATACAGATACTTCGGCGCAAGTGGTGGGTGGGTCCTCACCATCCGGTACCGGCAGCTCGCTACTTTTTGCCTCCAGGTCCTGACGTTGGCCAATGCTGTGGGCCCTTCTTCGATGTGTGTCCAATTAACAAGTGGCTAAAAATCATGCTGTGAACGAGTTGTAGTGACTGTATACACATGCCCGGTTTTACAGTGATAGATGGGTCATAAATCATAAACCACTTCCTAACTGGGACGCGCATGGCGCATGGCTAGATGACTTGGTAGCTGCAAGCTGTTCCCTGCTGGTCAAACTCCCCACCAGCCTGGTCTAGATCAACGCAGGTACAAGCAGTGGGACAATAAGTTGGTTTGCTCTGGATGCTGTCCTGCCGGGACGTGAGCAATGAAATGCTTCACAGAAGAAGGTGCTTACATCAAAGCGTTGCTTTCGTTGAATGATGTCCTTCTCGACGCAAATGAACCCCTGATCCCCCAAAACGGATCTAATAAAAACCCCAGTGGAAACCAGTTGTACAATCCAGGCTCTTTACTAACCGAACAGTTTATTCTGGAGCTGCGTTCATCTGTCGGCTCCTCTGAGCTACAGCCACAACTTACCGGACAAATATATGCCAAGGGGGACCAAAGACTGTCAAGCCCTTCACACCTCAGAGGCGTTGGAAAACCAGGAGATATCTGCAGACTGCATCCGATCACAAGCTTAGCTTACTTGAGGGGTACCCAAAGATGACATCTCTCGGCCCAGTGTGGTGGATTTCAGACCGCACAAGTTGTGACTTGTGGAAAAACAGCACACGCAGGCTGAACATGGCTGAACTAAGCAGTGGAAGTTTTGTGTTTTTGCGGTTGTCTAGCAGAGTCTATGGTGCGCCAGGAAAACACTATCGGTTTGTCCAAACATGGGGGATAGCCGGAATAGCCCACTGATGCCAATTTCAACCGAGAAAATGAGGATCAGTCATGACATTTTGGGATACCCACCTCACCGCGCCCAGGCACCATGAGCCCAAAGACAGAGGTTCTGCTCCTGCACCGGGCTCTGACAAAGGCAACCATGAGTTCTGGCTTCTTAATAGCTGCCAGTCATGGATTTTGAAGGGATGTTCATTGGCCGATTCCATCACTTGAGGCCTGGGGGTGGTGTACGAAAGCTAAGGTTCACACGAGTCTGGAAACATCATGGGATCTTGATATGCTCAGTCCAGTACTGATTTTCTATGTCAACCAAAATGGAGGAAAAAAACTTGCTGTCGATATTATGCAACGCGTCTTGTCATTGAATGATCTGTGCGCTCCCCTCTATACCTTGAAGACCTGGGGGGATTTGAGCCCATAATCATCTGCTTCTGAAACTGCTCTGAAATGAGCTTGGGAGAGAGGGGGAGGGCGTCTTCACGTGAAAAATCACTGTGTTGGACTCAGAGCTGCCCCTCCCTTGCTGAAGCAAGAGTAAACTCAAGCTAACTACCGTGAGCTTTTGTGATTAGCTGTGCATAGCTCTTCAAACCCCCATGTTCGGCTCCTGCATCGGCAAAGCCAGCACAGCTGTTGTTGGCCTTCATGAGAGTCACCAGCGCTGCGACTTGGGCATCACTGGCTGCATCTTCCAAGTTCAAGTACGTCGACATGATGTCTGGGTAGGCGTCCCAGAAGTCTTCCTCAGATGCTGCAAGAACGGACCGCACGAAATCAAAGTGAGTGAATCAAGCAGCGCAAAACAAGTCCATCACAAAGCCACCTCAACACACACTTTAAATTTTCTGTGCGCAAACCTCAGCATATTGTTACGTCAGCCTTAAACGCCTTCATATGCGGAGTCGGAAAGTGTACCAACCTGAGAACAACAAACCAGATAAACCAGGGTACAACTTGCCCTGCTGCTTTTTTCAGCAGACCTGGAAAATGCTGGTGCAAGTAAGTGTCCCAATTGAAGCCATCTGTATCTGCACACTGCATTGACTCAACTGCCTCCGTTCGAATCGTATCGCATTTGGTCGGACAACCGCCGGAAGTGACCTGGACCGCTGGACCGCTGGACCGCACTGCGAAGCAGCAAATCAAGAGGAACCGACGGACATCAACGGCCCTGCGATGCCCTGCGCACCTTGTACCAAGGATTGCTTCCGGTAGAAGCACATCCGCATGTTACTGGGCAAACCAAGCGCAGAAGACTACCTTCAGAAGTATCGCAATATCCTCAGCCAGGGACGTGCCTCAAAGTGATTTGACAATATTTGACATCTAAGTGCCAAACTAACCTTCCACTGGAACTTGTTCAAAGTCAAAGGTTGCTTGAATCACAATCCTGGCTGTATCCTTAAAAACATGGCAGACCTGTGTTGTTCAAACTATTTGGACCTCCACTGTGTAACAGTCTGACGGTGACTGGACCTGGCCTGACATGTTGGCGCAGCTGCTGGTGGGTGGCAAGTTCAAACCAGCTGCAGCGGACCACCAGTAGGGAGCGTAAGTGGACCTGTACTCATGGTCCACGTCATCCAAAAACCTGCACCGAACTCCCTTCACCATTCAAGTCAAAGGAAGCAGGGCTGTTTGGGTGTTGGAAACCTACAGAATCAACAAAGGCAAGAAATCCATCGATAGAAAGTTGGACTTGATGGAAGAAACTCCATGTGCCAGCACAAGAGCTAAATAAGCCAATGCCCCGTCAGGAAGCAATAGATCACTGCTTTCCATTAATTTGCTGGCCTATTGAGGTCACTTTTGAAGTTGTCCCCTGCAGCTGAGAAACCAGGTATCCAAATCCATACACAGTAAATGGCTTGTCGCAGTTGTCGAGACTGTCTCGGTCCGCTTTGTCTCAAAATCTCCAGAGGAAAAGGCAAACCTGCGTTAGAAAAACAGCTGCAAAAGCCGTCATGGCAAAAGGGCACATCAACAGTGCATGAGAGATCCCTGTATGTTTCTGACTGATTCCCAGAGCTTCAAGCAAACAAACTTGCCAGCGCAATACTATGCATGTCCCACCTGAGGTGTTCAGAATAACTTGTGTCGTCTTGGTGGAGGAATTCATCCACAGAATATTCGATCAAGCTTTCATTCACTTGTGCATCCTTGGGGCGCACAGTTTTCAACGAATTCTTCGCAAGACCAAAGCCGCTGTTCACTGACAAAAAAAGCGAATGGCGCATCACATTTGCCGATCTTGAGTTGAATCACCAAGCCAAGCTTCTGCGTATGATGTGGTGCGAAATGCAACCGGTACGCCTGAACAAGCAAGAAAGCTTGTTTGTCCAAAGTCGAATTCGGATGTGGAATTCGTTTGAACAACGCCAGGACTGCCCAGTGCGACATGGGGGATTTGCATAAATTTAGAATCTTAAAGGCAACAAGAAGGACTTTGCCGAGAAATCTGCTGGCACAGCCTGTTGAGTCATGAAGAAACAGGTGAAACGATTTCAATCGGCAAATACAGTAATGTGAACATTCAGATTCGGCAATTTTGGCAAATATATGCAAATGACATTGCAAAACTCAATTCGCTTCAGATTGAAAAACGCTTCACATCTAAGTTACCACTGCTGCACTCGCCCCACCTAGATTTTCATTGACTGCCACAACGAAGTCCTGCACTTCACTCAGCACATTTCTGGAAGCAACCAACCCCCAATTGCTGACGGCAGCCATCTGGGAGTTTCTCAAAGAAAATACCATTTATAAACCGCAGTAAGTGTGGAGATACCCGGCCCACATGTTTCAAACTGCCAAACGCCACCTCTCCTGATAGCCACCACAATAAGCCACCTTCACCTCCTTCATGGACTCCCCCAGGGGTTCCACCAGGAAATACCAGGGCAAAAACATCAGCAGAAGCATCGCCAACACCAGCAAGACCGACTCCACTTGGCTCCGTCGCTGCGAGTAAGTAATCTTGATGGCCTCCAAATCCTGGGAAAAGGTCAGGAAAAAACCGGACGAAAGTAAGACCTTGCACAGCAGCGGAATAAGACGGCATATGTGTGTGTGTGTATATATATATATACATATATATATGGACATATATGGAACATATCATATGTACTTGTCGACTTCATGATACATATATCATTCATTATATCATTACCAAAATGATGTCATAAAATTTAATGTGTATATAAAGTCGGAGACTGTTCAGAAAGATATTAAGAACCCCTGTTTTTCGGGTACTGCAGCAAAGTCTTTGCGCCTGGATTTTAATTTGGATCTTCTTCGGCATGAGTGCGGCGAAGAACATTTGGTCCACCTCTGGAATTTTGGCATCGTGCGACTGAGATCATCAATGCATTTGTCCAAAGTTTACCAACTCTAGCAAGAATACCAGTTCCACACAGAGCTCACAACTTGAGGCCAGGGGTAAGGGACGAAAGCTAGCTTGGCAGGGAGCTTGGCATGAAAAAAGTGTACAGCGCAGCTGTGCAGCTTTTTCGTCAACGTGGAGGAGAGGGTCTGAAGCTAGGGCATGTTAGTAAGGCGAGCATCCAGACCTATATGTTGAGGCGATGTATGTTGGAGGGGACAAGGATGAGAACATATGATTGTACATTGCTGCACGAAGAGGATGAGGAAATTCAGCATAGCCAACATGATGACCAGTGATTGGGGAAGATTCAATGGTCGACCTTCGGCATGGGAGTGGACCTTTGGAAGCGCGGGAAAAAGTGACGCAGTGCAATGCAGTGCAAAACCAAAGTTGAGGAGGGGAGATAGGGTGGCAAAATGCTGACGATGTCCCCGGGACAGATCGAGCCACGGCCAAACTGCTTGTAAACCCGCTAGGGGGGGGGGGCGGAGGGGGGGAGGTATAACTCATGAAGTGACAAATGAAGATATCCGAACCAAAAGGTTGATTCCATCATGTTGCAGTGTCGTGCCCAACGTACAAAATTCTAGCCTCAACATATCCTTCGACATGGTTCCAAAGCTAAACGAGCTTCTGTCAAGAAAGATGTCCGTCTTTGGATCCGTGAAAGAAACAACCCTGCCTTTCATGCGGACGAGGAACGTCCAGCACTGCTCCCAAAGCAACCGCATTTAGCATGAGGTCAGTAATAGAAGTTGTATTTGCGAGCCAAACAATACCAGCCTCAATGATTAGAGCAGAGTGTTGCTGCACCACTGCACCGCTATTGATGAATCTTCAACCTCTGCAGCGAATTAAGGCCCACTTCCTGCAAGATGTGCTTTGAATTCCACTCAAGTCCACGGAATACAACAGCAATCCTGCTCATTCCACTTCATCTTCATGATGTCCTACAGGCCAAAGACTATTTGATGCTGCAACCATTCGGTGTATAATGTGTATATATATATTATTATATTGTACTAGGTTACTGATCTAATTGAGCGGAACGAGATAAATACAACCCTAAACAGAGAGGTTTCCTTTTCCTCTGGACTTGGCCAAGGAACATAGAGGAGCAAGCCAGCAATGACCGCGCGCGCGAAGCGCATCAGACAATACATGGTAAATCGCACGTATGACCTTTGCATTTCCGAAATGCCAAAAGAAGAAGCACTGGAAGAGTGCCAAACTTTAGCAAATTTATTCAGTTTTGAAGGGATGCAAAAAAAGACAATATGAACCAAAGCCATCCCGAGGCCGAGTCTGCTTGACCAGCCCTCATCTATTAGTTACTAGGAGAAAATATCAACAAACCTCATAGACCTAGTGTCAAAGCTTGAGGAGAAGCCTCACCCAAAATCGAAAGGATCTGATGTTAAAATCATGGATAAAGCTGACCAAGCGACATGACAATGAAGCGCCCGTCGTTCACTTTAGTTCTCCAACCACGGGGGACTTGACTTACAGCCTCCAAGGAGACGAAGATCCTGGGCCAGGCTGTGTGTCATAGATACTCGGCACTGGTATCCATGAGGGGATGGGGGAATGGAATCACTGGAGTCGCGCTTGAAACCCGGAAACCAAAACCCAACTTGATCACCTTCTCTGTGGCCCTGCTGAAATTACTACCTGCTCTGCTCACCTTTCGTAGAAACATGCCAAGGATCATGCGAAACTCATTGCAAAGATATAGGCACCACCTTAGGACGGCTCCAAATGGGGGCCATGTCTGGCCACCAGTAGTATGACCGTACCCATTTATCTAAATCATCAAGAAACTACAAAGCTCTTGGGAGGATTTGCATTCTTGAGGGCACTGAACAGACTGCTTGCCGAGCAAGTGGCAACAGGATGCAAAGCATGCAAAATGCCTGCATTCAAATGATCTTGAAAGGTGCAGGATGTCGTGATTGAACAGGCCCGTTCTGCTAAATCTGTGCGTTGCTTGAATTACATTCGACTTTCAGCACCATCTGAAATCAGGACTCACTTTGGTTTCAGCAAACATTGAGCCTGGTCTCAGGCCCTCAGGCTCAAAGTCTGCAGTTGCCAGACCCAAAAAGGAGTTGATCTGCCCAATCCTACAGCAAAATTCAAAACTCGCAAGCTCTCGTTTGCAACTTGTGTGTGGGCCTCAAGGTTGTTGTTTTCCACTGTTCCTTCTCAAATATAGAGTCATATTAGAGTCATTGAGTTGTCGAAAAGTTTCGCGCTTCCGCTTCAGGCGTCCCTACCATTGGAATCACCACAGGCCGCTTGCAGCCTAGTATCAAGCTTGCTTGATCATTGGACACAATTAAACCATCAGCTTGGTTGCCTGAGAGACTCAACAAGAGCACGCACACTTTACAAACAGGCACCTTCACCTATCCGCCTATCCGCCCTTCAGGATCCACTGAACTGCCGCCGTCAGCAAGGTCTCAAAAAAATGCAATACAGCACGACACCTGAATAATGTTTCAACTCAAGAAAAAGGATCACGCTCTCAATATGCTATACTTGGAGGATCATCCTACTTGGTAACTGAGTAGCAATCATGGTTATAGCACCCATCAATATCTGGCCTTGATTACTGATCAGTTTATACACATTATTTACTTATTATATCGTGTTGCCAACTCATTAAATACCACCAAATATTACTTATTGTATATATGTATATACCTTTGTTATTTGCCATAATTAGTTGTTGCTTTGATACCTTCCATTTTTTGTGGCAAATTAAAAGTTCGTACAAGCAATGCCTGTAGGTTCCGTCTCGATCCGTGCAGGCGAGGCACATACGCGGCTCACGAGGCTGGTCTGAGCCAGGTCCATGTGCTTGTAGTCATGAGCAACCTTCCAAGTGGCCCCCAAAATGCGGACAGAAAAATAAGGAAACAATCTAAAATTTGATGAATCACTGGATTTTAGGGGTCCTCCATGTTTTCAGATAGACCCAGGTCAGCACTGGTTTGACGAAAGCAGCTCCGGTTTCGCGCCAATGCGTAAAGCACCGCTGGCGCCTTCCGCCTCCACGAGTTCGCTGCGGCGATTTGTGATGTAAAAGGGTCGCCCAAAAAGTCCTGGCCCAGGGACTGAAAGTCCTTGCACCTCAAACCACCTCTTCCGGTCATGTTCATATCTATATAATTCTATGCGTAAATATAAATATATATAAGGAATCCCATATTCTGCATAAGTTGTGGCTTTTGTGGTGTATCTTAGTAAGCATTAGTAGGGCTTAGTAGGGCCTAGTAATCCTTAGCAAGCTGAATCTTATATTTGGTGCATTTCACATGCATTCTGGCTAGTGCTTGGTAAGGTATCGTGATTTGGGGGGGGTAATCTGGGGGGGATGATAATAGCCTATGAATATATATATATATAAATGTAGACACGCATATCAGCACGCACCGGGGCGGAAGTTTCAAAAAAAATAAAACCACTATAGGAAGAAGATGGCCTATACGAAAAAGTTTTTGAGATGCAGAAGCAACCAAGTGTTGAAGTTGTGAGGTGCATCGAATAATTAGCAAGGTTTTGTTGAGATGCCAATGACATGACATGAAAGAATTCATGCACAATTGATTGAATGAATCAATGAATCAATGAACCAATGATGTGGTTGACAACATGGTGGGAATGCTGACCATGACAATCGTCCGTAGCTCGGATGTTTTCTAACTAAACTTCCTTTGGCTACAGCTGATCATCTACAATGATGGGCTATACCAGTGATAACTTACAAATGGATTTGCACCGACATTTACGCGGTAAATGGCCCTAATTGAGATATTTGCGATCCCACTACGTTATAAGTGTGTATAACTGCTATAAGCCCATTCATTGCAGGAACCCTTCAGAAACTCATCATTCAGCAGCAATCCGAATTTGGCAGCGTCCTTGCTCAATAGAATGATGCTAAAGGTGATCTGCAGCCCGGCGCTAACCAACAACATGAGACAGGCAATCACGACGTCCAGCCAGCCCGACCTTGGCCATGAAGTCACACATCAGTGAACGAGGTCGGGAAGACCAAGCAAACACATGTCAAAAATGTTTGCACCGCAGCCAACATCTTGCTTTTAGGGTTCCATTGAATTGCAAGACCATGAAACGACCAACATCGCCACTTGGCACCTGGTCTCCTCCTGACATTGCGCCTGCATGACTGCCATGTCTCCATTGTTCAATCCCAGCTGCTCCGTATATCCAACCACCAGAACCAAATTCCAGGTCGATTCCAAGAAAGCCACAGGCTCCAGTGGGACCCACCGTTGTGGTCGCCCACGTGGAACATCAGCTTCATCGGCAGCACCGTCCTGCCATGCTGTCGCCATTTTTTATTCAGACCATGCATGATCACGTCCACTTAATATCAAATACTCGCAAAGGAAACCCTGGTGAAATCTATTGGATCTACTCAAATCTACTCATTGATTGGGGGTTCGTTTTTTGAAGGGACGTGACTATCCGATTATCCATCGTTGCTGACGCTGTGCTCGTCCTCCATGGGCACCACAGCAACAGGGTTGACAAATCTGGACACCCGATTCTTCTTCACCGGAGCTGGTTTCGCCTCCTCTGTGGGCAGCTCAACTTGCAAACCTGGAGGATTTTCGGCCGCGAAGCCTACTTTCAAAGTCAAATATGTAATGGGCGTTTTTTATGGAATTTTTATGTGGATATGACCTACCGTTTGATGAATGACATTGGTCTTGAATCCGTCTTGGCAGCTGCATGTGAGCAAAAACCATATTGTTGACTCGTGTGATTCCTCGTGGAAAGTGCTCACTATATGAAGAAATATGTGTATGTATATATATATATATATTCATATTCATATTTATATTTCTCAACAAATATAGATATTTACTCATCCATACTTAAATAAACAAATATATGTATATATAAAAACATGTGTGTATATATATATATGATACACATGTTTATATATATATATACATGTGTATATATATATGTGTATATATATATATGTGTATATATATATATGTGTATATTTGTATGTGTATATATATATATGTATATATGTGTGTTTTTATGTTTTGATTACATTTCAGGTTTGTACATATATGTAAATATTTTCATATGTATGTACGCATTTATATCTAAATATGTTGATTTCTATTTTTTCGCATTTACATATCTATATATACATAAATATGTATATATATATATATATCTCTTTGTAATTTATATATATATATATGCGTGTATTTGAAAACAATTACATTCATATTTTAAAAGGCGTTCACTTTTGCAGATAATTTATATTCCAAAAAGCATCAGTTCAAAAACCATTGCCCCCTGCCCGAGAAACATAGACATGCGCGCAAGACTCCCCCAATTCAGGTTCACCGACATACGCATTATACGTTGATGATATCAAGTGCATATGTTATAATCTATGAAATATCATTTACAATTTAAAGTTTATAATTCATGAGTTTTGATATATAATATACAGTATAAAATATGTAATTTGTAGTATAGCTAAGTTGGAATCTATTATGTATGTTTTGTAATTTGTCACAGGTTATATCTTATAATTTTGCCTTATATGAAATAAACAACAATACAAATTATCATATTGACTACATGTATTCTATTTGTTCTATAATATATCTATATAGTAAATTGTGTAATATATTGATTGTTAGTTTTATACATATTATACATTATTGTATAATTCTATATATTCTATATACTCAATATGTATTATTATTTATGTAGTAGATAAATCATATTATATCATATATATGTCTCTATATATATACTATTTTATATATATATATATGTATACATTGTATATTTACATATACTATAATATCAAATATATTTGTCACATCCTACATGACATATGTATATCATATCATACGTGTATGTATATATATATATTGTATATAACGTATGAAATATACGATTTTAGGTTTGAAATACAAAGTAGAATTTATGATATGTAATAAACAATATTCAATTCATACTATCTAATATGCAACATATATAATGTAATATGTCAAATTTAGTTTAAAAGGATTGGTAATATGTGATAAGTTCTGTATATTTTGTTTAGTTTTTTAATATTCGAAATAGAATACATGATATCAAAGATTTAATATGTATATATGTATATACATTTAGAACATATTGTAAGTAATATACAATATATGATGCATGATATACAATACATTGTATATAATGTTATATGATATCAAATATACAAAATACAACGTACAATATAATATATATATAACATCCAATCTTGCTTGTATGAAATATGATACAAATGCATATGTATATATATATATACATATCATATAACATATATATTATATATAATCATGTATATATATATACAAATATGTGTAATTATATGTACATATCTGGCACCAACTGAAGCAAACTGGGACCCGAGCCTTTTAGGTTCTCACCCTCTGGTTGCTCGGGTCGCATGCTCAGCTGGGCTTCCAAGTAGTCCATGCGGGTGGTAATCGCTTGCAGCTCCTCCTCAAATTCCTGCAATCACAAATCAGATTGGTTAAAGTTGGAAATCCCCAATGGGTTTTATATGATCTTTTTATGCTTTAAAGTAATGTAGTCCCGCCCGATGTGGAAAGAGGTGGGAAATGCATACCGAAATAGAACGGTTCGTTTCATGAGGAATCCAGCGCATGGATTGTGATACTCCCTATAATTACACAAAGGGCAGGTGATGCACCCGAACAAATCATCAAGAGTCTTTGAAAACTGCACATGTGACACGTGAACACCCTGAGCACCCTAGATACCCACGGGCAACTCTTCTGATTCGAATGCCAGGGTGACAAACTGCACGTGAATGAACAGGCGTCCATTTCATAACTCAAAGCAAAAATCAATAAAATGTACCTTACACTTACACTGTGGGTGGATTCATCAGACTCTCAGAGAGGCCAAGGTCCTGTCTTAGCCGCGTCTCCAAAGTCCATATTTTCTTTTCCAGTTTTGAGGCCGACATTTCGCCGGAAACTGTTGGGAGTAGTGGGACGCCAAGCCAAAGCGAAAAAGTCGGATTTTGCAGGTGAGTGTGTGGTTGGTTACATAAGGGAAAGAGGGAGAAGACAGTCTAGCTTCTGTGAACACATAAGAAAAATGCAGCCATTACATTTGTTCTTGAAGCTTGTAAGTTGTCATGTATTAGGAACCGTGGACGAAATTGATTTTCATTCATACCCCGTGTTTCTTGGCTTTGCATTGTTCGTTAAGGACTGGAGCAAGATCGAATTGGATTCGATGGCAAAGTTCCATGGGGCAGGCAACACGTCAAATGCGGGACTAAACAAAATGGCACTTTTTCAGGACTAGCACCCAGATATAATCACGCCAATCTTTGTCACTACTCACCAATCGCATGTTCTGTTTTCATACATACACCAGAATCCACCTCCACGTGATCTCTTACGGTCACCACCATCATTTTAATCATCAACATCAACACCATCATCATCATCATCATCATCATCATCATCATCATAATCATCATCATCATCATCAAGAACAACATCATCAACATTATCAACATCATCGTCACAATCATCATCAGCCTCACCCTTCATCAAGGTCATCAAGTCATTACATCCTTGTCACATCATTCAGCGTCCGCAAGCAGTTAAACATTCTGAACAGACACACGCAAATCTCTCTCGATTGAGATGCACGTGGATTTTATGCAGAAAGTATTCGCATATCTGATGAAACCTACATTCCGACCATCTCACAAACTGCGCATGGAAAGGATCATATTTGGCGTGGCACTCCAGAATCCACTGATTATCACTGATACATAAAGACTTGGTGTGAAATTGTAATAATAGAAGATACAATTTATATGCTGACAAATACCTAGCTTGTTGGAGGACCAGTCTAAAGTGGATCTGTATCTGGGGAGTCCGGCAGCGTGTAGCACTTGTGTCTAGGCGCGCAGCAGGTTGGCCGTCCAAATGTTCTTCAACACAAATCTCTGCATGGATCTCATGGTCCACCAAGTTTTGCATCATGATGGTCTTCTCCTCTCATTTACGGCAATGCGTTGTTGGAGTCGCTTGTTTTCGGCAACGATAGCATCATCAGGACATGTCTCCTCTGGACTGCCTCCCATGCGGATTTGTGGTTTCATTGAGTGGAGATGTCTAACTGTCGGAGAGTTGTGCAAAACCTCGAGGACTGGTTGGCTCTGCTGCAGTTGCACTTAAAGCTCATTGAAACTTTCCAGAGCTCTGCCCGGCATCTGCGCTTCTCTTCTTTGGGTGCTGAAGCTGAGAGGCGCAGCTGCAAGAGACATTGGCATGCGACAAAGCCTCTTGCAGCTGCGCCTCTCAGCTTCAGCTGGCTGAAACTGTAACCTGGAACAGCAGTTGAGGCTATCACAGATTCCCTGATTCAATTCACAGAAGCTATGGCCTCAACTGCTGTTCCAGGTTGACGTTCTCCTTGCGTTTCTGCAGGCGATTTTCGCAGCCAATTCTTGCAAAGACGCCATGTACTGCAGTGTCTCCAGTTGCAATTGCTGCTTCAGGTCTTCCAACATCTGTTGTTTCTCTTTTTCAGCATCTCGAACTTTCTGTTGGAACATTGATTTTTCTTGGAGGAGGATTGGCTGCCTTTGCTATAGCTCTGCCGACGGTTCCTCGTGATTCTCTGCGCTCAGCAGTTTCAGTACGCGAGTGCAGCAAAGGCTCGAGGGCGGGCTCTCGAGATGGCCTCCAGTTTCAGTTCTCTGCTCTGCCGAGGGAATCCTGATAATTGTTCCTGCTGTTCCAATGGTCTCATGAGGGTCCTGCAATTCGAACGTGCTGAGGACAGCCTCATTTGCATTGGCTCGGTTTCTTCCATAGATGCTGCAAACAGAATCTTGTAGGGCAAACCCTGGCTCCAAAAATCTGCAAGCACTGCACCACGTCTGCCGACCTTGAACTCATTTCAACCCTCGGCCTTCGCGACTCGTGCGGTGGTGAAGGCCAGCCAGCTGCTTCAAGGCTTGAATTTCCTGCACCTTTTCTAGTTGGCCTTCTGCGATAAGAGCTGAGCTCCTTCATCAAGGAGATCAAGGAACTGTGGGACAGAATTCGCCGAATCTTGGCCCATAACTTCTTGATATCCTTGATTTTTCATGCTGAAAGCCTGCAGGTCACCAAGAGAAACGCAAAGGATGGCTTTCCTCTTTCCAGCCAACAGTTGCTCTTTTGTGATTCTTTGGGACTTCGGAAGGCAGACAAAGCTGCCGCAATGCAGGAGGGTTGTCTGCGGTCCGAAGTCCGTAATGAAAGATACAGTGAAGGGCAAAGCTAGAGCCTTGTCATGGCCTTCATTCCATTCATCTGGGGGACTTTGACCGGCTTGTGAACCCTGTTGTGTTCCGTCTGCACTCTGGAAACTGCTGCCACTCCTCAATAAGCAAACTGCTGGAGCTGGGCACAGAAAGTCGGCTGGATCCCAAAGCTTGAGCCAAGGAGAAGACTCTCTGGGCTCCTGGGGACGTGCCGATGTGCATCCTTTCTGGGACTTGGGGAATTGCACTTTTTTGCGTTGGGTCAACGTCATCCAGAAGTTCACTGATGCATAGTTGATACAGAAACTCTCCCTACTCTCAGTGTTTTTTTTCCATTTGAAAGCATAATGTCACAAGATACACGGTGCCCTTTGGGCTTCTATATACATAAAGCGGCTTTGAAGATCATGAAGACTGGGCTTCCACCAGCTCAATCGGCAGCCCAGTGTTTGATGCTCTGCCGCATGAAAATGAGAAACGTTAACTATAAAACACCGTCGCCGCACGGGAAGTGTTTCTGCAAACTAGGAACAGCAATTCCAATTTTGAAGCAACATTGAAATATTGAAGAGATTTGAGAAACTACCCACCGCACCATTAGAAAAAAGAAAAAACGCAATCAATAGCTTTCGATCTAGCTTTTTACCCTTGAAGAATCTTTGCAGAAAATCCTCACTTGGAGCACGGCTTTATTGGCTTCCTGACAGCTTCACCACCAACACATCCACCGGAAGTCAAAGGACACAGCAATTTGATTTGGATTAAAAATCCAGGAAGTATATATCCGTTTGAAATTGTTGCTTGAAGTTGTCTGAATAATACAAATCTTCACAAAGGCACTCAGGAGAAAGCTCAGAGCGACACACTTCCCTTTCAAACCGGCTATCGACCCGGCTATCGACTCAACAAAAAAAACGTCATTTTTAACCTTTACCATCCTTGTACCATCCACAAGTCTGCAACTTGGGGGGCATGGAAAAAGGAAATTGACATAAATTGACCCACACCCAGTTCCCAATCCTCGCCTGCAAGATTTCACCTCTCGGAATGCCGATGAAACTTCTCAGCGGATCGCGCACGGCCCACGTTGTCTCCTCTATTGGTTGCCTGAGATGGAAAAATCGTAGAGCCAAGTGGAGCCCAGCTGAAGAAAAATCCAGAGGATGTTGAACTTAAAGATTTGCTGGGCTTCTGACCAAAAAACGCTTTCGAGTAGGGCCGGATGGGGAGCCGAAGCTTGTGTAAGCTGTGTACCTCAAAAATCCAGTGTCAACTACATGGCAACTACAATTGTTGATCCATTTCCTGATCAAGCATCATCTCGGACAGCATCTGGGTTGCTGACGCACCAGGACCAGGCGTCTGGAATGACGACGGCAAAAGGATCCTGTTTCGTTCATCCACCTGACATCGCGGCAAGGCACCAGTCTCCCAACACCAACGGCCCAACAGCTCCCCGCCTTTTTCAAAGTTGTGTGACTTGCGATCCGGTCGCTATGACCAACAAGTCCAGTGGGGACTTTCCTGCATCCGTGCCAGCGGGGGTCTAATGAATTGATCAAGTCAGGCAAAGCTATGATCCAATACATTGGATCTGAAAGTACTACAATTGGTTTCTTGGTTTGATCATCTCATCATTTTCCCATAGTTGCTCAATATTGGTTCCTTAAAAGACATGCAATTGATCTTGGATGAAGTCCCACCACTGCCCATTGCACCTATCTCGCAGCTTTCCCAGGGAGAAGCTCTTGTCAAAATGCCCAACATCCTGACGAAAAGTCGGGAAATGACCAACTGGGCGACTAGACCAATTTTTGGCCGAACCATGCCCAACCATATTTCTGGATAGAGAATTTCGTAATGTTCAAATAAATAGTAGCAAATAAATGGATATGTGATATATATATATAAGTATATATATATATATTAATATGTATATATATATATATATGGAGGTTTCCGCAAATGGGGGATCCCCAAAATGGATGGTTCATAATGGGAACTCCTATTAAAATGGATGATTTGGGGGTACCCCTATTTTAGGAAACCTCCATATTGCAAATGATGGAGTTTAGAGTCCCCATGGCAATTGATGCTTCGGCAGTGGCGTGGTCTCCTTGGATGGTTCAGGATCCCCGAGCCGCAAGCTCCTGTCAGGTCCAGGACATCGTCCCTACCAACCTTCAACATCTCGACGTCTCGTGCAGGGATAATTGATGAAGTCCAAAACACGCTCAGCTGGATTCCCTTTAGCAAACACCGATACAATATGTATCTATATATATATATTATAGTATGTACACGATATTCAAGACATTACAACACGACTAGTACCACGCACCCTGCCTGTAAGCACCGGGACCTGGTACACCTGCCTGGACGCAGCAAATGTGATATCGAGAACAGTCGAGGTGATATTGATCTCAGTCAAAGTTTCTTCAGCTTCTCGGTAAAGTCAGAGATTAAAATATCAGACTATTGACAATTGCCAATGAATTGTGTTCGAAGTATCTTGCAGCAGAACTCTGGGCTTCATCTGGCAAATCCACAATAACCTCGCGGCGTGGGACACCTTTTTCAAATTAAAGGCAGGCATCAAAGCACCACATCAAACAAATAGGACGCGAGGCCGAAGCGCAACGAGAAGCAAAGCAAGCTGCTGAGTACTTGGATGGCAAGCAAGCGACAGCAAAGCACATCCTCGCGGCAGGGTCCAAATACATACAGGACAAAGTTGATTAAAGTCAGATTGCTCATTTGGACTTTTCCATCAGGTCCACTGCACACACGCACCAACCTCAAGCTTTTCAAGACGGCGAAGACCAGTTTTCCCAGTGGCTTGAGATCATCTGGATTGAACTCTGCAAAGCTGTTGCAAACCGTACCATCCGATGCATTGAAGTTGGGCATCCGGTGCCGAGGGCATGGAATGCCAATAAAGGGAAAGAGTTGAGGACACGAGTACAGGAAGTTTAGGAGTTGTGGAATCAGAAATAGCACCATAGTCTTGCTAAAATGGCCAACGATGCTGACTACTGCAAAGGTCATGCCAGCAAAATAGCAATATGTGTCGCCGACAAAAACTTTGGCGGGAAACCAGTTGAGTCGCAGCAAAGATAGGCTTACGGCTAAGAAAGGAACCATCAGAAAGATCGACTGCACATGACTTTCCCGATATTCCTTGAACTCCTCAGAGATGCGAAAAAGCTGCACAATGTTCAAGATGAGAACTGAAGCTGCAATGACCACAGACTGACCTACTTCTAGGCCATTCACTCCGGCATAAATGTTAATGGCATGAGTGGAAAAAACTGCCAGCCACAGTAGGAAGAGGTAGAATCCAAGTCCCAATTCAACAAAGTCACCGAACAGCCATCGCAACTGGTTTGGCACCATCACTCCAGTATGATTTCCATTGGCGTAGTAAACTGACAGCAGTGGAAGAGTTGCCAAGAAAGGGATCGGAATCTTGTATCGCCATCTAAGATCAATCACATCATCTGCAAAGCCCATGAAAGAGGCAAATGTGATCGTGAGCACAGCAGCTAGGTATTCTGCCATTTCAGCATGAGGGAATCGATCCAGCTCGTAGGATGCAAATGCAAAAGGAATGAAGACCGAAAGAATCAAAATGTACACAGCAGCAGTTACCGTTCCTTGCGACTCTGGAATTGGGATGCCTTCAATCGGTCTCACAAGAACGCCATTGGCATCACGCTTTGTTGTCTCTTTGTTGAGATCTATACCGCGAAGATTTGCTTTGACAAAGGTTGGCCCAAGTGTTGCCACAATGGAGGATGTAGCCATGTATCCAAGGACAGACAGTCCGAGATTGACAGCCAAAGATATTCGCAGATTCGTTGGCAGCCCCCATGCGACATGTGCAAGGGCTGCGGCTGCAAGCACCAAGGGCAGAGAAGTCAGCCCTGGTGGAAAACTCCTCTCAGCCATGTCCGCACTGTACTTGAACAGGCTGATAAGCTACTTGAACCTCAAACAATGCTGCAGTCAGCCCAGCGGACAAGCAGCAGAAAGCTGTCAGGGCCCCAAGACAAATGGTATATATAAGAAAGCCAGGTCTGTCCAAAGCAATTTAAGATTTCTGACTAAAAGTATGAAAGTTTGTTTTTCCCATGGACGGCTGAATCAAACTAAAATCTGTAGCCATCTCAACAATGGCCTTTGCTCTGCTCGCATGGTCAAGGAAGGTGATGCGAGTCCTGTAGGGACATGCAATGGCCGCTGGGTGAAGAATACAAAATTCTCATCTATGGATCAAAATTGGGGCACGCAAAAATGGATTCCTAGATGGTTAATAATAAAAACCAACAAATATCGGGGGTTTCGTTGTGTCAAAATTTGACCCATACCAATATGATTCGACATATACAATAGTTGGCTGGTCGATTTCTGACCGAGGCCAAACCAATGAAAATCAAATCCACCTGTCCAAAACCTGCTGCTCCGTCAAGAGAATGGGGTCCCTGACTTCCTTCCCTGCACAACAAAACTAAGGCTCTGGCTTTCTCTTCACGATCCTGAACAAGACCAATTGAAATGACCAAAAAGTCAAAAAGCAACCAAGTGGCATGTCATGGTATCACTCTGTTGTGCCTCTCAGATGGAAGCCTATCTTGAAACTCCTCTACTGTTCGCATTTTCATCCATGCAAATGTGCCATACAGCAATTTCCATTGTGGACCAGGTCTTGTTTGCCAAAAGAGGCGTCAAAAAACCACCAGATCAAACATTCATCTGGAATGAATAGAGTTCCACTTTGGGAAACGACCTGGTTATCTCATCCCGCGCCAGGGCCACTGGGGCCCGTGCCCGTCTGTGTACAATTCTGCTCGGCCACTCTCGCCAAAGCTGTACCGTGGAGCAGCCGCCTACAGTATCGGCTTGTTTGGTTCGGCTTTCAACAGAAACCATTGGGATTGGGTAAAGCCGGAAAATCCTGGCAAGTGAAATGGTCTAATGTTAAAAGCATATCGACTTGAACCATCCAAGGACAAAGAATCCAGGTGATGTCCATCCAACTTCTCGCTCTGTGTATACTGTGTTTAAGAGTGTCAATCCAAAAACCCAATAAGTTTCAAACGAGAACGACGTCGCTGTCCCACTCAGAGGTCCAATCCTGAGGCTCCAAGAAGTAAAGCCTAAGGTCACCACCACCAAAACCCTGAACAAAATTGACATTTGAGGACTTTTTCCCCAAATGTATCTTACCTTGATTCTCCATGGAGGATATGGAGGGAGGGGCACAACTGGTCCACAACTAGCAGCCGAGCTACGCGGAGACTCGGAGCACTCCACGCCCTGTCAGAAACCCATCAAGACTGGTGGTTTAATGGGAATATTTTGAGGACCAAATGGGATAGAATGGGGATATAATGGGATACCACATTTCGAAATATTTGAACCCTTCAACTTGAACCAAAAACCATGCAAAAACCATCAAAAACTATCAATCCTTGCCTGGTAGTTGATTTCAAGCTGAAAGGGCTTGATGGACTACCAGGACTCTTCGGACTCAAGGCGCTTCCCCGTTTTGGGCTGGTTGAATCCTTGGAACAACATGCACCATGCCACCAATGGATCTTCCAAATGTCGCATGTTGCATGTTGCATGTTTCAGAATACATGACAAAACACGGACCTGCTGGGCATGGACAAATTTCTAAATTTCACAACCCAACCAACTGTTGTTTTGGGCAAGCATCCATGCGGTCCATGCGCAAAGTTGCAGCCATGGCGAGACAACACTGTTGTGCGCAAATGCTCCGCCAACCAGCTTCACAAGTTCTAATTGTTTCACCATAGAAATGTGTTTGAACAATATGATTACATTGGGTCAATGTATCGTGATTGGAACAGTATGTTTTTAGCTGGAGCACACTGGCAAAAGAGACAGCACCGCAATGCATGACAGTTCCACAATATCACAGCGCCACATATCAATGATTTGCTGTTTAATGGTGTTTATATATAAAAAAAAAACACACACACACAACCCATGTGCAAGCAGACTTGTCTATCCAGCAACCAAAAACCACACTCCATAGAAGCACTGCCACCAATCAGGCAAGAGAATACGACGGACGATCTGTCTCTTTTTGCCACCAGTGATAGCGTCATAGCCATCCTGCAGAAGTGGGAGATTGGCTGTACACAGCAACATTGGTATTGTCCAATTGCACAAATAGTCGGTTTCTTTTTGCGCGGCTACCCGAAGAATCTGCTCCGTCGACCGGAGTTTCATCGGCCACCGCGGATGATTTTGGTGGGTTGAAACTCTCCAAAAGCCAAGTCTTCCTTTCTTGGGTTGCTCCGGCTAAGACAGCAAGACTTGCTCATCTACTAAGGATTGCCCACTCGATCGCCAACTGCAGGACAGAACCACAGGCTCAGGTGCACAGAACATCCAGAAGCAGCGCATGCCAAGTCAGCAACATGTGGTGCCACTGTTCTGCACAAACCCCTTTCGCGCAACTGCCCAGAACTGCAGAGCCACTGGTGAAACCGCTAGGGCACACTGGGGCTCACCACTTCCCTTCAACCAAATACATCTCCAAGCTCGCCATCGTGCAGCAGGGCGCGCCACTGTCACTGAACAAACGAAGCTTGCGATCGAAAAAAGACGCGGCACTGTATGCGCACCGAAACACCACTGTGTTGCTAGTGTAGCTCAAACACCCGTCACCTGCAGGCTCACTCAGTCACCCAAAATTCAGCTTGGTTCCGCTGCGTGTCACATTTTGGGAAACGAACATTGGACCGCTTGCATAGGCAACACATCCAGGGACGCAACCCCAAAATCAAGGCCCATCTGCTGGCAAGGCAGCGGTCACACTCTTCATTCAATGGGTCCGTAGGGTGAGCACCACCGACTGGGGAGCTATGCGCTCAAGGCATGAAGGTCTGCAACATACCATCCAGTACGCCAGCGGCTGAACAACCAAAGGAAAAGAGACATCAGAGACGTTTCATCTATCCCGTCGCTCATAGAGCATGAAGAAATGAATCAACCATCAATTCTTGTGGGTTGATTCACGTCGGTGGTGTACTGACTGAATGAACCAATGTTTTTAGCATAAGGTAAGGAGGTCTAGACCTTCTGTCGGGTTGCTTTGGAGATTTTTTCCAAACTTGTTCAAACCCATTCTATAGTGCAAAGAGTGTTTGAAGATGTTCTGAGCCCACATCAATTTGCTCGAGCTCAATTCTGAACAAGCAAAGTCCTGGGGTTCTTTGGATATATGAGCAAGAAATGCTGCACTGATGGGATCAACCCTGTCTCCAATGAGTTGAAGAACCCGTGTCGGTTCCACATATTTCAGGTGCGTCGAATGAGTCGGATGGCAATTCGCGGCTCCATTTCGGCTCCATTTCGGCCCACAAACTCAACGAAGATGCATGCCGTCTGGGGTGAAACACATTGCAAGACCAAGTAGTGAAACAATTTTGCAAATCTGCAGTGGCTGATCATCTGTCAGAATGTCCCCATCCAAAAAACAGTGAACTCAAACATGCACTCGTCCTAGTGTGCCTCTGTACGCTGTTTCTATAGACATGACCTCTTTTTGCAAATGAGAAGATTGCATGAACATGCGCCATATTTCAAAGAGTCGGCTCTGCCACGCAAGCAGCGTTGAACAAAGTGCCAGGGCTTAAGTGCCGTGGTTTCCTGCCAAGCAGAAGACAAGTGTCTAAAGTTGTTCTGATGTCTGAGCATTCAACCTGGATGCAATCCTGCGAGAACATAATTTTCATATGATTTTTGAACAGATCAAAAGATATTTTGAAATGCTTCAAAAAAACATAAGAGGCCTGAACATGGTACCATAATGTGCTATAATATAGATCCAATCCACATACTATATAAATCTATCTGAAGTGGACACAAAGGCCCTGGATGATCAAGGTTCCAGTGTCCTGCCAAGCCATTGGCCAAGGCAACATGGGGAGGCGTCGAGGTGACCAGCTGTGGCAAGACTCCAGGGGGTTCCACCCTTGGAGACGTAAGATGTGGACGTGGAAGATCTGACAATGGAACAAGATGTTTGGATATTGTTGGGCTAGTTGTGTAAGGAACCATGTGGGGTTGAACATGTTGACACTTGGAAACGTTGTGTAAACCATTGCTTCCGAATGCTTCCGATTCTTGCCCTAAACCTGGACTCCCCTTCTCCTTTGCATACCTTTGCACCACAATCACCTTGACCTGAAAAAGTTTTGAAATGCTCAACTGATCAACTGACACAAAGCAATAGTTGCAACGGGTGTAGAACATGAATGTCGGTATGATGAATCAAAACTTGAGCGGCAATGTTGGTGATGGATGTGGCAAAATGGGTTTTGGTTCCTTGCAAAAGCACGGGAGTATGTTATGTATCTATATATATATATATGTATATTCCCATGCTTAGATCAAGTCACCCTTGTGAACCATTTTATACCCAGATGGTCGTTTATAAACTGCATGGTAGGGTCATTGGTGTTCATAAAATCATCATCCAAGTAGTTGGCGTCTATAGTATCAAAAGCCGATCTGTTTACAAAATGACCCCCACAAATCCAGATCAGGTCGAAAGGAAATTAGGTCCAAATGTAGATAGAATTGTTTTTGTAACAAATGCAATTTCCACATCTGAAAGAGCTACATATGAGCCACCTCCAGGGTTTTATGACATGTTTTCCACATCAAAACCATTCCAAAATTAATGTTAATAACAAACAGATCAAAATCCACGGCTCGCAGAGAACGGACAACAACAGGGCCAAGGGGAACAGAACGAGGAGACAAACGCCGGGAAACCACAACGGGGAACCATACCAGGGCCAGGGACAAGAGAGAAGAAGTCGCCAGGGCCGATGGGAGACACAACGGAGGGAGACATAACTGGGAGGAAACGGGAGGGATCACAAAAAAGAAATGAGGCATTATCATCACTTTTGTTTTAACATGGCGACCTCCACATGGGCAAGACATGAGAACAAGACCTACCAATGCTACTCCAGTCCCTTCGATGTCTATAAAATGGGACACCAAGTTGAAGTTTTTGGAATATGGTGCCTGAAGCATTTTATAAACCAACATGTGGGGCTTTGAGACCCTGTCCTTTCCAAACCGTAGGGACGCCAAATGTTGTTTCCTGGAATTTTGGGGGCAACCAAAAAAAACGGCTTGTTTGATACGTTCACTCCATTTCATACATAGAACCTGGCCACTTTACCTACCAAGACAAACATTTCCATGGATCTATATGATTATAAAATTGTTTTTCTGGGTGACTATACCTTTCTGCCACTCCTTTCTGCCACTCCTTTCTGCCACTCCTTTCTGTCACTTGGAAAAACCATTTTATAAACCCTTTGAGTCACTGCAAAAGGAGCAAGGGCGCGGTTGCCCAAAAATGAACTTAAAAAATGCACTTCGCGCTGCAAAGTCTATTTTTTATCAAATGCACTTTCCGCTCATTACAAGACCCTTCTAAGGGTGGAAGATGCCATATATAAAATGCATTTTCCAAGCTGCCAGCATCTGTGGTAAAAACATCATATGTTCATACAAAGTGAAACAGTGTACAGTTAGAATGATCTACAAAAAAAGAACGCAATTCCAGCAATACTGACAATCACGATGGTAAGAATACTCACAATAACAATAACAACAATATATAATAGCACTTAACTTATAATCAAAAATTCAATGGTTATAAAGGCAAAAAAACTAACATACACTAATAAGCAAGGCTCCTTCGATGGATCCTTCAACACATCGTTTCGCACTCTGTGGTCGGTCTCCGGGTCAAAGTTTGAAGGCAGTTTGCTGGGTTCTTTGTCCACACTTTTCTGAGGCAGAAGCTCAAAAACTTGGGATCATCCACTAGTGGTGAAAGATGTATTTTTGTTTGCATGGAATATCATACTAATCACTTCCATAACTATACTGACGAGATTACAATGGGAATTTGTTGGTGAGGATGGATTTTCATCCACCACTGACTATGGTAGGGATACTGTGTAAAACCTGGTGGGGATTTCACATGCTCATGAATAAATCTGACATGGGTTTACGCGATGTTCAATTTTTCACGCCAACCCTTAGCCAGTGCCTCCCTCCATTTTCAGTCCGGAATCTGTTTTGCTCCGCAAACCAAAGAAATGACTTGAGAGTTACGTCTCGCAGGAAAGAACTCCAAGAGAAAACGGGAGCATTTGAGCTGCTGCTTGCAACTATTTTGCTAGGTTTCGGAAAATTGATTGAACAATCTCTGATTTTTATCGTTTGAACCGCACATATTTAAAATTTTTCCCCACAACATTGTGTAGGGTTCTTGTTTTTTGCTTTGCGCCTCCCGCCTCCTCCCGCCTTCTCCCGCGTCTCCTCCTCCTCACACAACTCTCACACATACAACAGTGTCACACACAACTCTCACACACACAGCATTGTCACACAACTCTTTCACACACAACTCTTTCACACACAACTCTTTCACACACGAGATTGTTACACACAACTCTCACACACAACATTCTCACACACAACTCTTTCACACACAACATTGTCACACGCAACATTCTCACACACAACATTCTCACACACAACTCTCTCACACACAACATTCTCGCACACAACTCTCTCACACACAACATTCTCACACAACTCTCTCACCACAACTCTCACAACATTGTCACACACAACTCTAACACACACACCATTGTCACAGACAACTCTCACACACATAACATTGTCACATACAACTCTTACACACAAAACATTGTCACACACAACTCTCACACATACAACATTCACACATACAACTCTCTTACACACAACATTGTCACACACAACTCTTTCACACACAGCATTGTCACACTCAACTCTTTCACACACACACAACTCTTTCACACACAACATTGTCACACACAACTCTCTCACACACAACATTGTCACACAACTCTTTCACACACAACTCTTTCACACACAAGATTGTCACACACAATTCTCTCATGCGAAAATCCAACAAGACCTTACAACCACTAACCGCGTAGGCGCTCGCTCGCGTGGGCCCTAGCGCTTACTTAGACCGCTTCGTGCGCCACAAACCCTGGGGTCGGCGATCACCGCGTCGAGCGTCTAAAAAGCACAAAACCCAAAAACCAACGGCTTCACTGCAACACACTCGGATCTTTTCCACACAGAAACAAGGAAGGTAAGCTATGTTTAGCTTATGTGCTTGTTCGTGCACATGCAGCATGCATGTATGTTGACATCTTCAGCCTTTCCGTCTGGAACATCGGCAGCGGCACAAACCGAAAAGATGAATTCCATATGTTGGAATTCATCACCATTTCCAACTTCTCCAAAAACATTTCATCCATTTCCACTCTTCTCAACTTGTTCACAAACGAGTCCAAAAAGTCATGCAAAACACTTGACAGCTTCCAGTCATGTAGCAAAAAACCAGGGTGGAAAACGAAAACGGTTTGTTTGAGTTGTTATCATTGGATCATGTATTGTTGTTGACAAACACCATCTCGCACCAAAAACGAAAACCTCAAACTCGCCACATCTGTACTCAAGCGTGGTTGCAAATGCAAAGCATGCAGCAACCNCCATCTCGCACCAAAAACGAAAACCTCAAACTCGCCACATCTGTACTCAAGCGTGGTTGCAAATGCAAAGCATGCAGCAACCCGCTTGCACCAACACATAAAATGTTGTTCTCCACAAATTTTATCTCAAACAAATTGCATCGACATGCAAAACTCCAAAAACATCAAAAAGCACATCATCCGTAGGTTCCAATCCTTCATTCTGCATCATATCCAGAGCCTTGCACAAAGAACATTGTACCAACACCATGTTGTGGCCGCCACACGTTGTAAGAGAGGAATCACAGCACCAGTGCGCTATCCACACGGGAGTGTGTATTTCCATACCCCCTTTTGCTGTGTATTCCCAGTCAGACTCATGCAGAAAGTGTCCAACATCCAGCATCTTGCACATATATATATATATATATATATATATATCGGTCTCATCATCCACAAACTGTCCATGAGGGTCCGCACACGAAGTCNTATATATATATATCGGTCTCATCATCCACAAACTGTCCATGAGGGTCCGCACACGAAGTCATTCCTTCACAGAAAAATTGCAGATGTCACGAAAAGGTATATATAGTACTCGAATTAATCCTGTGTTCCAGCTTCATGCATTTGCACATGCATTGAAGCAAAGTTGAAAGACATCTGTGGCAGCGTCCATGCATAGACCCAAAGTCCTCCATTGCCAGACCATCGAACTGTAACTGTCATCCATAATGATTTCACCCAGATCCAGTTGACCGTCTTGCAGTAAAAGACATGCAGAGCCATGCACATTTCTCTCAAGCCAGAAACTCCTCACTGCTCCTCGTATACCCTGTGGTAGGTTTTGCCGGCATCGAGGAAGGAGTCCACACGTGTGTGCAAGAGCCAGGCTGTAAGATCGGGCGCCTGTGAGCGCGGGCATGCGGTCACGCATTTTCTGAATTTCCCGATCAACTGCTTTGCATATTTGCATGCATCTGAGTCTCTTGCAAAACACATAAGTGTGAATTTGTGAAATGAAATCTTCTGCTTCGCAAACTTCGGCATCGTAATCAACGTACGGCCCCATTGCTCGGAAGANGATCACCTCATTGTCATTCCAATTTGGGCCCCAGCTGAAAGTGCTTGGGAGACCTGCCTGGTAGCTTGGAAAGCTCGGAGGGGAGAATTCAGTCTCTGAGACAATACTGAATTCATCGTCCTCGTAGGCTCGATCCAGGGCATCTTCCATAGCGTCAAACCGTCTCTTCGATGCATCTGTCATTGCCGTTGCATTGGATTCCACAGAGGTCGAGGGTGAGGCCGCTGTCTCCACCACCTCCTCACTAATTCTGGCTATCTTTCCAGCTGCCTTTGCTTTCGACTTGGCACCAGTCACCTTCGGTTCCACCGGCATCTGTGACTGCTTCTGAGCTGTTTCGGATCCGCATGCAGCTGCAGAGGCTTTTGGTGGATGCGCCTCAGCCGCACTTGCACTTNCGGCATCTGTGACTGCTTCTGAGCTGTTTCGGATCCGCATGCAGCTGCAGAGGCTTTTGGTGGATGCGCCTCAGCCGCACTTGCACTTGCACTTGCACCTTTTGGTTTGGGAAACCCGGCAGCAGTAGCATTTCGTGCCATAGCAGCCGCAGCTCTCTGTGCGGCATTCTGTGCGGCTTCAGCAGCAGCGGCAGCTGCGTCAGCACTCTGCTGTTGCACTTTCCCATACAGTGTAAGCACTNTTCCAGTGGAAGGTCAGCATGCCAGGGATCATCCTTCGGGTCATAGGGATACTTGTCCTGCATAGTCACTCCACCATATGCAGAGCGATGCATCATCTTGTCCCTGGGCAACATCTCTTCATGCAAACCTCGGAGCAGCTTTCCAAGGCCCCGTAGGTGGGTCACCACCTGCCATCTTGTTGAATTCGTTTGCCTGCTTGGCGAATTCTTCTGGGTGGAATGCACCTGCAGGGGCCTCAAAGGCCGCAGCAAACCTGGAGGGGACGTCATCATGCCCGGCTGCAGATCCCGAACCTGCTGTCTGCGAGGTCTGCTCGTCTTCTGATAGCACGTCTGGAGGCCATGCTCGGTTCATGGGAGCGTTCTTTTTCTCTTTCCTGTGGACTGTCATGAGCTCATTCATGCGTCCACCAGAGTCAGCCTTTCTCAACAGCTCCCTGAGTTGGTCCCATTCTCCGATGGTCATGTCCAGCCCTGGGATCTTGTCGTCAGGGTCATAGGGCCCTGGCGGTGGCATCCCTGAAGGAGTCCCTGCACCACTTCCGGACCAACGTGACATGGCTCAGGCACGTGCAGTCGAATTACGTGCAGAACTGTTTCAACACACCACACCACGCAAAGACCTAAGTGCAGCAGTTCAGNTTCAGCCGTTCCTTAGTGGTGGTAATCCGCAGACTGCTGTCTGTGCGTGTGAGTATGCTGTGTACCTGACATCCTTAGTCATGCAGGTCATGCTCATGCAGTGTGCCCGCCGTTCTGTTATCCAAAACATTGCAAAACAACATGCACTGTAGTTCCAAGAGTCCAGATGTGTCCACCAACTGACATGCACTACTCAAAACATTCAAGACATCTCTGAAATCAACTGCACCACAACCAAAAAAATGCAACATGCACTGTCCGTGATTCACATCCAACTCTTGTGTTCCGCATCGCCAGTGCTTCGCAAAAAAAAACATCTGTGCTTCACATCAACTGCAGTGTTTCACATCAACTGTGGTTGTTTCGATTTGTTTCTGTTTGAAATAAGAAATAGATTTGTTGACATGCAAAACGCAAAAATCAAAAACAAGGCCGTCATGCCACGTCCCCCTTTAAACTGGCGGCGTCCGGAGACGTGCAAAAAAAAGTTCCACCTGCCACGCACTGTCCTTCAGAAACAAACATGCACATGCAGGTCAAAAAAAAACTTTCCTCTCTCTTTGGTTGAGCGTGCACGCATGCACTAGTTGGGGTTCCTTCTCCCTGCTCGTACTGCGGCCAAAACGGCCTTTGCAAGTTCCTTATTGTAGGACCCGGTTCGAGTCCAGTTCACTTCATTCATGGCAGCATGCTGGTTGCACTCGCACCAACCAAATTTCTTTGTCAACAAATTGCAGAAACCAGCTGAAGCACTACAANGTTGCACTCGCACCAACCAAATTTCTTTGTCAACAAATTGCAGAAACCAGCTGAAGCACTACAAAAGATCAAAACCTTTCCTACCGGCAATCCAGATTCCGCAACCATACCTGTTTGACACAAAAACACCTCAGCATCAAATTTCAAACCACAACTCGACAAAACTTTCTTAGTTTCTTCCCGTTTCCAAATGTTGTTGTTCCTTGGGAGTTCAAATGACCGTGAATTTCCCAGCATCAAATACTTAGAAACATTCTCCATGATACCTTTCNGTTTCTTCCCGTTTCCAAATGTTGTTGTTCCTTGGGAGTTCAAATGACCGTGAATTTCCCAGCATCAAATACTTAGAAACATTCTCCATGATACCTTTCCATGCCCTATCCGCATCCGATTCAATGTCCTGAGAGAAGTTCTTCAAGGGCGATCCTGAACTACAAGGAGTCGATGCATGGACGTGCACCCATTTGTAGCCAAGCTNAATGTCCTGAGAGAAGTTCTTCAAGGGCGATCCTGAACTACAAGGAGTCGATGCATGGACGTGCACCCATTTGTAGCCAAGCTGTTGCTGGACCTCCACAAACGCCTTCACACGATGAAACATGTCCTTGTTCTCCATGTTCTTCACCACACCGATATACGGTACTCTGGCAATTCGACATGCTTCTCGGAGAGCCGAGTCAGTTCCGCAACAAACTTCCACAAATGCCATGTCCACCTTCCGATCAATCCTGTGGTTCAACATCAAATCTCGCATTCCATGCAGATCTTGCAAAGGTACCTCAGGAGTCTCGAATCCTAAGCTGGTCCTGTGCCTCAGAAAATCCTTAATGCCCAAACACTTCGTGAAGAGGTCAGCCACATTGTCAGTTCCTGCCCTATGCTCGATGAGCAATTCATTTGATTGAATTTTAGCTTTCATCCAAGCCATTCGGATTTCAACATGACGGCTTCTTTTGGGAATATCCTGTCCCACAAGCAACTGCAACGCTGAAGAACTGTCAGATTCCAGCNGCTTTCATCCAAGCCATTCGGATTTCAACATGACGGCTTCTTTTGGGAATATCCTGTCCCACAAGCAACTGCAACGCTGAAGAACTGTCAGATTCCAGCAAAATTTGGGGTACATCCTTCTCTCGCATCTCTCCAAGTCCTATGTACACCCTATGGCAGAAATTGCTGAATGCAACAGATTCTTGTGCAACCATTTGCAATGCATACAACTCAGCTTCGCAAGAAGACAAGGAAACAGACTGTTGCTGCCTAGCAATTGACCTCACCAGAGCACCTTCACAAAACACAACACCACCTGAAATCCCTTTCCTACCATCAAACCGATACGGAGCAAAGGAAGCATCGGCAAAGGAGTGAAGGATTGAGTGTCGTGCAGGTCCAATCATTAAATTCGCGTATTCTGGTGACGGGAGTCGAAGGCAGGTAGCAACATCCTCAAACAGAAACCTTAGCAATCCCCTGAGGGCACTTTCCGTCCCTTGGTTGGGCTTTGCCTGTTGACTTCCGATCAAGCTTAGATACAGTTTCAAATCGTGTCTTGGTTGTGCCATCCACAAGAGTTTCCCTAGAGCTCTACGAAACCTTGAGTAGGCCGAAGGAGACAGTTCTCGCATCAATTGTTTATCTCCCTGCGCCTTGTCCAGGATCCCAGCCACATCAGGCACAGCTGAAGTGCCTTTGGTAAGGAACGTATTCTTCAGAAAGTTCGGATCAACTCCAATCGTCAATGAGTCATCATCAGTTCCCCTGTGGATATGTCGGCCAATGAAGACAAGACTGCCACCACCCAAACGTGCAGGTANAGTTCGGATCAACTCCAATCGTCAATGAGTCATCATCAGTTCCCCTGTGGATATGTCGGCCAATGAAGACAAGACTGCCACCACCCAAACGTGCAGGTAAGATCAAACCTGTCTGCTTCAGAGGAACAGCCTTTCCGATGGCCTTCTCAACGATTTGCTCAGACTTCTCGGACATGCAGCAGAGGAGGAGATCGTCGACANNNNCTCGATCTCATCTGCCGTCAAGCCAATGGAGCGGATGCTATCACTGAGCAAATTCAACCAGTGCAAAGACGCATCTCGCAAGCCGTTCAGAGCTTTGTAAAGAAGCAGGTACGCCTGCGATCCATCTGGGAGTGACACAGACTGCGGCAGCTTCAACACAATCACAAATCCTCTTGGCAAAGGAGAGTGCATAAAGGCATGGGAAGCGTCCAGGCCTTTCAGACGCAATGCACGTTGAGCAGCAAGAGTCAGGACAAAGTGGAGACCTTCAATGCTTGGTGTAGGACTGCTAATTCCGAGCTTTCGTGCAGANTGCACGTTGAGCAGCAAGAGTCAGGACAAAGTGGAGACCTTCAATGCTTGGTGTAGGACTGCTAATTCCGAGCTTTCGTGCAGAAATGCCCTTGTTCAAGTCTTTTGCAACAATCCTAACTCGCACCCTAGTCTCACTCTTGTAAGCAGAAACCCATCTACTCGGAATGACTCTCATGCTCGAATTCTTCTTCTTCAGTGCATCAACCTCAGCCTGACCTATGACCTTGCCTGCACCGCATTTTTCCAAATTCTGAATCNCCCTTGATCAGCATCCAATTGCATGAGTGAACTATCATCAATGACTTCGTCCGGTTTCCAAATCAACACATCCGAACCACCTAACTTGACCTTCACACAGGTGTGACTCTTCTCCGGAGCAAACTTGATTGAATTCAGTTCACCATCAAACACTTCGGGGCTCGTCACTTTGGCTTTCTCAGGTCCTTGTTCAAGAAACCATTCCACAGGTCCAAGAGTGTCACATGCATTGTCGGCAACAAACAAGTCCAAGGTCATGGGAACCGGAGTTCCTGAAGCACGCTCAGCCTCCATTTCAGCCTCCAAATCCTCAACTGACCTTTCAGCCTCCCTCTTGGCACCTGATCCCTGAACATCCATTGCCTGATCANAGCCTCCAAATCCTCAACTGACCTTTCAGCCTCCCTCTTGGCACCTGATCCCTGAACATCCATTGCCTGATCAACCTCACTGGAACCTGCGCCGACCGGAGCGGGCTTTCTTCAGTCTCCATATCCTCATACCTCACCTCAAGTCTCGGCCTTGACTCGTGCACAACCTCAGGCATAGGTGGGATCACTGGTGGATTCTCTGCTTCAAAAGTAGCACGCTTTCGTTTACAATCCGCATTATGCCTGATCCCTGGTGCATTCATCCCTGATTCGCATGCAGGACACCTGGGTGTCTTTGGAAACACACGCACTTCAGTCCTAACAACATCAGAAGCCGGAGACGTGGGAGAAGCAGATGGTATAGAAACCACAGCAGGACTCTTCGGGGTTGGAGCTCGAAGTGGTTCTTGTCGTGCAATCTTCAACTCACCTGGTTTCCTCGGGGGAGGAGCTGGTTCAGCAGCTTGCTTTCTGGGAAGAGGAGCACGATAAGTTGGATCTGATTCCTTCATTTCTCGCACTAGATCTCCTGGAGCACCATCTGGATATTCAACAACATCATCTTCCACGGGTCTTGCAGTATCAGCAGCTGGCAAGCGTGGTCGGTTCACATCAGGAGCAGCTGGTTCAACATGCACACCGGCTGGAATAGCCATAGGTTGAGCTGGCACTTGCACTTGACCTGGATTTCCACCTTCCAACTCCACAAACAACTGGTCACCAATCACCTGATTCCATGCAATGGGAGTAATCGCCTTCACATTCCTCGCAACAAAGCGCTTCAAAACCAATTCACCATCAATTCTGACTGCACCTTGCACCACTGGTCCAGTGTCCAATCCAGAATGCACAAAGCAGGCTTCAATGCTTCGTGTCTCGTTGGGCGATTGGGCTCTCATGCTGCTTGGCAGGTCCGCCAGAACACTTTGACCAAACATTGCAAAAGAAGGCTTTGACAATCTCCTCTGAATGGAATACTCGAGTGGTGAGAAGTCCGAACCATGGGCTTTGGAGAAATGATTGTGGCTCAGAGCGATGTATGTCACTGCATCAGCAAGTCCTTTCTCAGTAAAGCAGATGTCAGCACCGCCCTCATTCATTTCTGCCCTCAAGACTGCCAGTGACTCCTTGAGTCGACGAACAGCACGTTCGGCTCCACCGTTGCTCTGGTGTTGTTGGGGTCGTGCACGGCGAATCAGAAACGTGTATTTTTCAGAACTGGTTCCTACTANGTCGACGAACAGCACGTTCGGCTCCACCGTTGCTCTGGTGTTGTTGGGGTCGTGCACGGCGAATCAGAAACGTGTATTTTTCAGAACTGGTTCCTACTAATTCTGACACAGCCCTTTCAGCATCTGTATGAAGCACTACGGAGGAAGTAGAAGAAGCAAGGCCAAAATGGTCAAGCCATTTGCAGATCTGAGTTTTCACATGCCTAGCCTCATGTCCTACTACCACATACCCCACACAGTTTGTGGATAGCTCAGTCAGAACCAGTACCTTGATAGTCCCTTCCGCCTCATCATCAACCATTTCACCCCTAGTGGTCAAAAACCCAAAGTCAGCTTGCACCTCAGTTTCCAACGCACCTTCTCGTCGTCGACGATGTNTTCCGCCTCATCATCAACCATTTCACCCCTAGTGGTCAAAAACCCAAAGTCAGCTTGCACCTCAGTTTCCAACGCACCTTCTCGTCGTCGACGATGTTGGAATGTCGACTTCCCTCTCGCACAAATTGTGCAGCGTGGATCATAAGGCACATGCCCTTGCATTCGGTGAGTCTCCAATGCAGCTTCTGCAGCACGACTGAGTGGATTCAAGGGTGCACTGGCANGCAGCGTGGATCATAAGGCACATGCCCTTGCATTCGGTGAGTCTCCAATGCAGCTTCTGCAGCACGACTGAGTGGATTCAAGGGTGCACTGGCATGCACGTGCACTGCATCCATACCTTCTGACATCACAAATTCATGTTGTGCAGCTTCAGAACCAGTATACATCCATGCTGGATCTAATTTGACCCAAAGGCAACCGCCAAAGTTACACACATCTGCCAACCTCAAACCTGATGCACAGTGTGTCACCTCAGCACCTTCTGGATTTTGATTGAATTCCCAGCCGCACTCGCACAAAGTATTCGTGGATATGATGTTGTGGCTTATGCCACCAACAAGGCATTTCAGCTTTGCTTGACGGTAAATGGGGGGAATCTTCCCAAATTGTCATTCTTTTTCTTGAATCCAACCCAAACAGAAACATCTGCAGAACCATCAATTGAGACTCGACTGCCATTCGCAGCTCGAAACCTGTCTGTTTGCACGTTTGTAACCCAAGTCCATACGTTGCACGTGATGCTGTTGCCATCACTGTGGCTGCAGCACCAGAGTCTAACAACCACCAGTGCTGACTGTCATTCCCCATCATGAGCTCAGATAAAAGAGGGTGCAAAACAGGCGAAAACTTATGCAACTGGCATGCATGAGAAATGGTATCTTGCACATTCAAAAAGGTTGATGTTCCGACTCGTTGCAGGTGAATTCTTTCACCCACAGTTGACAGCAACCCTTCGCTACACTCAGCACCAGCAGCAGCATCAGCAGCACCCCAGTGACCCGGACCCTGCAAACCCAAAAAGTGTTCACCGAAGAAAGGAGGTTCATGCAGAGTCTGTTTGGCAGTGCTGCAGCTGCTGCTGTTGTCGGCACTTTGTGGTTCACAGCACCCTTTATTGAGCATCGCGCACAGCATCGCATCGTTTTCACCTGGTGCACACTCTGGTGTCCAACCAAAATTGATGTCCCAAAGACGACAGGTGGGGGTCTCGTCATCTGAATCGCTAGCATCCACCTCATCACCTAGCACTTCGTCTTTTTTTGCTCGGAACAAGCGCACGCTGGCACAAGGCCTGTGTCACTTATCAGTTGCGTTAAGAAACAGTGAAACCAAAATGGAAATAACCTAGCGCCNGGCCTGTGTCACTTATCAGTTGCGTTAAGAAACAGTGAAACCAAAATGGAAATAACCTAGCGCCCGGCTCTCAGTACAGGCCTGCAAGGATGTAGTGTCGTTCTCCAAATACCTTACAATGTAGGGATACTTGTGACGCGAGATCCAGCAGAGTCATGGTACGGTCAATCAGCATCAACAAAAAGCAGCCGACCAAAGTTCCTCAGCCTGGATATGCAAACGCCAGGTAACGACCACCAATCTGCTGATACGGTATGCAAGGTGCCAAGCTTCAT
>BGPT01000365.1:21624-43681 GCA_003297045.1 Symbiodinium sp. clade C Y103
TCACATCTTCACATCCTCACGTCTTCACATACTCATCAATCAATCTCTTTTTATTTGCATTTTATCCATTCACGTCTTCTTTCTTTGAGACATTTTCATCTATTCCTCTCTCTATATATTTCATGTTATACGATCTTCACAATTACATATCTCACTATACTTCTCTTCGCTCTCGGGCCATCCGTCGTCTAGTTGAAGAGCAAGATTCGTCGTTTGGAGCATGGACTGGCGCTTCTGCCAGGCATCAGCGCAGGCAGACAAGGTCATCACGCTGTATGAGCAGAGTTTGAAAAGGTGACACCTCAAAGTATTCCATGCGACTATGGTATTCAAACAGAAGATCTCTCCGATTCTTTGCTGAGTTCCATTGTGGGCGCATGTCTCTATATATCTTGCACGAGATCGGCCAGACATCTTGTTCACTGTAAAGAGCTGAGTGGGTCGATGTCAAAACCAACCTACACCTCCTTGCAACGCTTGAGGAAACTGGTTGGGTATCTCAAGTCATTCCAGACTTTTGCATGTTGCGTGATGTACCAGTTGAGGGGCATGGCAAGCGGTATTCCACTGACAAGTATCTGGTTTTGGAGAGCTACAGCGACAGCGATTGGAGCTCAAATCAGACACATCGTAGGTCTACTAGCTGCGGTGTTCATCTCCTTAACGGTTCATTCTTGCTTGCAAGTTCGAGAACCCAAAGAGTTGTGAATTTGTCCAGTTGTGAGTCAGAGCTGCATGCTATGGTGAGCACTCTCAGTGATGGCGTTTTATTGAAACGTAGTTTGGAATTTGTCTTTGGTGCAGAAGTTGAGCATGTGATGTTTACTGATTCTTCATCTCAGCAAGACAACTGGCTATGCGAAAAGGAACGGGAAAGGTCAAACATCTCAGGGGGAAGATTCTTTCGATTCAAGATGCAGTGTGTGAAGGCATTGTGGAACTTATTCAAATCCCTACGATCTGAAATGTGAGCGACATTGGTACAAAAACCATTGGGGGTTCAGCGTGTTCGTCTCCTTTTGCACGAGCTGAATGTTGCGTCAAGTTCAGATTTTTGCTTGGCTGGTGAAACTGAATTTCAACATCAGAGTGAACGCCATGGAGAACGCCAAATGTCAAAATTGGCGAAGCAGAAATCCGCGAGTTTTGATGGTCATGGGCCTTGAGTCAATGACCCTGAGGGGAGTGGCTGCAGTGCATGTTTCCATGCTGGATGATGATTTGTCATCAGATCAAACCCAGTGTCTTGCTGAACCCAATACATCAGTGGAGGGAGGAGTGTTTCCATACCGTGCTGCAATATTTTTTTCTTCACGGCGGTCATTGCTTTGGTGACTTTTCTGTGGTAAACGTATGGCATGGCAAGGGATGCAAAGGTTAGCTTCGAGCAAAACTACACTGACTTGGCGGAAGCAGAATTTGATGAGATCACACAACGAAAATCGTGCATTGAGACAACAGCTTGATGACATGCAAGGCAGCATCACCAGATTGCAAAGCGCCCACAGCGAACTTGAAAGTCAAGACGAGATGCTGTCCGACATGATTGATGGACTCCACTATGGCATTGTCATGTTGAGTGGATATACTAACCATTCAGACCTTACTCTTGCGCAACGTCGGCGCATGTTCGAGTAGCAGGCCACTTTGGTGGCAGCCAGAACAATGGGCTGCAACAGATACATGGCCAGAGTGACTCAGCAGAACCGTGGTGTAGCAGGTGGGGAGGACATTGATATGGGTGATCCACCAGGCGTTAGTGCTTCTTCAGCTTCAGCTGCTGAGAGGGGTGAGAGTGAGGATCCAACCAATGATCCCGAAGTCCCACTTGCAGCTCCTGTTTCCAATCTGACGCAGGTGCATGAGACATTTCGACATGAACTCAACTCATGCCTGAGCCGAGAAGATTGGGATACAGCAGCTGATTTCCAGAGATGTATCATGCTGGTTCTTGACTCTTTGAATGGTGCACAGCCATTGGAGCGTGACGCAAGGATCAGACTGTTTCAAATGCTTGGTGATCGACTGGAGAGATTGGCCGATGGCCAGAGGCAACGTGGTGAAGGATTGATTGCTGAAAGGTTCCAAGCCTACGACAATCAGCTCAGAGATATGGCTTGGATCAACTGTGATGAATGACTTTGGCAGGGATACCAGGCAGTCCCATACCAGGTAATCCCAAATCCTGGAGAGGGTACCGGGCAACTGTGAAACCGAAACTTGATTTTTGCCGGGCCCATGATGGATGGATGAAAGCGTGGAAAAGTGCACTGGCGGTGCAGTTTGGAAATTTGGAATGGCCTGATCAGCTAAAGCTCAGTAGGTTAAGGCGGAGTGCAAAGACTTCGCGGAGCAGCACTCATGCCTACCAACATGATTGCGCGGCCATTGCGCAAGTATGGACACACGCACAAATCGAGACTTCGTCATTGGATTGCACGGACAGGACATTTCAGTTGCAATCCACGTGAAATCACATTGGAGAACATGTTACACAACACGTGTGGATGCTTGAAACCCTGGCTCAAGTAAAAAAAGGTGTTGGTGTGTCAGCTTTCTGTTTGTGTATGCATGTGATTTTTGCACCCATGAAACGTGCCGATGTTTCCTTCAAACCAAATAAGCAAATGGCCTGTATTGCATTTGGAACTACGGTTTGCGGGTTTCCAATCTTATCGTGATCACCAATTTCCAATGATTTGTTATTTGCGCGCACACAAACTGCAGACATGCAAATGTATGGAATCTTGGAATTTCATCGCTTCAAATTTTTTGGGCCGATTTGGTATTCACAAAGTGGAATTTGTACAAAATCGGAAAGTTACTAGCAATGCATCGGCCAGAGACAATTGACAAATTTCGCAACTGGTGCAAAACACCCCAAACCACAATTTGTTGAGTCAAATACATTTTCAATACAGATGCGCAAATTTTTGTTTAAAACAACAAGATTGCAGCCGTTTGGTTTTATTTGTTCATAGTGCCACAGCGTTGACGACAATTCATTGGTGCGTGCATTTCGAGTGTTGCTCGGCACATGTGCGTAAGTCATACTGGTTCAGGACATGCATGTGTGCTACTTGTGCTGAATGTGCTTTGTTCTGAAGGGAAACCTGATGTGGATTGTTCCCAAATGCATTGTTTAATCATCATATTCTCCATGAAATGGCCATCAATTATTGGTATGATAGATATGATATCCGATTTTCAAACACGGCCAAATATCCCCATATTGTTGCTGATATTTCATTATATCCCAATACATCCCCCTATTTTGCTGGTTCCTATCTCCATCTGTTGCAATCCATCCAGGTTGCCAAGATGGCGTGCACATTTCCCAGCAACCAAGCCATCGTCGTTGGTGGCGGATTGGGAGGCATGTCAGCAGCCAACACCGTGGTGGAAAACGGTGGGCGAGTTGTGTTGCTGGTCACTGGGCGGCAGAACTGTGGTGTGTCGGATCATGGGTTGGTTGACAGAATGATATAATGTCTACATAATGGTTATATGGTGGGCTGAAATGGCTATGTGATGGCTATGTAGTGGCTATGTAATGGATGACTGGCTACGTAAGGGCTATGTAATGGCTATGTAGTGGACATGAAAAGGCTGTAAAATGAATTTGCATTAACACCCACACATTCACCAACTCACCGCAAGTACCATCATGCAGTTTTCCCCTGTTTGATGTGCAAATGCTCGCATGTCACTGTAAGGATAAATCCTCCTTTTGCGGTGGAAACAGCACAAAAGCGACATCTGGCATCAATGGCGCAGGCACCGAGACTAACTCTGTCACATTTTATGAGCGGAGAGTATTTCAGCATATTTCAGCATATTCCAGCAGCGATTACAGCGGTTTGCAGCTAAAAGTCTTCTGGCCTTGGAGGTACCAAAACTCAGAAAGCCAAGAACATCCCAGACACTGCTGAGATTTTTACTCAGGACATTGAATCATGAAGAACAGTGAATATTGAAACATGCAACGTGGAGGCATGTTGATGCCACAGGACACATTGAAAGGTGGCGCCAAGAAACCGGAGCTGGCAAAGTTCATGCCTTAAATTGCCCCAATTTTCTTCACAAGTCTTGACTGTCGACTTTGTTCAATCTTGGAGTCGCAATGTTTTGAATGACAATAAACTTCTCTATGTGTCCGGCTTTGAGGCTCCTCTGCGTGAACAGCGCAGCTGACGTCGAGCCTCGCCACTGTTCGCGTTCAGCAACCCATGGAGTTCAGGTACTGTTGAAAATCAGTCTATTTTAATGAACAGCCACAGCCAAGATGCTATCCACCTTGTTGGGTCGACATCGTCTGAGGATTGGCTGGTGGAGAAGTTCAATTTGGACCTGTCGTTGGTGGCTCGTCTGGGAGGACACTCGCAGCCCCGTACCCATCGAGGTAAGGAGCGATTCCCGGGGGGAAGTGACACAAACTGATGTGAAGATACGGAAGGGACGCAACCTTTCCCGCACTTGTAAAATTTTGGATACATGATATATATGATATATAAAAAAATGCAGGCTTTGGATGGTGGAACTAGTCAAAATTCAAACAGGACTGCAATCAGAAACAAAATGGAACAAACCTGTGGATTGTTTCTTTGAAGATATTTGTGGACTCTTGTGGAGAACGTTTCCACCAGAGGACTGACCAGCTGTGACTGTAGGTGGCGGAAAAGACTGACCTGGCTCGTATCATCACGAAGGCCAAGGTTTTCAAACTGGTCACCGAGGGCAATGTTTGCGTGGGCTGTGTCTACGAGAAGGGTGGCCAGAACTTCCAGGAATTTGGACCTGTGATTTTGGCTTCAGGCGGGGTTGTTTTTGGATGGATCCTGTGGTCTTTGTACCTTTGTCCTTCGGTTGCAGATTTGGAGCCTTCAAGTTGATTGACTTCAGAATCTTTCAATTCCTCGATTCCTTTTCTAATGCATTTTCCTTCGTTTGGCTCCTTTTTTGCAGGTGGTTTTGGTGCTGACTTCACCAGCAATTCGTTGTTGGCACAGTATAGACCTGACCTGCTGCATCTTCCCACCACCAACGGCGAGCACTGCACCGGCGATGGGATCAAGATGGGCGAGGCCAACGTTGAGCGAGTCAAGCAAGACAAGATGGACCACAGAGCTCTGGGTTGAAATGATCGCTCCCCAAAATGGATGGCTAGTTTATACTATATATGGTAACGAACATGATCAAACAATGACAAAATTTTGGTCCGTTGATACCTCATCTTTGACTCTTAGCGATATTTTCTCAGTTGAAATGACTCACATCATTTTTTTGTCGGCCAACTTTGGGTGTTTTGTTGCAGGCCATTGGTGCCAAGAGCATCGACCTGGAGTGGGTCCAGGTGCACCCCACTGGTCTGGTGAAACCCGACGATGCCGATGCCAAGATCAAGTTCTTGGCGGCTGAGGACAGCGTCTGATGTGATCACCACAGTTTGAACTTTCTAAATTCCATCATCACAAACTGTGTCAATTATTCATAAATCATATAGATATTACAGTTGTAAATTGATACTACAAGTGAATCTTTGGATTGGTTCAAGGAAAAATCTGCAGGAAACCCAATCAATTACTTGGGTAATATACCATGGCTTCCAATTAAGGTCTTCCCAACTCAATCAATCGATTGAAGGAAGATCCGTCAAGCTTTGTCGTCCCTTCAGGCCCTGCGCGGTGTTGGCGGTATCATCCTCAACGCAGAGGGAAAGCGATTTTGCAATGAGCTTGGACGCGTGGGCCCCAGTATCAGGTCTTCCTCAGAGAAAATGCGGGGTAAAGACAGTAAATAAAAGGAATGTGCTAGAGCTGCTGGAATGTACCTTTATTTTTGCTGATTTGAGTTTCATGAAGGCTGTATATTGGCACACTATGCAGGCTAGATTGACTGAGGTCGCGACTATGTCACTGGAGAAATGTGGAAGAGCAAACCTCCATTCAGGCCTGTACCAAACGAGTTGGTTTTGGGTGAAGGATGTGAAGGGCTGTCTTCTTGGCAGGTTGTGCTTGAACAAGGCGGCTTCAGAGGAGATCATCTGGCACTGCAAGTGGGGCACTCAAAAGATGTCAAGTTTGGGAGATGAGTGGCCTGTGCGGACTATCCGAGGCACTACACTGGCCGGGGTGTGACTTGGCTTTTTCGTGCAGAGGGAGTGAACCTGAGTCAATGCTGTTGAAAGGTTGGCATAGGAAAACCGTGGTGGAAATTTTGGATGCTTCAGATCTTCGGATCAAGGTCATGAAGTTCTACTCCACTGGCGAGGACCTTGCCAAGGACATGGGCGTTGCACTGGGGGTGATTGAAGAGACCCATGAGCAGCACTACCAAGCCGCCAAGAAGACGGAAAAAGATCCGGATGGCGGCTCTTGGCCTGCTTATCCGTCAGGAAAGTCCTGGGATGAGCCCAGTGGACAGACCGGAAGTGGCAAGAAATTCTATCACAACATCATTCCAGGTTCAGCTGTGAAGAGCGAGCCGTTTTACGTTGCGATCATCACACCCGTCATCCACTACTGCATGGGTGGCTTGCTGATCGACACGGATTCCGCCTGCATTGGCTCCAACAATCTGCCAATTCCTGGCTTGTACGCAGCTGGTGAGGTTGCCGGAGGAGTCCATGGCAACAACCGTTTGGGCGGCAACTCCTTGTTGGATTGCGTGGTGTTTGGCCGTGTTGCCGGCAAGGCAGCGGCCAAGTACATGTTGGGTGCAGACATGAAGGATGTGGACCTTCGAGAAGTGTCTGGTGGAGGTCTCACAGGAGCAGTGGAGAGCTCCAAATTGGCAGGTGGCTCGTACGAGGACAAGATGAACACTGCGGCAGTTCCTGGTGGGGCTTCTGCTGCACCAGCCGCAGGCGGTGGTGGTGGTGGAGGTGGCATCAGCTTTGCTGATGTCGCCAAGCACAACACCAAGGCTGACTGCTGGGTCGTGGTGGATGGACAGGTGCTGGATGTGACTTCCTTCTTGTCCGAGCATCCCGGTGGTGAGCTGGCCATTCTCACTTTTGCTGGCAAGGATGCCACGGAGGAATTCAACATGAGACTTGGANGCATCCCGGTGGTGAGCTGGCCATTCTCACTTTTGCTGGCAAGGATGCCACGGAGGAATTCAACATGAGACTTGGATGAATCGACAGGGAAGAGTGCCAAGTTTTGCCAGGAGTCTTTGTACTTTCGATTTCTTCATGCTTCGTTTTCTTGTGTCTGATGCTTTCTTAATCTTTCTTCCGTCTTTGTGCAAAGGATTCATCCTCCAGATGTGATTGGCAAGTACGCTCCGGACTCCGTGATCGGCATGATCGGCGGTGGCGGAGGTGGCGCCGTAGCCGCAGGGGGCGCACCTGCTGCTGGTGGTGCGCCAGGCATTCCCATGACCGAANGACTCCGTGATCGGCATGATCGGCGGTGGCGGAGGTGGCGCCGTAGCCGCAGGGGGCGCACCTGCTGCTGGTGGTGCGCCAGGCATTCCCATGACCGAAGTGTCCAAGCACAACACCAAGGCTGACTGCTGGGTCGTGGTGGATGGACAGGTGCTCGATGTGACTTCCTTCTTGTCCGAGCATCCCGGTGGTGAGCTTGCGATCTTGACCTTTGCGGGCAAGGATGCGACTGAGGAGTTCAACATGAGACTCGGTGTTGAAATCGAACTATGCACCAGTTGGGTAGGCATTGTGCGTCTTACACATAGTACACGCTGCATTGAGTATCCTGGAACATGTTGAGACGAGTATTTCATGCCCTTTTTACGTGCCTTTTTACCCTCCNGGCATTGTGCGTCTTACACATAGTACACGCTGCATTGAGTATCCTGGAACATGTTGAGACGAGTATTTCATGCCCTTTTTACGTGCCTTTTTACCCTCCTTCATGAAAGGATCCATCCGCCAGATGTCATTGGCAAGTATGCCCCAGACTCCGTGATCGGCAATGTTGGCAGCGGTGTTGCTGCCCCTGTCGCTGGTGGTGCACCCAAAGCAGGAGGTGCCCCTGCAAGGACAGGGCTGTGTTGAGGGCTGATGGAGTCGTCCTTTAGCAGACTTTAGCACGTTGATGCTTCCCATCAGCACCCCGCTCTAAGATCCGTTTGAGAGCTTTAATTATTTTGTTTTGTTATCAGCTTGATAGAATTTGATAGATACGTATTTATACACAATACACATATATATATATATATTACACAAAACATATATACATAATACATAGAGAACCCGATGTAAGTCTAAACCTTGATTCACATGTATCTATATATATATATACATATATATGGTATATATTAATATATGTACTTGAAGAGTTCCATTTTCTGAAGTGTTTAGAATCTTCAGAACTCAACCTCTGCGACTAAGTTACACAGTATTACACAGTGCTGTCAATTGGTGGCTTGTCAACGGCACGTGCAGGAAAGACAAGGGTGGTCCTTTGTCCAACCACCATGCCTGGGGTCACCTTGATGGTGACACTCATCCCAACTGGCGAACAGACATCGATGACAATCCAGGCCCTGGATTTGTTGTGTTCACCGATGGATGCAGAGATTTATGAAATCTGGTGAATTTTTCTATATGTTTCTATTATCTTCTGAAAGGTTCTCGGTGCGAATCTCTGGACCCAGCAGGTGTGTTTATCCTGAACATCAAGTCGTACTTCAACGCCACCTGGTTCTTGGTGCTTGCCATGTTGTACGATGCTTGTCAGCATTTGCACTGCTTACGTTGTCTTCAGGAACCTTTCGATCACTGCACAGTCAGAAACTTTCGTTAGACTTTAGTCGCATGATTTTGCGAAAACCGTTTCAATTGTTTCCAACCTCGTCTAGACAGGAAAGGACGACGAGAAAGGAGAAGAGAAAGACAACAGAAGCAACGTACAGCAGAAACAATCGTTGCTCTGTGCACTGAGGAAGTTGGTGCCACAATCTTTTCCGCAAAGAACATCAAGATCTCCAACGATNTGCTCTGTGCACTGAGGAAGTTGGTGCCACAATCTTTTCCGCAAAGAACATCAAGATCTCCAACGATCGCCTTGGTTTGACTCGCAGTGCTATTCTGCTTGTGCTCTTCATCGTCATCCATGCTGTTGGAAACCTTCACGTGTTCAAGGGCTGGAGACTTAGGATTTGGATGGTTTCTGTTTCCAAAACCATGAGGATTCTTCCGAATTTCTATTCTTTTCTCGCATGTCAATGTTCTCTCAGTCTTCTCTTAGCTGTTCTGCTGCGGCTTCGCTTCCTCGCAGAGGTCCTGATGACTTCAACGGCTACGGCTACTTCTACGTGCGACTCTACTGGACGGGCTTCGGACTCCCTGCGAACATCGTNGGCTTCGCTTCCTCGCAGAGGTCCTGATGACTTCAACGGCTACGGCTACTTCTACGTGCGACTCTACTGGACGGGCTTCGGACTCCCTGCGAACATCGTTGAGGAGTACATCCTCCTGTCCGTGTTGCTGCACGTTTTTGTTGGCTTGAAGAGGACCTGGGACATGAAGCTTGCTTTGGTCAATTCACAAGGCATCAACGTCCTGAACCTTGCCATCTCCGGTTTGATGCTCTTGACGTTCATGACCATTCACTTGTTCCAATTCCGATTTGGTGACACGGATCAGTTCGGCCCTTACTACATCCGACCACCTCCCTATTTGATCAACTTCTGGGGCATTTTGTCTTTGAACCTCTTCTGGACGGATGCGTCATACGTAGAGCCAGTCGGTGTCAGAGACATCTACGNCACCTCCCTATTTGATCAACTTCTGGGGCATTTTGTCTTTGAACCTCTTCTGGACGGATGCGTCATACGTAGAGCCAGTCGGTGTCAGAGACATCTACGCTCAGGCCTCAGTTGTGGAGTTGGTAGGAGCACTGGGACTTGTTGGTGAGACATGCAAGACATGCTGTCAGCACATGTCGAGGCAGGCGGCATCTTCAGGATTTCTCTCTGCTGTCAGTTTTGAACTGAACTTGAATGGGGATTTTTATATGTCATTATCCAACTTTGCCAAGGCGCTAGAATTCCAGATCTTCAAGAATCCATTGTGGTCCTTCTTCTACATCTTCTCGGTGGGTATCTTCATGATCCATGCTTGCTTGGGCTGGAAGAAAGTGACACCTGTGTTGGGTATTCCTCGAGGGCACATTGCGCGAGTAGAGATCCTAGGCTATGCCATCATGATCATCATGGGGCTTGTGTACATTTCATTCCCGCTGTACGTCATGGCGACCAAGCCCTTCAGCGGTCTGGTGCTTGGTACTTTGAAACTCCTGAATTTGAGACCATTCCCAGATCATTCCCAAGCCATCCCTCCCTCTCCGGATTTCGAGGCTACGAGGATAGCATCCAGATTCCTGGCAGGGTCGAGTAGATCCACAGAAAACTCTGCCCCTGGGCTGCAGCGAAGGCGTCGTTTTGGGAGTGCTGCGTATTTTCATTGTCCCGGAATCGTGGCCTAGAAAGTAGAAGAACTCTTGAAACCTGAAAGCAAGGTGGTACTATAGACTCGGTCAGCTATATGGGCCTAAAACCCAATTGTTGATCAATTTCCTTCTTCAAAATGGCTGCAACATGGTGGTAACCATCTATTTCTGGACAAATATGAAGACTTCGTGGCTTGGCTCAGGATCGGCAAACATGTGATTGCCTTCCAGAGGTGGGATATGCTGTTCGCGAGTGAAAAATGTTGGTGAGTTGATTTCGAAATGGAGCATTGATCATGATTTCTCCCCAATTGGTGGCATTTTTTGATGGGGAAAATCAGTTCCAAACCATGGGATGCCAACCCAAACATGACCCTGCAGGATCATCGACCACAGTCACTGTAGGGCTGGAGCTACACTTGTCTCCCAAAAGTTTCATGTAGAGCTTGTGAAAAAGTGAAGCTCATTCTGAAAAATTCCAAGTCGCAGTTGTTCCGCGCACACGTTTTGCAGCATCTCTTGATCTGAGCCTTTTAAGCAATTTTGGGCCAAGATGTCTGCAACGTTTGCGAAGAATCATTCCTTTTTAAGTCAGCCAAATTCTAGATGCACGTGTCGTCACGCGAGAAAAAATGGGCTATCTCGTTGGTGTAGCTGGGAAAGTATGCGCTGTTCACAATACTCTGCTCAGTCTGTTGGTGCTCTTTGCACTTCAAGAAAGACTAGGTGACTAGATGTATGGAACTTCATCTGAAACTTGAATCTCATATCCTTTCCAAAGCCAAAGGGCGTTTCATTTTGAAAGGGGCCACTGGGTTCCAATTTGAATCACCGGTTTCACCAGCCGGCTGTCCACCTTGGGTGATGGGAAGTTGAACCAATGACTGATTCATACCGTAGGGCTCCAGGTACTTTCTGGCTGGTTGGTAGGTTGGCTGGTTGGTTAGTTGTGTTGTGTTGTGTTGCTCTGATCCCAGAATTTGTTGAAGGGAACATATAACTGGTTTGTGGTTTCGAACAAGAAGAAATCCATCATTCCATATATTCCATCATGTTTCGGATCGTGATCCCACCTGAAAACACATTTTTTAGATGGCTTGAACCCCCCTGAAGCCTCCAAGACGATTGGATCTTTCCCAACAAAATCCATTCATTTGCGACTGGTCATGGTGCCCACCGCAGTCCTTTTTTGAAGGGTCCAAGGCGGAAAGCCAAGTTTACCGCGCAGCTTGGCAGCTGGATGGGGGTTGAAAGGTGGGGAGATCGTTATATAGCGATGGATCAGATGGAAAAGATTGGAGAATGATGATGAAACCATGGATCTAGGGGTACCCTATTGTGTTTTAGACAAACCCATGGATATGGATATTGATATGGGTCACCTTTTTTGGACACCCCAAAACAGAAAGTCTTGTACCAAAGGTGACCTAAGTGTGGGTCCATATTGCTACCACAATTTTGACCCGTCCATCTTTGGTTTCCCTCCGAAAAGCGGATGGAGTCATGCCAAAGATGCGAGTTTTTGAGGTGGGTTGATTGGCACATACCCCGATTTTTGATAAGTAGCCGGCTGTTCAACTGATAGCATCCGAGGTGTTTGTTCCATAGTGGGACAGCCAGAGCCCCAGCAGATGCCACGTTTGACTGACTGCAGGGTTCAGGCGTGGATGGATTGATCAAGAACTGGGAGAGTTTGGTCTCTAGTGTCTGACTTCATGCCTGATTCATTATAGGATAAGCTGCTTGGAGGATCATCGTGCTTAGTGGCTGGTTAACATATGTTCAGAACCTGGGTGAATCGTTTCCTCAACTGGGATTGCCCCATTTACAGTTTGTTATACTATACCCCAGTTATATTTACCCAGATCTGAAGGTTTAGTACTAGACCCCCCAAGTGTTAATGTTAATATCCCATAATATCCCTTTTAAATCCTATGAACATGCCCGAAAAACCAGCTCCAGCTCCGCTTCGTTCCTCAGGTTTTGTCCTCAGCGCCATGGCAGCTTCGTTTCCAACGAATCAGGCCATCGTCGTTGGTGGCGGTCTGGGAGGCATGTCGGCAGCCAACACCGTCGTTGAGAACGGCGGCCGAGTGATTCTGCTGGTGGCTTGTCCTTGAGTGAAGCGGAAGAAGGAGGTGGGTGCACCGGGGAACCAATGGTTGATGTTATTATAACCATGGTTGAGACTTGAGACATGAATGTAAGATGTTGAATCTGATTATATGATATACATAACGAAATATAAATACTCTAATTGTAATCATGTTTCTGTTGGTGATTCTACACTACTGCAATCTACTTGTAAATTGATGGTGTCCCACTGAAGTGTCTACTAGGCTTTTGCAGGGGTCTGACAATTTCCATTGCCGCTAGTCAAGTCTTTTTTTCATTATCAAGAGTGGCTCTGTTGCAAATTTCCACCCAAGGACAAATCATCGTTTTGCGGTGGAAACAGTACGAAGGCCACTTCTGGAATCAATGGTGCAGGCCAGGATTTCATGATGATCTTTTTCTATCTGGTAACCAGGTGGGAGTCAGCTTCATATTCCATGATTGCCTGATTTGCTGCTCCATGTTGTGTTGCAGTTGGTAGGAACAAAGACTCAGAAAGCGAAGGGCATTCCGGACAACGCGGAAATCTTTACACAGGACACCAGAGAAAACTCCGAATCCGAATCAGACACCAAAGGGCCGAATCAGAGACCACCAATCAGACACCACGAATCAGCGATTGGATTTCCTGGAATCTGCGACCACGGTTCTGCTTAGATTGCTTCGGAACCGGACATGGATCATGTAGTTGTAGCGATTCTTAAATTGGCCTACTGACTACGGTTTCCATGCTGAGGTGTTGGTGGGTGGTGGGGGGTCTGGGGCTATAAACATTCCTTCCCGATTCCTGCTTCCCGCTCGCCAGGACACCATGAAAGGTGGTGCCAAAAAGCCGGAGTTGGCCAAGTTGCTTGGACCTGGCTTTGTCAGAAAATCGGGTACCGCAAAAAGTCTGATCACCAGCGTCATCACCTTCTGAATTAAGATGGCCATAACCGGGGGTATACCCCATTTTTTAGACACCCATATTCTTCTTGAGTCATAGTAGTTGCAACGTTCCTGTGTTGAGTACCCATTCTTGGCTCAGGAGCCACAAGTGGGGGATACACTTGGATACGTTGCACACTTTGGTGAGTTCGTGTTTGTTGATGTGGGTTTGTTTAAGAACAGGTCACCAGAAATTGAGTGCTTTCTGTTGCTTTATCATCATCGTTCGCATTAGCACATTGGGGTTGAATCCCCCGTTCCCGGGCAAATGCATGTTTGTTGTGCAGTTTGAGCTGCGAAGCATTTGGCCACTGAGGCTACTTTGCGTCAACAGCGCTGCAGATGTGGTCAGCCGGTTGCGATTAGCTTGTAGCCAACGATCTAATTGGGATCCCCTTCCTAACTCAGTTGGGATGCGAGTTTCCTCCAGAAACTGGGAAGTGTCCAAAAAGAGAGGTCAATGGCAAAAAGTAACGATAAACCATTGGATTGAGGGGTTCCCCATGTTTGGACAACACCTTAATTATGGCCAGTTCATGTCTGTCAGTAGTCAGATGTCCATCTCAGGACTGGCTGGTGGAGAAGTTCAATTTGGACCTGTCGTTGGTGGCTCGTCTGGGAGGACACTCGCAGCCCCGTACCCATCGAGGTAAGGAGCGATTCCCGGGGATCCAAATGTTGGAGAAGGCCTGGCCAACGAAGACGTGGAATCTGTGAAAATGCTTGTGGACTTGCAGGCACATCTTTCATCATTTTTTTTTCAGCACACACTCACTCCCACCATGCAGCTGCGCATGCAGGTGGCGGAAAAGACCGACCTGGCTCGTATCGTGACGAAGGCCAAGGTTTTCAAGTTGGTCACCGAAGGCAACGCCTGCGTGGGCTGTGTCTACGAGAAGGGTGGCCAGAACTTTCAGGAGTTTGGACCTGTGATTTTGGCATCAGGCAGGGTAGNTCACCGAAGGCAACGCCTGCGTGGGCTGTGTCTACGAGAAGGGTGGCCAGAACTTTCAGGAGTTTGGACCTGTGATTTTGGCATCAGGCAGGGTAGTTTGGACAGATCCTGTTGCCGTTTAGAGACTTCAAGTTGATTGACTTCAAGGTCTTTCAATGCTATTCAATTCCTCTATTCCTTTTCTCATGCATTTTCCGTCGTTTGGCTCCTTTTTCTCAGGTGGTTTTGGTGCTGACTTCACCAGCAATTCGTTGTTGGCACAGTACAGACCTGACCTGCTGCATCTTCCCACCACCAACGGTGAGCACTGCACCGGCGATGGGATCAAGATGGGCGAGGCCGGGGCTGAAGACATGACTCCGATTTCTTGGCGACGGATCCTGCCAGCGTTGACCCAAACAAATGATTAAAAACGCCAGTTGTGTTGAAGCGTCGCATTACAAAATGGCATCATTTGGCCGTCGTGCCCTGGGGCACAAATGCAAAAGGAGGGCTATTTGTTCTTGTTTTTTTTTGGGACAGGTTTTGAATTTTGTTTTTGGATCCATGGTTCTTTGCTTCTCTTCTTTTTCCGCTTTTTGCTTTTCCTGCCTCTCTGCTTCTCTGCTTTTCTGCTTCTTTGCTTTTCCGCTTTTCGCTTTTCCTGCTTCTCTGCTTTTCTGCTTCTTTGCTTTTCCACTTTTCGCTTTTCCTTTTCTACAGTCATGCGTTTTTGTTGCTCTACTTCTTCCTGCTCCTCTGCTTCCTTTCTTTACTGTCTCTTTGCTTTTCTTTTTCTTTTGCTTCATTCTCTCTTGTTTGTATCCTAAATGAAACCCTAGAGAAACCCTAAAAGAAACCTTAAATGAAACCCTAAATGAAAACCTGAAATGAACCCATAAAAAACCACTAATAAAACCCTGAAGCCCTGAATGAAAACCCTAGATGAACCCTAAATGAAACCCTAACTGAAACCCTACATGAAACCCTAAATGACACCCTAAATGAAAGCGGAAATGACATCCTTAAGGAACCCTTAACGACACCCTAAAGGACAAATCATGCGACGCGCCGCCGCAACAAAAAGCGCCCACAATTTACTGACGGCGAGCCAAAAAGGAAAGAAATAGGAGACAATTTGGAGACAAGCGCAACAAATAGGCGACAAACGCAAAATTATTAGGCCCAAAACGCCCACAATGTTTTGAGACAAGTGGGAGACAAGTGGGAGACAAGTGGGAAACAAACGGGAAACAATGCAAAATCACTCGGCTCAAAGCACCCGCCTGCACCCTATTGACATCATTTGACATTTGTTAACTTAGTAACTGTTTAAGAAAAGCGGGAGAGAAGTGGAGATAAGTAGGAGACAAGCGCGAAACCTTGCAGCCCAACACGCCCAGCGCATTCCATTGCATCACTCACAAATTTGGCCGGGCTGCAACTTTTTTCGAAGAGGCAAAAAGAACTTTGTCGGGTCTCCATTTTTGGGGTGGTTCAAGGTTGAAACCACAGATTTCTGGATATGTTTTTTTGTTTCCCACATGTTGTTTCTTGGGTTTCACCCTCCCAAATCATCAGGCCATTGGCGCCAAGAGCATCGACCTGGAGTGGGTCCAGGTGCACCCGACCGGTCTGGTCAAACCCGACGATGCCGATGCCAAGATCAAGTTCCTGGCTGCGGAGGCGCTGCAGAGACGGAGTCTGACGGTAATTCCCCCTGGGAATCAACTGGTGTCGGGGTCATGTTGCTGGGGAAGGCGGCAAGTACAGCTGGTGGTCCTGATATTTTCTTCCAGAAACGGGACATTAACGTGTTGCATCCGCAACCGGACCGGTTGCATCCGCAACCGGACCGGTTTGAGTTGTGCCATGCTGTGCCAATATTTTGTGATGAGAGATTCAGCACGCAATTTATGAAACAGATTGACAAAATACATATCGCAGTTATTCCCAGTTGTTTTTTTAGTGTCTGTGAATGTCACTGACATTTTGTGGCATGTAGCATATCATTTGCAGGTTGCCGTTCATTTCAGGCGAATCTGCGGGCATTGTGGCCCAACATCCCGTACGGCTACATCCTTGAATATTTGGAGGTGACGTTCTCCGAGGAGCTCGATGGTGCAGCAGTGGCGGCCTCGAGCTGGTGGACAAGGGCGTGATGGCGCCGGGCCTGATGTGAGTGCAGATGGGAGCACTCATGTTGATGAACCTGGTGGGGGCGCTGAATCCACCCATGAGAACATGGAGGAGACTGAGAATATGGCCGCAGAGAACGCCGTGGCGGAGTGGGATCAGGACTGGGATTGGTATGATGGCCAGTACGGGAATGGTTGGAACAATGAATGGTGGTATCAAAACTGGAATTGGAATGCTGGATCATGGGATGACTATGGTTGGCGTCCTAGGCGTGGAAGCAATGTTTCCAGGGTAGAAGAAACCACCTTGGTTAGAGATGGCAAATGGCAGGGCACTAATGGACAGAGTAGTGCCGGGACCGGCAGCACTTGGGGAGATGAGCCCCCGGATGATGGAGCTCGACCTGCAGGTCGTTCGAATGAGAAGCTGGTGGTCCCAGAGTTTTCAGGTGAAGGAACGGAGTCCGAGTTGGGCAAATCAGCTCGGAGCTACTTGAGGAAAGTAGCTGCGTGGTTGAAGTGCACGAGGATGGCTGAAAAGGATCGAGCGGTGGCCCTTTACACCAACTTGAGTGGCAAGGCTTGGGTCTTTGCGGAGGAATTGGATGTGGACATGCTAGCCCGTTCTGGGGGTGTGGAGTATTTCCAGGACTGGGTGAGGGTCCGCTTCATGGAGATGGAGGTCACAAAGGTCTCCAATGTGATGTCGGAGCTGTTCCGGCGATGCCGCAAGAAGCCTGAGCAGCCAGTCCGTGACTTCAATGTGGAGTTTGAGAGATTGCTGTTGCACCTCAAAGAACTGGACTGCGAGTTGCCGGGCTTGGTGAAGGCATGGCTTTACTTGGACAAGCTGAAGATCACGGAGGCTGAAGAGCTGGCTTTGCTATCAAGTGTGCACAACAAGTATGATGTGAAGTTGCTGCAACAGGCCGCCATTCTACATGATAGAGGACCCAAGAGGACATGGGAAAAGGGAAACCCGAGATGGAGTGGCCGAAACAATGGTGCCTATGGTGATGCAAAGTCAGTGCATGTGACCACCACCGCAGACAACCCCTCCGACGAGGAGATGGAGGCCGACTGGGACAATGAACCGTCCGATTCTGAGCTGGTGTCGGAAGATGTGGCCGAGGGATACCATAGTGCTTTCATGGCTTTCCAGGATGCCAAATCGAAATACCGTGAAGCTATGAAAGGTCGTGGAGTGGATCCTGGTGAACTGAAGAAGAGAAGTGAGGAGCGGCTTAGAGCCGCTAAGGCCAAGAGCTTCTGTGCGGCATGCAAACGCCGCGGACACTGGCACCGTGATCCTGAGTGCCCCCTTCGTGGAAGGACTTCATCCTCAGCGGGATCGGCTACGGATGGTGGAACCAAGAATGTGCAGGTTTGCAACCATGTGCAGATGTGTTACATGACGTCTGAGGTCGATGGCAGTGACTATGAGATGGAGAATGTCATTCCAACGATCAATGACAGAGAGGGCACCCTGGACGTTGTGGACACGGGAGGCATCAGTCGGATGCTTGCAATCACAGATACAGCTTGCACGAAGGCTGTTGCTGGGCACATGTGGTATGAGCAGTACTGCCAGGTTGCTGACCGCTATGGCTGGGAGGTTGAGATCATCGAGGAACGAGACCGTTTCAAATTCGGAGCCTCTAGGGTTCATGAGTCTCACTTTGCTGTCAATGCTGTTTTTGCCATTGAAGGACAGCCGTTCAAGGCCAAGATTTCCATTGTACAGTGTGATGTGCCACTTTTGTTTAGCCGAGCGGTCCTGATTTATCTTGGCATGACTTACGATGTGGTTGGTCAGAAGGCCACTTTGCGCAATTTGGATTTGCAGGATGTGCCAATGGAAACATCACCGACTGGGCACCCTGCTCTTGTGGTTTCAGATTATCCAAGTGATATCCTTTTGCAATTGGCCAAAGAGTGGACTTTGGAGGACAAGGTCCAATTTCCTGTTCTGGATGCCGTGGATCCGGCGACCGCCGAGTCAGCATACAAGGGGCGCTTGGGAGATCTGGAGAAACGTGAGACGAACAAACCACTCTTTTATCCCAAGAAAGTCGCCATTGAAATTGAGAACATGCTGAAAACATTTCCTTTGCCTCGAGTTTCATTTTACACTTGGTGGAAGAGTGCAAACCAAAGTCGAGACTTCTGGATTGAGACCCATGACATGTTCATTCGAATCCATGTGGTGCCACGGACAAATCCGTTTGACCCTTCACTTTGGAAAACACCTCTTCGGCATCTCAAAGATCAATTGCTGGACATGTTGGGGGATGTAAGGTATTCGGAGGTGATCCCATGTCATGCAGAAGGTCTTCAGGAGTTGAGGCATGAAGGAAGGTGGAGGTCAAATCATTCGAAGGCAGTTGATGACATCGGCAAGGACACTTTTGCAAGTTTGTGGATTGGTCGCAGTTGGTTCAAGAAGAGCACCGGTGAGTGCAACGAAGCCCTCGTTCCTGGCATTGCCAATGCCTGTGCTGTCTTCCGACCCTCTGGCATCGCCATGGAAGATGCGCCGGGATGCGTTGGTGGCCGAGCTGGAGACCTATGGGGTGGCGATCCATCCAAAATGGAGTGTTCCCGAGATCAGGCAGACCTTGATCGAGCAACGGGAGGTGAGATTTCCAAAGGGGGAAGGGAACCCAGCCACGGGGTTGACCAAGCTGCGCCTGGATCAGCTGATCGAGAAGGCCAAGGAGCTGGACTTGGAGATTCCCCCAAAACCCACGAGGGGGTTGCTTCTCAAGTTGATCAGGGAGGCCATCCAGCCACCGGGAGAGCATGTGATGACTTTTGGAAAGTATCGCAGCTGGCTCTACAAGGAGGTGCCCGAGGAGTACATGGAATGGGCCATTCGGGAAGTCCGAGCGAACACCAATTCATCGCCGGACATCAAGCTGTTTGCCAAGTGGGCCCAGACGGAGTTGGCAGCACGCAAAGACAGGGCCAGGGGCAGTGGAACGGTTCTGGCCACAGACGACCCGGAAGTGAAGGCTGTGATCGAGCCACCGGATGTGTCATCCGTGATGTCATGGAGGTCGTCGGCAAGTCAGGTATCTCAGATGATGTCGTCCCCCGGGAAGGAGAAGCGCCAATTGGAAGAGGCGGTGGAAGAGCTGAATGCTATGAAGCCGGACCTCACCGAGGAGGACAAGGAAGAGTTGGTGAATCTGGAGACCAAGCTTGCGATGATGAAGCAGAAGTATCACCTACCACCACGTGGGCCAATGTGATTGACAAGGCCAAGACACGGATGCGCAAAGGGTGGCATTGGGGTGATCATGCTGCTACGCTCAAAGACTTTGACGTGGTTGCTGAGAATGACAAGGCGGTCGGGCTTGGCAGTGAGACTGAGGATGAGACCGTGCCTGTGAATGTCAAGACAGTCGGGCTTGGAGCTAAGACTGAGAATGCGGATGTGATCGGGCACAGCAGCGAGATATAAGGAGGTTACGGAAGAGGCCTTCGTGATGGAGGTGGATCACGAGTCTGAGAGTGAGGACGGTGGTACGGATTCATCTATGAGCCCCAAGCAGAAAGCTTTGGCTGGGATTCGCCGACGGAAGGAGGCGAAGAAGCCGTTGCGGAAAAAGCTGATGGCTATGGGGAGGAAGCTTCATCAAGTTCTGTTGGCAAGTGCATTTGTGGTGGGCAGCATGGCCAACGAGTGCATCGTGGAGCCGGGTATGAACTTGTTTGAAAGTGGACGGCAGGTGCTGGGTTGTGGAGATGGTGAATCACCTGCATTCCTAGAAGTCTTTGCTGGGAGTGCCAACTTGACAGGGGCTTTTGCGGCTGCGCGGCGTGGAGTGCTGCGTCCTTTGGATTTGGTTTTTGGAGATGATCTACGGCAGGAAGAAACCCGCCAACGGCTTTATGAGACAATTGATAGAGAGAAACCCCAGCTGGTGTGGTTTGCACCGCCATGCACAGATTGGTGTGGGTTTTCCCGTATGAACTACACCAAACAAGAGCTGCGGAGACGGAGGAAGAAGCACAAAGTCTTCCTGGACATGATCAATGAGGTCATAGTGAAGCAGTTGGCAGAAGGGAGAGATGTCGTAGTGGAAAACCCGATGACCAGTGACATTTGGCACGACCCTTCTTTGGCCCCATGGTGCAATGATCCCACAATGGCTTTCTTCCGGACTGATTTGTGCCAGTTTGGCATGAAGTCGGTCGATGGGCAACAACTCCTTCGGAAGCCCATCAAGCTGTTGGCCACAAACTATGTCTATGAAGAGGAGTTGGGTGGAAGATGTGAGGGTGGCCATGAACATCGAGTCATCCAAGGAAAAGAGACAAGTCACTCTGCGGAGTACCCTGAGGAGTTCGCCAAGGCTGTGGTCAAAGCGTCCAAAAGGGCAGCCCAAGAACGAGTTCAACATGTTCTCACGTCTCAAGCTGGCAGTTGGGATGCTTTGATGGAAGGCCTGGAGCTCACACCAGGTGACGAAACACAGTTGGCCGAGAGACCCGTGGGGGAGCAACTTGTTGAAACAAGAGAAGATGGACCGGCTGGAGCATCAGCCATCACCTTCAAGGGGCCCATCAATAGCACGATTGCTGGAGCACTGAAACGTTTGCATCAAAACTTAGGCCATCCTCCTCAACGAGAACTGGTGAAGCATCTCAGACTTGGAGGTGCTCCCTCAGAAATGGTGGAAGGAGCTGAGAGGTTGGTTTGCAAGACGTGCGCCAGTTGTGCACCCCCGAAAGCACACAGGGTGGCAAAACCTGCGGCACTTTTGGACTTCAACGAGGCTGTCGCCTTGGATATCATTTTCCTGGACACCACCGAGTCATCTGGAAATTTGGCTTTGAACATGGTAGACTTGGCATCTACTTACCAGGTGGTAATCCCATTGGAGAATCGGAAGTCAGAGACTGTGGCGCAGACCTTTTACCGCCATTGGATTTCTTGGGCGGGAGTCCCTGGAAGGTTGGTCTTGGATTTGGACACCGCCTTCCAGGACAGTTTTTGGGAGCTCACTTCAGATCATAGCATCAGTATGAGAGCGGCAGCTGGCCAAGCGCATTGGCAAAATGGAGTGGCCGAACGATATGGGTCTTCTTGGAAAGATGTTTGGATGAGGGTCTGCAAGCACCATGGCATACAGGACAAAGACCTTTATGATGCCGCAGCTGCTGTGAGTGAGGCAAGGAACTCGTTGAGAAACAGAAGTGGATTCTCTCCTAGACAGTGGGTCTTTGGAACGAATGGCAAAACTTTGCCTAGTCTTGAAGATGATGAAGACTGGAGCGCCTTGAGCGCAGTCACCACTGATCGGAAGATGGCGAGGAAGCACGCCCTGAAGATTGCTGCTCGAACTGCATTCTACGAAACACAGAGTGTGCGGGCACTGACCAAGGCCCTCTCACATCGGGCCAGGGTAAAGCCACGCAGCTATCAACCTGGTGATCTGGTCTACATCTATCGAGATGATCCCTCGAACAAGAAGACCAAGGCCAAATGGATTGGACCCGCAACCATCATTGGAGCT
>BGPT01000365.1:43689-96189 GCA_003297045.1 Symbiodinium sp. clade C Y103
TGAAGAGGTCTCATTGACCTTGCGGATCAAGGCAGCCATCAAGGAGGTCGACCAAGCTCTTGACAAGGAGTTCTCTGACTTGGCTGACGGTCCGACCGACATGGTTATCGACTCAGAGGAGAAGACTGAGGAAGCTGCATCTAGCAGCACGAAAGTGGAGACATCTGCCCCCATGGAGATTGAGAAAAGTGATAGGAGGAGGAAAGCAGAGGACATCGAGAAGAAGCACAAGTCTTTGAAAAAGCAAGCCCGTCTCCTTGATGATGTGCCCCTGACACTGAGACAGGGCGCAGCTGGGAGGGCCCAACAGAACTTCTTCACAAAGTCCGGATTGACTGGGGAAGCCTTTGAGAAAGCTTTGGACAAGNTGAGGCAAGGAACTCGTTGAGAAACAGAAGTGGATTCTCTCCTAGACAGTGGGTCTTTGGAACGAATGGCAAAACTTTGCCTAGTCTTGAGGATGATGAAGACTGGAGCGCCTTGAGCGCAGTCACCACTGACCGGAAGATGGCGAGGAAGCACGCCCTGAAGATTGCTGCTCGCACTGCCTTCTACGAAACACAGAGTGTGCGGGCACTGACCAAGGCCCTCTCACATCGGGCCAGGGTAAAGCCACGTAGCTATCAACCTGGTGATCTGGTCTACATCTATCGAGATGATCCCTCGAACAAGAAGACCAAGGCCAAATGGATTGGACCCGCAACCATCATTGGAGCTNAGCTATCAACCTGGTGATCTGGTCTACATCTATCGAGATGATCCCTCGAACAAGAAGACCAAGGCCAAATGGATTGGACCCGCAACCATCATTGGAGCTGAGGGCAGCAACTATTGGGCAGCCCGTGGAGGAAGATGCCTGCTGGCGGCAGCTGAACATCTGCGACCAGCAGATCATGAAGAGGTCTCATTGACCTTGCGGATCAAGGCAGCCATCAAGGAGGTCGACCAAGCTCTTGACAAGGAGTTCTCTGACTTGGCTGACGGTCCGACCGANTGAAGAGGTCTCATTGACCTTGCGGATCAAGGCAGCCATCAAGGAGGTCGACCAAGCTCTTGACAAGGAGTTCTCTGACTTGGCTGACGGTCCGACCGATATGGTTATCGACTCAGAGGAGAAGACAGAGGAGAAGACTGAGGAAGCTGCATCTAGCAGCACGAAAGTGGAGACATCTGCTCCCATGGAGATTGAGAAAAGTGATAGGAGGAGGAAAGCAGAGGACATTGAGAAGAAGCACAAGTCTTTGAAAAAGCAAGCTCGTCTCCTTGATGATGTACCCCTGACACTGAGACAGGGCGCAGCTGGGAGGGCCCAACAGAACTTCTTCACAAAGTCCGGATTGACTGGGGAAGCCTTTGAGAAAGCTTTGGACAAGNCCCCTGACACTGAGACAGGGCGCAGCTGGGAGGGCCCAACAGAACTTCTTCACAAAGTCCGGATTGACTGGGGAAGCCTTTGAGAAAGCTTTGGACAAGGAATTGCCTTGGAATCTCATTCCAAATGAGGAGAAAGAGCTCTACAAGGAAGCTGAGATGAAACAATGGAAAGAGCATGTGGAGTTCGGGGCAGTGCGTCCTTTGAGCCTGGCAGAATCCCGAGAAGTGGAACAGACCATTGGGAAAGAGCGCATTCTGCCTGCACGCTTCCTCTACCGGGACAAGAATAGGTCGAAGAGGAGGCAAGACAGTTCTTTGCCTTGCAAACCAAAGGCGAGACTTTGCGTTGGTGGACAACGCGACCCCGACTTGGGCCATATCGAGATGAATGTCGACGCCCCCACCGCGAGTCGACATGCAGTGCTACTTGGACTTTTACTAGCACTTGCTCGTGGGTGGGGAGTTGCAGTCGGAGACATTAGATCGGCCTTTTTGAATGGAGTGGAGGCACCGAGAGGACTCTATTTCAGACAGCCTGTGAGGGGCATCCCATCTTTGGAGAAGGGGCAGCTCATCGAAATTGTGAAGGGAGTCTTTGGCCTTTCAACATCCCCCAAATTGTGGTGGTTGAAGTTGTCGGGAGATTTATTGCAGCTGCGCATTGAGCATGAGGGGGAGGTCTACATGATTGAGCAGAATGAGATAGACCCTTGTGCATTCCGACTGAGGAGACAAAGTGACAGGAAGATTTGTGGGATGGTCTTCACCCACGTTGATGACCTTTTGGTTATGGCAGCCCCGGGGCTTTTGGAGAAGGTGAAAAGTTCCTTGGGGGAGAAGTTTCCTATTGATGAATGGGAACAAGACAGCTTCGAGTACGTTGGGTGTGAGTACAAGGTAACTCCACGAGAAGTGCGCATCACCCAGACCAGCTACACTCAGACTCGAGTGGAGAAGGTGGCGATCCCGTCTGGGGCACATGATGAAGATGAAGCTGATGCAGAATTGGTGCTACGACATCGTAGCGTGGTGGGAGCCCTGTCCTGGTTAGCAAAGCAGACCAGGCCTGACTTGCAATACTCCGTGGCCCAAGCTCAGAGAGTTCAGAATCGTCCAACCATCGGTGATTTGAGAAGCACCAACAAGCTAGTGGATTTGGCAAAGAAGCACTATGATCGGGGCATTGTTTTGAGGCGGATTCCGGAGGAGCACATAGCTGTCTTCGCTTTTCATGATGCCTCTTGGGGAAATGTCCCTGTGGATCAAGTGGCAGATGTTGACCAAGAATGGGAAGGAGAACATTCACTAGGATCGCAGTTGGGGTCTTTGGTGATGATCGGTGACGATCGTTGTCTCCGAAATCAGGTTCAGCCCAGCTGCATGGTCGACTGGAGGAGCAAGGCATCCACTAGAGTGTGTCGCTCGACATTTGCTGGGGAGACAATGGCGTGTGGAGATGCCCTAGAGACTGCACTTTTCATTAGAGGTCTTTTGGTTTCTTTTCGTGATGGAGACCTTCTCAGTGAAGGGGAGGCAGGTAGTCGTATCCCACTACATCTCTTCACGGATTGCAAATCTCTCTATGCATCTTCATCGAGAAGGAGTTCCGCGACCACCTTCGGAAAAGCGACTGGCAATTGAGCTGGCTGCTATTCGTCAAGCTTTGATGATCGAAGGGAGGCACCAGTGGAAAGAGCAACATGGGTGTGGCGAAATCCGACCTGACAAACCATTGAAGCCGCCCATCCATTGGCTGCCGACGGACAAGCAGTGGGCTGATGTCCTCACTAAGAAGATGACGAGTACATCTTGGTGGCAAAACATCGGTGAGGGGCTAATCAGTTTTCCTTTGATGGTGCCAAAGGAGTCTTCTAAAGTTGAAGACGCCACACCAGTGTGAATGTCACTGACATTTTGTGGCATGTAGCATATCATTTGCAGGTTGCCGTTCATTTCAGGCGAATCTGCGGGCATTGTGGCCCAACATCCCGTACAGGCACATGCGTTGTCTACGTGTGAAAGATGTCGGGCGCTGGCTGTGCTGCGCTTGGCAGTCAACACAGTAGCCTTTTCCCTTAAATCAACCCAGAAAGATGAGGTGCATCTAATCCTCCGGGGCTTCACGGCTGTGTCAACCATCCAATCTGACAGTGCGTTGTCAACGTGCCGTGTGGGCGACGTCCCAGATGGGACGAGACTCGTCTCACCTGTACATGTGTCATCATGCGTCCTTGGCTCTGAAAGGCAAGATGCGTTCATGTCAGTTTCAGCTAAACTTGATGTCATTCAAAGCCCTAAAAGTTAAATGTCATCCCCCCACGCTACTCTTACATCTCAATCCACAGAGTCACCAAATTGGGGATATGTACGTTATCCCTTTCACACCACCTGTGGAGTATCTCAATCAACCCTATTGTCATCTCAACACACTGGTAAATTTGAAAAAAAAAGATAAAACCCATCTATGCCCACCTGAGATGCTATGGTATGTGAGACCCTGAATTGGCGGTCCATTCATCACCTTTCGTTGTTTGTCACGAGATCTGGCAAACCCAGACGAGCACTTTGCTCTAGCTGACTAGCTTCTAGCGTTTGATGGTTGGACAGGACTGCTGCTACTCGTTCAATATGGATTCTTTATCATTCTTCTATGCTCCCTGAAGCGCTATCACCAGTAGGAATGCAATCCAAAGGTTTTGAGGACGGTGAAAAAAGCTTAAGATTCAAGAGTCAAGTCAAATTGATAAAAGAAAAGGTATCAGGGCTTGGGTATCCTGGGGTTTAACCCAAAACATAAAAAAATAATACAACTAAAAATGATTTCCCGCAAAATTAAAAAAACACGGAAAACCTCTTAACCTGACTGCAGGCTCCACTTATGGCATTTTCGGGACCCAAGTTTGTCCAAGGGACAATTTTCGTCCAGTGATGTCCATCGCTCTGGGACCATAGGTCAAAACGCAGTCAAAATTGCGGTACCTAGAAATGGATGGGTCTTAAACTGGCGGATACCCCAAAATGACCCAAAATGGCGAAAACGATATCAAAGTTTGGGGTACCATATGTTCATACAAACCCCAACATACCCCAATAGACAATGCGCATATAATTAGGTTGATACTAGACAAGTGACCAAAACATACCGAAACCTAGTTTTTCAATGGACCTAGTAAATCTTGACCCATCCCTAGTTGAAGGGGCACCCGCCAATTCTGAGTCGCCTTTCAGGTCCAGACTTTGGGAATGTGATGTCGAAAACTGTTTCGCTGCAAACGTAGTGAAGCAAGATGGGGTTGGGCCATCGAGTCCTCAGAAGTTCATCATGGCATCCAAAGAGCGTTGCTCGCCTTCCGTTGATTCTTTTTTACATGGTGCCTTGCAATGGAGCAAAGCCCAAGATCCAAAATGAAGGAAACATGTCATTTACAGTAAATAGCACCACCTTCAAACCAGCCATCTGGTCAATGGGAAATTACAATCTCATCGAAGCTCTAGGCCAAACTCAGAGGTGATATTCTGATATGATGCCCAACCAGTCCCCACTGAGTGGGTCAGCTGCACGACTTACGCGTAGCAGCGCGTTGCGTCTCTGGATGTGTTTTTCTGCAGAAAATGTCAGCGTTCCAACTGGAGTGACCTTTCTGCTTCACCATTGACTGAAGCCATACTTGTTGCCATTCAAGCACATGCTTGGACTCACTCGATCATGAGCCACAGACTTGTTTGGGAATGGAGCTGGATGATGAGGACGATGTCGATGTCCATGTCGATGTCGATGATGTTGCTGTTGCTGTTGGTGTTGTTGTTGTTGATGATGATGATGAGGATGACGATGAGGATGACGATGATGATGATGGTGATGATGATGCTGATAGTGACGATGGTGACCATGGTGACCCTGATCGCTTGGTGTGAGATTTCTTCAAAAACATTGTAGTGGCTGTGGAGGTGTGACAAATTTAGCTGTGTGATTGATTGAAACCAGAGATATTCTCCATAGTCATACCTGAGTAGACTGGCTGTATGTAGAATTAGAGCTGTTTACCTATACTATGCGTACTCGTATGTATGTATAGATATGTATACACGTAAATATTCAATCATATGTGTACATATATATAGAAGTGACTTCCCCTCAATATTGTTCAAGCAGGCAAACGCCTTCATGGCACCAAGATTGGCCACCAGTCGCTCAACTTGTGCTGACACACTGCAAGGGTATGCAAGGTGTGGACATGTACAGTACCCAACACCACAGCTACAACTACCACACATTTGCATCTACTACACCAATAGTGGGATAACCTGCACAACAACAGGTGATTTGTCGAAGCCCCTACTGGTGTTTGTTGGCCAAGAATGGTTATGAATTCACACTTATTTCACACCTTCAGAATTTCTCCCCTGGACATGGCATGACAGGCCAGTGAAATGTGTTGGCCTTGGCTCAGGGCCAGCGGCCTAGCTGAAGCGTGACTAAGCGCGGTCAACAAAAATGCACCCAGACTGGAATGTATTAATGTATGCGACATATACATGATATATACACATCTTAATAAATTGACATACTTATGAACCATTTTCTCTTTGACAATGCCGATAGTGGTCGCTGGCACTAAACATTTCTGGAAGTACCGTTTCTTCTGTGCCCCACAAAAGGAATTTCTCGGAAACCCGGCGAAACCTAAAACATCCATTGGTGAGCAGGGTCTTGGCATATCGAGAACACGCAAGTTACAAGGTGGTACTCCTTGCGCGCTCAAGAAAATTGTGCGGGGTTGTCTAGAAACTTGGAATTCCCATATTCCATGTTTTTATCCTGTATTTGTAGGAACGCCCAAATAGATGGACAAGTAATTATATAATCTCTAAGTTGGTCTATTGTTTTTCCATCTTTTTAGGGGGTGCTATGATGTTAAAATGCCCAAATTTGGGTATTCCCCATCAGATCTTCACCCAGAAGTCCCCCGGGGGGATACCCCAACATATGGGTTTTACAAAAGTGGCAAGCTGATTCCAAAACAGTGACCTTGGATTTAGCACCACTCTTTTTGGACAAACCAATGGAAACCAACGCATAGTATGATTGAAAGTGTGGTCACAAGGCAGTCCAGCCACAACAGGATTCCAAGCCACGATAAACTCACCACGTGCCATGTGCGCTGGCTCCGATGCCAAAGGCCAACCGGTACCTCTGAAACTGCCACATGCTGTGGACCTTTGAAGTCAAAGAGCTATGAAAGCTCTATATATACATATATAATCATCTATAAATATGTTTCTCACAATCCCATCCCCTAATATTGATTACCATCAACGACTCCCTGGTGGAATGTATTTGACCTATTCATGAATTAAGGTCCCATATAGATCCATATAGCAGGTATTTCATACAAGTTTGCACCCTGAAGCAGCTAAGTTGGTTTAAGTTTAAAACTAGAAATCATATTGTATGGGTTGATAAACCAACTTCTAACTTATACCCGGCGGGCACCACCTTGTGCTTGTACAGTGCGACTCACAACTTCTGTGACAACTGGGTGGCTCCCCAAACATGAGAAACTGAGATGGTTTAGTCTAAACAACATGACCAGCCGTCCCTGATGGTCCCTGATGAGGTTAGCCAAATATGTGTGTATATACATGTTTTATTTAACTATATATATATGTATGTACATAATATGCATGCTTATTATTGATATGTAATTGATATGTTTATGTATATGATTGTATATGTATGTGTATATGTTTAAATGCATACGCGTATACATACATATATATATATATACGATTACGTATATGTATACACCTATTAGAAAACGCTTTGACTGGATGGCTCCAGCGGGTCAAATCAGCGTCAAATCGCCTGGACAGATGACTCCGGTGCGGATAGTGCATCAGGTGCGGGGCTTGGTGACTGGGCATGTTTTATCCCCAGATGATTAGCCCATTAGGGACAATAGTAGTAACAATAATAACGGTAAGTATGATGATAGCGATAAGTTTTATATAGTATGATGATCACAACAATGATGATATAGAAATATATAGAACAACTAGTAATGAATTACTTGTGCCATGATGATGCATCATTCCGAGGTAGGACCATGTCAGCTGTTCATCTCAAGCGTGGCAGGTTCCTTAATTGCGCGGCTGCGCAGGGACTACAGACTTCGAGGCCTTCCGTGTGGAAAAGACGGGAACATATGGGGGAAAAAAAAGTCATTTTGGAGGACTAGAGTCAAAGTTCAATTTCCCACAAGATCATTTTTTTGGCAACTTTGAGGATCTACTAATCCTTGGGGTGCCCAGTGTGTTTACTTTGACCCATGCCCCATGTGAATTGGGAGTGTGATGATACTCGACTCGGCAAAGTGGAAAAGGCCTCAAGAACCACAGAACAGGGTTTTGCATGGTTTTACATTTGTACAACAGGCCACGACTCACAACAGTAAAAGACAAGGAAAGCAACCTGAAATCCGCAAACATCTGACGTATCGTTTCAAAGATTTATCACTCGTTCCATCTCTGATGAACCCCACCAAGTTGTTTTGTTGCAGTGAATTGAACCCTCCAGATCCTCATTTTGTGGAGGTAGCAGCCTAAGTGTGGCCGGCCTTGCCACCTTGTGGTTACTCGGAGGAAGATCCAGGACTGTTTCCCCCAAAGATTCAGATGTATTCTCACCCCGCTCTGAGAATACCCCCTCATTTCTGGGACCCCAAAATGAACGGATACACAACTCAAGGATACTCAAGGGGTTGTCATTATATTATACTGTAGTGGGATTCTAGGACCATGACCCAAAGATGCGGGTAGCAATCAATCCACAAATAGCTGGTCATTGGTTGGCAGAAAGAATCATTGATTTTGAGGCTGAACAGTTTGAGCCATGCCCGTGGGATACAGCCAGCGGAAAAGAAAGAAGACCGAAAGGTTGGTAGAGCTGACAACCCTTTGAAACATCCTCGCTTTTGCCACAAAAAGTCTAATCTTGGAGACTTTTAGAGCCAGGGATTTTTAACCGGTCAGGAGGGTTCCTATCAACTCCATCACAACAGGCCATCCCATTTCTTAGCTTTTTTTTTTTCCCACAGTGGGATACACCGGTACCCCTCGAATCCAATGCTTTGGAATGGTCCCGCAGTGATGTTTTTGTTGGCTTCGTCACCGTGCTATAGATATCTACTATAAGCATCCACAAAACATCAAATGCACCTGAGTACAAAACAACTGAACTACCATAAATCAGCTTTCAACTATAAACTTACTGGTGCTTAGTAGGGAATGGGGGAATGGGATGATTATTGATGGTTATTATAGGTCATTCCCCCATTCCCTGCTAAGCACCAGTAAGTAAATCCCCCATGCTTCTTGGCTATTTTGCATGTGGTGCCCGAATATGAGGCTTCACCAAGCTCTCCAAGAGGGCAGGGCCCAGGGCCGGCACGGCCTATCGGGCCGCGACCTGCAAGCCCTGGCCCTGCGCGCGGGGGCCCAACGGACGGCCATGGAATTACTATGGAATAGAATTCATCACCATGGCATTCCATCTAGAAATGATGGTTACACTAGAACTGATGATTGGGAAATCATGATTACCATCGATTCGAATTCTTTGGGATGGCATGGGGATTGATTGGGAGTGGTTTCTTTTTGGGCCATTTATCATTTCAGGAGGGAATTGAGATTATCATTTATTTGTGGTCATTTGGGATTGGAAATGATTATCATGATTATTGTTATTATGATAACGTATAGAACGGAATTAAAATGTTGGATGATGCTTCATTCATTCCTCAAACATCCAGACAAGCAAACCCAGATCTGGTGGAGTGGAAACAGCTGGGAAGATGTCGAGGGCCGGCCATTTTGTTGGAGTTGAAGCCGAAGGATCCTATGTTTGACACGTGTAGCTAGACTACGTAACTTGAGTGCGGGTCAAATTGTCAGTTTTGACACACAGATGGACTGATTGTTTTTGACTTAAACTTATTCGATCAGCAAATGCTGGGGTCTCAATTTTTTGCCCATCATCATGAAAGTTAAAATATTGAGGAAGGTTCCCACTTGCAAGGTTTCCCATCCGAACCGAAAACAGGAGTGTTGTAACATCCCCTATGGATACCTCTGGCGGTTGAAGATCGCTATGGAAAACTACCATCTTCAATCACCAAATCATTTACAAACTGTAAATGGATGATTTTCTGTAAATTACTGGAGTGTACCCTCTGGTAAACTAACATGACTATGGGAAATCGCCATTTTTAATGGGACAATCCACTATTTCTGCGGCCGTTTTCAATAGTTATGTTAGTTTACCAGAGGGTACCTGAAAAATTCGTTCAAGGCAACACAGAGCCATACCCAAAGAGGAGAACCGCAAGCCCAACGTTTTTTCGTCTCTGAGGTGTTGCTCAGCAGCTTCAGGACTGAGAGTTCGCACCTTTGAGACCGTAAGCATGAAAAAGATTCAACCAATCCTTTAAGGCTTTAAGGATTCACCAAAAGACTAAGATGACTAAGTTACAGGTTGACTGAACATGACCGAATTTCAACCAACTTTGGGGAATTCTCAGGAAAGATGAGATGATTCTTGTGATCCTTCCATGATCAAAAAACTTCGACAACACACAGCCTGTCCATCCCGACCTGGCGTTTGAAAATGATAGCCATAGCAATGACATCATCGTTCGATGGTCACCCTTTTGGATTAAATGAATCTTGTGGAGGCCAACAGAAATGGAATGAGTTCCCGCTAAAAAACACGAGGTGGAGAGCATAAGGCTCAATGCTCCGAAGAGGAAGTTTCGCTGATATTTCTGTGCAGGATTTACACCTCAAGAGCTGGAAGGATGATGGAGATATCTCCGAAGAAGAGTGCGCGGGGAGATCGACCCTGAGATCTTGGGGCTTTGCCAGAATGTTCAGACAAAGCCAAGTGTTTGGGCCTCGGAATGGCCCTTTATAAGATTGGATGAATGCAAGATGGTGAAACTTTGTCCCCCTCAAGTTGAAGGATTTTAGATCTCAATGACCAATCACCAATCTGATGGATCTGTGGGTTCCATCGCTGCCAAATCGGTCTCCGCAAATGGCTGGTGGCTTTCCAAGAGATGCCTGGCTGTCTCTCAGAACACTGCAAATACCCTCTGGTAAACTAACATAGCTATTGAAAATGGCCATTTATAGTGGATTTTCCCATTAGAAATTGTGATTTTCCATAGTTATGTTAGTTTACCAGACCATGGACAAAGATCTGGTTTGGGTCAAATTGAGTCTCCAACAATGGAAATAGTTTTCTACTTGTACTCGAAACTACGAGCCAGTCAATCTGTGGTTTTGGTTGGCCAGAATTTTGACTCATTCCCATGCTGGCGGGAAAGGAAGTCCATTTAATACATGGATTGATTGGTTTCAAGGTAGGTTTTACAGGAAACCATGGTCTAGACATGTCTTGACCATGTCTTGACCATTGCATGAATAAGTTTTGTCTAACGTTTCGCTGAAACGTCCTGAAACCAACCCTGAGATGGTGATAAATTTTAGGAGTTATTTTGATGTGCCTTGCTGGGTGCAGAGGTTTTGCCTCATCACCTCATTCCAGCTGCAAGTTTCTGGAGGTACGTGCATGCCATGCTGCTGCTCAAGGCGAGAGTGATCCAAACGATTTAGGGTTTATATAATCGGTGACATGTTTAGGATCTAACCATCAGCAATTGCAAATGCTTTCAGGATATAGCATAGGTTCAAATTCTGGATCCAAAAAAGTAAGGATCCAACCGGAATCCAACCATGAAGACTTCCGAAGAATTGGGATGTTACGAACAAAAATGCTGATTTGGGGATAGGTCAGCTGCTGGGTCCGGTGCTTGGATCTGATACATGTGTTTCTTCGCAAGATTAGTTGGGAATATGATGGGGATTACTTGGTTCACCCCAGGAATCGTAAGTGGCGAAGACCCCAGTCTTGACTGGACTAATCCCAGTGATCCTAATTATCACTTGGGTATACTGGGGGTATGAATCACTGACTGGGGTGAACCACCAAGTACAAATGCGATACTCGTTGGCGTGCTCCCTTACCAGGCTCAAGATCGAGCAGCGTCCCAGATCTATGCACCATTGAAAGCTTCCTTGGCCAAGTGCCCCGTAGCCACGGGCGTGTAGGATCAGCTTGGACGAGTTGAACTACTTTTCGGTCTGAACATTTGGGATGGGCCCAAAAAACTGCAAGTCTACTAAAATTGAGTAAAATTCAGTAAAATGACAATGATGATGATTGACCAGTAGATCTAGGGCTCTAGCCTATTTCAAGACAAAACCACCATGGCGAAGACTCGGAGATGGCCAGAATTCATCCAAACATCCAAAAGGAGACCTTGGGATTGAGATGGAGCATTGATCCAGCCAGCACAGCCCAACAGCGAATGAGCACTAGGTACCCTAACATGCTCTTGAATTTGCAGAATCTCTTCGAGCGTCCGGAGTCCAAAAACCTCCGGGAAACTATAGATTCGATGCGGCATTGATCCCAGCAAGGGGTTGAACGAAAAATCGATGGGACACTCCTATTGCCATCTATTGCCTATAAAATAATGGGGTGAAGACCATAGTTTCCTGCAAGTTTTCCCTTCAACCAATCCATTGAGAAAAGCGGAAGGCCACAGTGAAGTACGGGCCTGGGTCACTAAACATTTCGTTGCAACAGTGACCGGACGATTCAAAAAGATTCTTTGCCTCGTCTTCACCATTTATCACCATCACTACCATGTTCAATTTCCTTGCCCATTTTAGGGGTATGAGGATTATTCATCCATTTATCATGGAACGGGCATGAATATGCGTATGTATGTGTATCTATCTATGTATGTATGATACTGTTTATTGTTATTATTATCATCATTGTTATTATTGTTATTATTATTGTTATTCTTGTTATTGAAATTATTATTGCTATTATGATTACATTGTTACATATACATATATGTATAATTATGTATATATACATATGTTATATACATACAGACATACATACATACATATGATTGTCATTGTTGTATATATTTTTACATAGTATTATATATATATATACATATTGTTGCATATTCTTATATATTGGGCAATATAGACATACATGATATCAAACACCTACCATGTAGTATATCCAGATGCTCCGATGGCTGTCCTCCTATCAGCACAGCGAGGTGCCGACTCGCGGGGCTGTGCCTTTCTCTCCCGAGCAGATGTGGCTCGCATGTACCGGCACAGGCGTGGTGAAGAAAGATGACCAGATGATGTCAGATCAGGGGATTTGTCACAACTACCCATGGCCCATGGAACTAATGTGGTAATCCAAATGACAAACCCATTGAGTTCCATAAGCGCTATTTGGATCTGGTCTACCAGAAGCATCAAAGGACAAGCTTGGATGTGTGTCGCTATGATGTAGACTTGCCGCATTGCAGAGTTTGATCATTTTTTCCCCACCTGCCGGGTGAGGGTCTCTAGATTTTCACAAAGGTGCAACTAACCTTCTTCTTCACCTCCTCCTGGTTCTCCTTCTCCGCGTCCTTCTTCTTTTGCCAGCTTGTTGGCACTGTGATTGCGAGCTCCGGAAAGTGGGACACGCCTGGACACGAACCCAGTGGGGCACGCCTGGACCCAAACATATGCCAGGTAGAGTGTCAGATGCCAGAATAGATGGCAGATAGAATGCCGCAATATCTATCAGAATACGTGTCAGATAAAGTGCCAGGTAGAATGCCAGACAGAACGCCAGAATATCTGCCAGATAGAATGTCAGAATATATGTCAGATAAAATGTCAGATAGAATGTCAGTGGGTGGGGATCACTCGAAGAAAGTAGCTAAAGTGCAATGTTTGCTGTATCCAATTTTGACCCACGGTCACCTCTAGTGGTTCAGCTAGCAGCTCGGATGCATAAACTTCGGCGATGTGAAATATGGGGGGTCCATTCTAACGGCAGCTTATCACATGTTAAATGGGATTCAAAGAGGACCCCCCAAGTGGTTTGTGAATGTTGTTGGAGGGTTGACCTTCTTTTTGATCATGCTTCCCTACTTTTCATGTTATAGAAGGATGCTGTCATAGGCATTGCACGCGTCTTTGACTCCATCCTATATGCCACCTCCTCATTAGAACCAGCAAATCGTCAGATAGACCATTGTCCCTGCCCAAATTTTGTTGACGTTGGCCATCCCATATTGCATACTGGTAGGCTGGACACACCACTGTATAGCTTTTTCATGTGGTTGGAGTGATTGTGTTTGCACATAAGGGGTCATCCTCTGACCGTGGACCCTCTGGCTGAGCTCTTCAAACCATACATCCCTGTCATGACGCAAGCGTCCCTGTACGATGTGCTGCTGGTGGACCAACATGCCACTTTGGACGAGATCAAACTGGCCTTCAAAAAGCGTGCGTTGCAGGTTCATCCCGATAAAGGTGGGAGCAAGGAGGCCTTCCATTTGGTCTATGAGGCACTTGAGACCTTAGCTGATCCAGAGGCCCGCCGGAAGTATGATAGTGGCATGGCGAACACATCAACTGCTGTACAGCATCCAGGGGACAGCGGCCCAGGACGCAAGAAGACTTCAATGAAACGTGCCTACCCCACTGCACAGAAAGAGCCGCATCCGGAGAAAGTTCAAAAATCCAGGAACAAACAAACAGCTGATGGAAGCAATGCAGAAACGAAACCAGCAGAGCCCAAAGCAGCTCAGTCCAAACAAACCAAGCTGTTAACTCGAATTCGTGATATTTTGATGAAGTTACCCCGGGATGTGCGGAGTGATGTGATCACCAAGCAATTCTCTCAGAAACAGCGCCTCATTCTGGAGAAATGGATGGTTGACATGTCGTCAGCGACTCAGCGTGAGGCCTTGCAGTGCTCTCGCTTTGCCAGGCTCAAGGGCCAGCTGCAGCCGGAAAGTGTCTAAGAAACAGTGGGCCAAGCAGACAACACGGAATAGGAAGAAAGAGCCCGCTGCCAAGGCGGGAAGCATTGGCGGCTACCTAGAAAAGAGAGGTGGTTCTTCTTACATGGCAGGAATTTGCTTTGATGCCATTGAGATATATGCCAAACCAGGCGATTTGCAGACTGGTCTTGAATACTTGGTCGTCCTGACAGCTGTGAAGCAGAAGATGCGAGATCCCCAAACCATAGATGTGTGTTTTGAGGATCGTCTCCAAACAGCATTAGTGTCATCAGCTGAAGAGCACAGCAAGGATTTGGCAGAGCTCAAACTTCGTTTTCGGGTCGCCATATCTGCAGGTTTTTTCGTTGGAGCAGAACTACGAAAACTACGAACCCCAAGGGTGCGCACTGTGGAGCAACTTGGACGAATGCGCAGACTATTGGAACCATTTCGCAAGTATGCCAATATTCCAGGTAATGTAAACCATTTTCGGCAGCACAGCCCGGTCCACCTCGAAGATGCTTGGGAGCAGTTCCAAAAAGCAGTTGCTGAAGCATGGAAAGTTGGAGGGGCAGAAAGCAGCCGTGTTCTGCGGTCAATGCGTGCCGGTCATCAGGCTAGAAGTGATTTGCAGAACGCAAAGTTGCAACAGTGGGAACGGGGTCATATGGCTTTGCACGACAAAAACAAATATAGGCCCAGGAAATTGCGAGATCATCCGAAACTGCGAAATCGAAGATGCCCTTCTGAGAAACTTTCCTGCACATTGCTGGCATTGAAAAGACTTCTTGTTCAATGGGAACGTATCCTGAAAAGAGAGGGACAGCTACAGGAGCAAGAGCAGCGTAAGTTCTTGCAACAGAGGAAAGCGCAACGGAAGAAGGATCAAGAGGAACGCAGACGTCAGGAAGCCTTAGGCAGGAAGCGTGTGCGAGAAGAGGAACGCTTCAGAAGAGAGGCTTTGCGCAAGAGAATGAGATCTGAACTCGCTATGACTATGGACGAAATTCTGGGTGAACGCCATGTTTGATGCCAGCGGGAAAGAGGGCCTGGCAGTGCCGCAGGGTTTTATTGCGTGGAGACAAGGAACAAAAGCCTTTTCTAGGTCGTGAAGAAGCATTGTGATATACATGGGATCATCGGGGATCGTACAGATAAAGCAAGAGATTCACATGCAGTGAAGATAAAGATAGATAAAGAACATGCTGTTGTTGTTCGTCATGATCATGAACCATGAACCATGAATGATGCGCCATGAATCATGATTTGTGAATCATGAATCATGAAGGATGGATGATGGATGATGGATGATGGGTGTCTGATGATGACGACGAGGACGACGAGGACGACGAGGACGAGTCATGATGACTCGCCATCACTGCGATGTCGAAGATGATGATTCTGATGCTGTGATGTGCTGTGCACTGTGCACTTTCAACTTGTCCAACTGTGACAACCAAATATACTGTAACATAATAAAACTGTAGATTACTATATAAAATTACTATTATATATATGTACTGTACTATGCCTCAAGCGAGATCGGATATCCAATGAACTTTGTCCTTCGGAATCATATACGTACGGTCTGCAGTACAATTAAAATTTCCTTTCCTCTTCCTTTCCACTTGCTTTCCTCCTGCTTTCCTCTCCCTTTCTTTACATAGATTCGTTCCTCCATCTTTGATAGGTGCAAAACAGACAAGAACACGTCAGACTGTTTCCCAAATTGTGCATTCATGTGCACCCCAAATCCCTTCGAATGGGTCGGTTTGTACGGAAGTTCATGGAGACGGGATTGCGTTTCTGAGAAATCTGCACTTGGAGGCTGCTATGATCCATTGGATCCAATCGTAAAGTTTGAAAAGTGCTTAATCAGGGGTTGTTTTCTGCTGATATCTTCAACATCCACCTTCATCTACCTGGGTTCTCGAACCATCCACTTTCGGGACTGCTGCCATCAACACTATGAGACTATGGGGATACATTACCCGTTTTATGTCCATAGAATCTGGGGAAACCCATGGATTTCCTGGGGATACATTTGAGAATCTATATACTGGGTATCGAGTGGGGATATAGATCCACTATCAAGCCCTAGTTCGAAAACCCTGGAAAAAAGTAGGGATACAAGGTGGGCCAAGGGAGCTAAGTTGGTTCATAACTTGTTTCCAACATTTTCCAACTATTTCCAACTACAGTTTATTGTGGATATATTTGCAGTTGGGTGAAAACAACCACTTCCGAGATTCGAAGATGTCCCCTCCGAAAAGACCCGCCTGTCAAAGAAAAGATGTTGTGCACAATGCAAAAACCGAGCTCCGCCTGACAGATCGTGGCGCTTACACCCCAGCTGCATGGACGGACGACCCTTGACAGACGATGAGTTAGAGGTTCATCGGATGTGGATGTGGCGTGGCGTGGGGAACCAACGTTGGGGAAGAATGTGCCAACCAAAATTACAAGAAGAAATTGGGACAGTTCTGCCAGAGTTGGGCAAGTCTCCAAGAAAACGAAACGAACATGGGATATTGTCGCATGAAAATGGGGACTTATCCAAGGTAAGCAGCGATGTTGCAAGAAACATGGAGATTCAAATTCTGCGGCTTAAATGCCAGAGCACCACAGGTACTGGTAATTTGCAGTAGTACTGACATGTACTGACCCTCTGGTAATTTGGAATAGCTCCGGAAAATCATCATTTTTCATAGCTGTCAAAGCTAAACAATCAAACTAAACGGGCCATGTTCCATGGTTAACTGTTAAATTTGTGGAGGGTACACCTTACGGAAACAGTTCCATGTTTGTATCAGTATCAATGCAGTGATGAAGGACGTCCATAGTTCATCCAGGAAGGCTTTCTCAGAGAGTGCTGGGACTAGTTGCAACAACATCCTGCGGGGTTTGTAGCCATCCCCAAATGGGCTGGTCATGGCCATACCCATTGCTGGTTCAGTGGTCGGACTGGCAGCGGTCAAAATTTCTGATGGCAAAAACGCTGCAAATGGTGTGTTTCTATAGACTGGGAACCCATCAAAGACTCTAGATTGGCCAGATTGATGGCTGATTGGATTCACTGTTCAGCACTCAATTGTTACCCTTGCTGGTGAAGTACTGTATTTGTTTAGGTCTTAATATGTCTGATCATTTATCTGATTTATCACCAGAGTGATTGATACATACCCATCCAAGTATGACCAGATTTGTTGTTCATCCACTTCTTAATTTATCGTCATTTATGTGCACGCGCGTTTGCCGTCGTGATCAACCTGACAGGACCCCGAAGATTTAGCCCGGCAGCTGGTTGAGGTTCGTCCTGTTGGGTAAACTATGGTCAATATGAATTGATCATAGTTTTTTTTAGCCAGTTATGATCCTGCCTTGATATTAGTCAATAGAATACTATATTACTCTATGCTATAGACACCTTTATATGTAGATTGAGAATGATTGATATAGAATTATATTTCCGTAGATGGGGTGCTCCATTTTCTCAAATCGTCTTTACCCAAAACGACACGATGATTTCAGGATTAGTGAGTGACCCACGGACCCCAACAGATTTTGTTGGATTCACTGAGTTGTTCAAGTTCTTTATACGAATTTGTGGGATTTATTCTTAAAAGAAAGTGGATTTGTTGGAGTTCTTAGAGATTTTCTGGGATGTACCATGATGTACCCTCCTGAAAATTATGACATGGAACCCCAACTTTATGGCTTCTGGACGATTTTCCCCACCTGGAACTGCGAATCTTGCGTCAAGAACTGCAAATCCAGCAGTGTCATTGAGCAGTGTCAATTTCCGTGGCTGTCTTGATGTTTGGTCAGTTTCATGATGTTTCATGCAATATGGTTTCCCAAGTCTATTGAAACGGAGCAGTATCGCACTTCTTTCAAGCCGCATGTCAAAGCTTATGACTATCATCTTCTCCCCAACGCAACAGCTTTTTGTAGACTTCTCTCTGGGGTTTGTTGCTGTGTGCTCAATGCACACATCGGTCCTGGTTCTGTCCCTTTGAAGACGCCATGCAAACACCTTTGATCGACTTTGCGGCCAGCATTCGCACACAGTCGGACCATGGCAGTGGGATGGTGCCTCAATTGACCGGTATTCCGAGTCTCAACAGGCGGGGGTGGGTGGAAAAAAGCCGCGCGGGGTACTCAAACGTGGCTTGCTGGAAAGTGGCTAATTGGACGGTGTTCCCAGCTATAACCCTCCATGTATATGGGATTTGCCATTGCTACCTGTGATTACCGGAGGGTCTATTCCGTAATATAACTATATAACTATACAACCTGCATATACCTGGAGGTTGTTTTCCCCTGTGGATTATCATATACATGCATTAGTACCCCCAAGAGCTGCATGGAAAATCATGTTCTTTCGCTCATTGATATCGACAGCATGGATGATTCATGATTATCCCAGAACTGGAAAATCCAATAGAGCACATGACCACCACATATGGTTTTGTCTGAAGATTGGAGACACCCAAATTATCCCACAATCTGAAAACCAATTTCTATCATGTTTTCTCGGGTTGGAATGGTAATGTTGGGGTCTTCCCCAGTGGAGAAAGCCACATGAATCTTGGATATTCTTGGGCTGGATGTTGCCACGGGAAGGCCATGAAGGCCGGGGTTCGTTCAGGACCTTTCCGATGTTCACCATGCCTTTGGATACGCTCTTGCAGATGACGAAGATTCGAAGACACGAAGAACTGGCAGAAGCTTGGAATGAACTGAACATGTCCCATCATTTACCCAGTGAGGGGAATTGAATTGGCAGAAAATGGTGACTTAACCAACAAAAAACATGGTATTATAGGGACATAATGGGATATAATCTGGACATGATCTGGGTAAATTATGACGACCTCACGTTGTGAGCCTCACGTCGGCACGTCGGTGTAGATGATGATTTGGATTGGTGGAATCGTTTTTTCAAGAAGGTCTTAGTATTGAATGATCATTCAATCAGTTCAACCAGATGAATGGATGAACCAATTCATACGTGTCAAAAAAAGGCTGTCAAACGGATACTGTCCCTCAACCAAAACGGTAAATTGACAATTATTTTCTCGACCATGAGATCTTGGACGTGTATCAAGATGGGTACACTGGTATACAGATGGTAATTTTGATGGGCGAGAATGATGAAAAATCATGATAACCCACCATATTGTTTTGGGCACCAAGTATTGCGACAAACCCAGCGGGCCGATGCGGGCAGAGCCTTCCGATTGAAGAGTAGTTGGGTTGATGGGAAAACCGGAAAATCTACATACTCGTACCTGAAACAGCCTAAAACCCATGTGAGCAATGAAAGACACCCTTGTTGATTGTGTTTGCAGGGGGTTTTACATGGTTATACAACTTGGTTTGTTGCGGACAAGTAAAACTGCCTATATAATAAGAATACCTATCCACCAACCGGTACAATGGGACGGGACACGGGTATTTTTCATGACTCATATTATTTCCATGAAAACAGGTTTTCCTCAAAACCAATTCTTGGAGTGGATTGCGTCAAGATGTCTCCTTTGGTCCTGAAAGGACATCCTTAGGCTTGAACAAATGAACACATCAAGCCACAGAAGAACCTGTTGGACATGCCCATGGCAGTTGGATATTCCCACGAAACCCTGGCTAGATTTCATGTTGGAGGAGCCATGGATGTCGGCCCTAAATTGATCCTGCTGAGTTGAAATGGACTGATTTGGGATGCCAATGCCTCCACTGAAGTAGAGTTGATAGTAGCTTATGATAGATTGGCAGCGCCGATCATTTCCAGGCCATGGGTGCCCTTTGCATTTTTCTTGAGAGCTTGGGCCGAGCAATGTTCGTATCTCACCAGTGGACCAGCCGCGCACATCCAGATCCTTTGCTGAACTGCTGGTCAACAATGTCAACTGTGCTGTTTAAACTGACCATGATTCAGTCGACCCAGATTTCATTGGGAAGGCTCAAAAATCCTGAGACTAGTTTGGGCATGTTCTGGCAACCAATGGATTGCAGGCACTCGCAGATGGCTCAAAATGGATAGCTGGATGGGCCCAGCGTTTACAGAAAATGTCCAGCTTCGGGGTCAATGATATTGACAACTTGCGATGTGAAGACAAACCCATGGGTAGTGGCAGTATAGGTCAAAGATGGTCTTCCAACAGATCAACCACAAATTGGTCCTAAACCATACAAAACCCTCCACATACCATCCATTTTGGAAGCCAATTTAGTTTGACCCAAACCCACATGTTGTCTCTTTTGGTGATTTGACGGTGACCTTTGTTCCGCTCAGGACCCAAGCATGAAGCAATTTGCAGTGCTCCAGAAGACTCTCAAGAATCTCCACTCAGGCCCTGAATTGGACATTTAAATTTGCTGATGATCTTTGAGGACCTATGGGACCATCGGAATAGAGGGTTGAACATAGGTTTGCCAGCTATTTGGGTCTGCACCAGGAGAATGGGTGTCAACATGTGTCAACCCATATCATCCCGTATCAATATCCACATGTATACAGAATATAAAATTGTAAATATGTATGAATTTTGTTGCATATTGACACACGCAAGGACAAGCACATGACAAACATTGTACAGCTGCATCTTTTGCCTTGGCCCAAAATTTGCTGAGCACCCTTCCCAAGGCAACATCAGCGTCAGCCACACAGCTGCCGAAGAGCTTTGGTACGGTAAGACGAAGTGTCCAACCCCTGCAGACTTCAATGGACAGGCCTTGTACATTTGGTACGCAGCTTGGACAGGGATTCCGCAGGGTTTTTCTTTTTGTTTGGAAATCGGGGATGACCCAAATGACTGCGATAAAATAACAAACGCTTGACCAATGGACAATTGATTAAGATGATGACCCAGCGATTGATTTTGGTATTTTGTTCTGTTTATTTTTAGGCAACAGCTCTATTGACATGGAAGACTTGCTGGCAAGAATCAGCAGCCCCCAAAGTATACAACTGTTCGACCATGTTCGACCAAAATTCAACCACCAAAAGGCAAAGATCCTCAATGATAATTATTCGAATAATACAGTACCGAGAGGATCCCCAGATTTCAGAGAAAAGACTTGGATGTAGGTCAATACTGGGTACCCAAAAATGGGCTTAGACTAATTAATTATATCGGCTGCAGTGTCTTAAGTATTGTCAGATAGCAAGCCATCCATCCCCAGTTTCTACAGATTGCAATCGATGTCTCCTGACATTTTCACACGGTGTCGGTGGTGTGTTCCCCATGTCAGTTCCGACGCACGGCATGAGGACTACTTCTCTTGTCCACAAGGCACAGATGCAACAGCCGTGAACTCACGAGAGGCTGCAATCGAAAGCATTCCTGCATACTGTGCCAGGCAAGGTTGGTTCAACAAAGTCCCATTTTCTGCGGGGTCAAATCCTCGTTCATTTTATTCCTGTTCTTCCTCGTTCTTGTTGCGCGATATTCCCACGTTTGAGAACTTGTGAGGCTAATGTTGAGGGACCGCTACGGAAATGCCTCAGGATAAGCTTGTGGGATTAAAGCCCGTAAATCCCATATATAAATCCCAATTGCTATCATAATCACAATAAATCCGTATAAATGCCCCTTGCTCTGGAAAAGATGTACCTTTATGGCTGCCAGTTGGTTTTTCAACGGGCAACTTCGATGAAGAGATGAGAGATTTGAAGAAAGGCTGGATAGACAATGGCAGACAACTAGTCAACCAAGGTAGCATGTGTTTCTTGGATATAAATACGGTACTTGTAATGATCCCCACCAACTGACATATTCCGACATGTTATTTGACAAATATTCCAATAATCTATCTCAAATACGTTCTGACATTCTATCTATATGTTCTGACATTCTCTACTGAATTAGCACTCCTACTATTACAAGTACTACTGGTACCACTACTTGGTATTACCAGTAGTACCGCACAAGGCGGTGGCGGAAGTTTCAAAGATAGGACGCCTATAGGAGAGTTTGGTAGTTGTGACGCCTGGCTGGCAGAGCGAACTGATGTACCAAAAGGTGGTCGAGCTTTTGATTTCTCTCTCTCTCTCTCTCTCTCTCCGTTTGTCTATCTATCTAGCTGTTTTTCTATCTAGTCTATGTATCTAGCTCTCTAACTATCTATCTTTCTATCCGTCCATCCATCTATAAAATCACTAAAAATATATCTATCTCTGCATTTGTCTACCGAAATTCTGCGAGACTTCCTCAATTTTTGAAGTTGACAACATCAAAAACGATGCAATACTGCGAGACTTCCTTCAAAAATGGAAAGTTGAGTGTGCAGCTGACCACCTCGTACCAATGCGTCTTGCGATTTTTCCACTCCATCTGTCTAAAGCACTGCGCCTGCCACGCAAAATCATCTCAGCAAACCTGAAGATCTTATGCTCCAAAATGCAACCCCTCGCAGGAAATCAGCACCCTGACCTCCGAACATCTTAAAAATGTCTCTTGCACTTCGCCTGCCACGCGAAATGCATTTTTGCAGATCCTCTTTAAAGGTCCCACGCCGGCCATCATTTTTGCAACTGCTGCAAAACCCACACGTTTGACTCACTTTTGGCAAGGTCGCACCTGCCACGGAAAACGACGCTTCCAAAAGTTCTCCGAACATGTGGTGCTCTTTGAATTTTGACTTCGAAAGGTGTTTCACGCCACAGCGGCATGCATTTTTCAACATCAGAACTGCCAAAAATGCTCTGAACGTGGTGTGTTTTACACATTTTGACTTCGAAATGTGCTTCGCGCCACAACGGTGTACACTTTTTCAACATCTCAACTGCCAAACGTGGCTCGGAGCTGAGGTGCTCTGCGCTTTTTGACTTCGAAATGTGCTTCGCGCCACAGCGGCGTGCATTTTTTTCGGCACGGCATCCGGACTTCCCAAAGTGCTCCGGGATGGGTGCGTGTTTTAGCATTTTCCCCTCCAAATGTGCATGGCGCCACAACGGCGTGCACTTTTTGATCTCTCATCTCCCCAGATGGCTCTACATCCGCCGCTTTAGCGAGCCTACTTTGCGATCCTCCGGAGCCGGAAAAACATTGGAAAAACAAAGGGTTTCGCGACTTTTCTAAATTTTTTGCGCTCCTGCATCTTCTTTCTTCTTCCCTTTGTTCTTCTCTGTTCAAATGAGGCGCGGCGCCCCAGGCGACCAGCGCGCCGACCAAGGCCGTCACCAGAGCCAGCCCAGTGCCGTAAGTGCCACGCCTGCCACACAAAACGAAGGCAGATGTCACCAAGTGCCACACCTGCCACACAAAACGAAGGCAGATCGACCAAGGCCGCCGCCAGAGCCAGCCCTAATGCCGTATGCGAGGAGGAGTTGCGACGCGTTGAATCGGCCGCAGGTCTTTGCAAAACATTTCAAGTGGGGGGTTTGGGGGCTTGGGGTGCATGGAGGAGCCTTCCAAGCGTTGGCCGGCCAACCGATTGGAAGAGTCCAGCCCCCAATATGCAACAGGAACCGCGCAACTTGACTGAACACAATGTTATGTGAGGCATTGCTTTTTGAACAGCTTCGTTGAGGTTGGGATTGTGCTTGTGCTCAGTTTAACTCTCTAGCATAACTAATGCGTCACTGCGGGCTGCCTTGGAGCGGGGGAAGCGGTAGACTGTCAACACTTAAACCCGTGAAGTTGGCAAAGGTGTTGGCCCAGAAGCATCTGCCAAGACTTCTCAGAACCTATTCCAATTAGTTTGGCCAAGCTTCCGCAACTCTCAAGAATTCATTTGAAAGCCTATGTTCTGGACATTTTGTGGGTTATCCCAAGCGTAGTATTTGTCTCAGCTTCTTACATGCGCCCAAGACACCAAGCAGCAGGCCAGATTGACATGCCTGGCATGGTTGCAGCTTCTGCGAAGTGTTTGCTGAAGGACTGAGGAGTCCACTGCGCCTCCGTCATCCCCAGAGGCGTTGACCTTATTCTTTGCTCGCTTCTCTGTTTGGTTTTCGCATGGGGCATGCCCTAATATTTCACACAGCGGACCGTTTACGTGAAACTACCCTGTGGTCCATGTCAATGTCATCATCATCATCACCATGTCTGTGATGATGATGATGATGATGATGATGATGAGGATGATGATGATGATGATGATAATGATGACGAAGATGATGATGATGATGATGATGATGATGATGACGATGAAGATGAAGATGATGATGATGATGATGATGATGATGATGATGATGATGATGATGATGATGATTGCGAGTAGATATTAGGCTGCGTGTGGATAATATCATGGTAGCAGAATAGTATTGGTAAATTTGTTTCCGTCGCGTGCAATTTTTTGACGTCTGTATGAGGTGCAGCCTCAAACAGCACTGCCAGCACCGTCCTTAATGACATTAACAAGGTGACCGCACAGCCTTTAGACAACACGCTAATCTGACATCATAGAGTCTTCTTCTCCAACTTCGGCAAAATTTTCAGACAGCAGCCTCCAATTTTGCACGCCCATTTGCTGCCTTCGTGCAAGGTCCAAGCGCCTCCAGCCCTGCAGTTGCCAGTACGGCGCTTATCGAAGGGATATTTCAACATCCAAACAACCAATAACACATCTGTTGTGGCAAACCAAATTAATCCACGCGTGTATTCCAAATGGAACCTGGACTGAACGAGGCTCTCGGGCCGCGCCGGCTCGCTCAGCAGGCGCGGTGAATTCTTTTGCAGCAACGGCGGAAAAAAAACAACATGCAGCATCTGAAACAGAGAAGCGCAAGTCCGTCAGGCACTGCCGCACCCCGCGCCCTGCGTCGAAGCCTCATTGCGTCTGAACTGTTTCCCGTCATTGTTTGTTGCGGATGCTGGCAAACAAACTCTTCAGGCCCGTCAACGGTGCCGCCCGCCCGCCGGATTCTTACAACAGCATTCGACCATTGTTGTTGTTGTTGTTGTTGTTGTTGTTGTTGTTGTTGTTGTTGTTTCTCTGGGTAATGTCAGCTTCCTGCGAGGTCCTCGCGCAACCCGGAAGCGTAAGGCGCAGCAACGGAAGGGTGTGGCTTGACCATCACCCAACTCCGCAACAAACGTGTACGCCTAGTTGGGGAGGCGCGGTTGACAACAATCCACATCAACACAAACGCTGTCTCCTTTGCGGCCAGGTTGATGACCTCATCAACATCCCGCAGACCTACACGTGGAGCCAGATCCTGGAACATCTGGAATGCCTTCATCTCAGTGCTGCGCAAAAGAAACATAAATTTTCAAATTTCGGCAGCCCAACGTCGCACAAGCATCGCCTGAGAGCTAAGGGGTGTACGCGGTCACAACGTTGGTCGAAGAGATCAGGTCGATTGACCAGGCCATCGACCTGATCGCCTGGAACTCAACAAGCATGTTTACCTTTCATGTTCGTCTGTCATCATCTCTGCCACCGAGGCGAAACAAATGCGCGCAGCGAGGGAGCAAATCGGCCAATGGCGCCTCGCCATTGCCGGATGGCTCCAGCTCAAGCTGAAAGGTGCCAGCTTGGACGATGAAACGCAGCAGGCACAGACCGAACCTTACGCACAGAAACTCATTGCCTGGTATCTTCAAAACGCCAGGAGAAGATTGCACGGATCCGGCGTGAACGCGCCGCGATCCGTGCGGCGATCAGGGCAGAGGAACAAGAAGAGGCCATCGTTGTAGCAACCCAAACCATTCAAACTTTACTAGCAATGGCGGGAGATTTTCCTATTCACAATAGTATTGGGAAATTTGTTTCCGTCGGCATGTGAACGGGGACCCGGCGGCTGAAGACAGCAAAGCAGTAAAACTGTATCCGGCGACATGCCAAAACGGCGTCCGTCGACATGCCAACGGGTAAAATTTTCAATTTTCTTTTTAAAACTAGTGTTGGTGGGAAATTTTCTTATTGAAACTAGCAATGGCGGGAAATTTTCCTATTCACAATAGTATTGGGAAATTTGTTTCCGTCGGCATGTGAACGGGGACCCGGCGGCTGAAGACAGTAAAGCAGTAAAACTGTACCCGGCGACATGCCAAACCCGCGTCCGTCGACATGCCAACGGGTAAAATTTTCAATTTTCCTATTAAAACCTTCTTCTCTTCTTCTTCATCTTTTTCTTCTTCTTCTTCCGTTCTCTTCTCTGATCTTCACTTCTGCCTTTCTTTTCTCTGCCTCTTCCCACCTCTGTTTTTCCATCTGTCCTTATTGTTGGAAGTTTGACTTCTAAACTTCCTTCGATTATTGCTTCTCGTACTTCTACTTTTACTTTTACTTTTACTTCTACTTTACTTTTACTCCTGCCTTTACTTCTGCTCTTATTTTCTACTACTACTACTACTACTACTACTACTTCTTCTACTACTACTTCTTCTTCTACTTCTACTTCTACTACTCCTACTCCCACTCCCACTCCTCCTACTCCTACTGTTACTGCTACTGTTACATTAGACTTGCTGACTATTGCCTTGTAGCGCCAGAATGGCAGGGACATTTTAATAATGATTTGACAGGTTTACTGATGTCTTGTCCGGCCACAGGGGTGAAATTGAAATAATGATTTGACATGCTGACTATCGTCATGTACAGACAGCGGGGAAAGTTTCAACTATGATTTGACATGCTGACAATTGTCTTGCACAGGAAAATTTGTATGAATATCCAATAATACTAGTTACTATAGTCATTTGAGATGTTGACTGCTGTTATGTACAGCTAGAGGTGGGACTCGGACATGCTGACTACGTCTTGTACAGCCAGAGGGTGGGAAATTCAAACATGTATTCTCACATGCTGACTTTTGCCGTGCACAGCCACATGGGGTGGAAATTTGAAACAATTTTTGGACCTGCTGATTATTGTCTTGTACAACCAGAAGGTGGGACATGCTGACTAATTATATATTGACTCGTACAGCGCAGGGGTGCGGATCTTTGAACAGTGTTTTGCGATGCTGACTAGTGCCATGTATGGCGAAGGCCAGGGAATGTGAGGAGGAACTGAGGGTACTGTCGGTGCCCCGGATGCCCCAAGTGAGTGCCACAAGTGTGGCGGGGTTCGGGTTCTCGGTAGAGTGACGGCGTAGACGATTGGCGAGGGGGAGAGGAGTGAGAAGGGGGAGGGGGAGAACCAGGAAGGACGAGGAGGGCAAGCTTCCATAAAATCTAGAGGCCTTCACCTGGCAATGGAAAATGAAAGAAACATAGTGCACAATAGCGTTGTCCAGACATGTTCCCGCTCCCCATTCCACCCGCGGGCCGTTCAGGTCCTTTTTCTTTCTTATTCTGTGTCCATCTGTGCCACACACGGAACACGCGGAACACATTCTTTCGTATGCAACGTGGGCTGAGCGCGGGTGGTGTCGCTTAGAGAGGATGGCGCGGGATCTAGCAAGAGACGACACTGGGACGGCGAAAGGGTTTTTGGCGGAAAAGGGTTGTTTTTACATGATGGGTTGGGATTTTGCTGCGTTGATACAGCCCTGTTTTAATGTGCTTTCAATTTCGGGGATTCGGGGGACTCGCTCTTCATTATCAGTTCGGGATTGTTTGTGCAACGCGTCCTGCCGGCCAACCACCGCCACTAGTCAAATCAATTTGGTGTATCATCAATATCAATGTAAATATTGTATATACTAATATATTGTTATATATATATACCCTGGGAGTCACAAATGAAGTCTAACTTCGACATACACAGATCCTATGTTGAACCCAGGTAAACATCAACGCTGTGAAGAACTTGGATTTGTGAACATATAGATTCTCTCAAATGTTGTCCCATTGGGTTCAACATGCGAGTTCTGTTGAAGGTTTTTAGATAGATTCGACCGGTTTTGAAAGGACTTATGGTTCCCAGTTAACCTTCAAATTCCCAACAACGTACGATAACGTGAAGTAGCTTGAAGTACCCGTCGTGAAGTGCCCGTGAAGTACAATGTCTATCCGTGAATAGTGTTTACCCGTGAGCCGGTCCCTGTGTTTTTTGGTGATATACACATGATAAATTTATGTCGAAAACGGTACGTATAAAAACCTTACGCTGGCGTTTGCCTAACAAGTGTGACGACAATAGAGAAAAAGGAAAATTGGAAAACCTACTTGCTGCTGGAAGTGTCCATGGGTGAAACATCGTTGTGGTGAGGTAAACATCGTATTGACGGAAATACTAAATTAACTTCGACATTCGTGAAATACCAAGTGAAACATCAACTGTGGATTTCAAGGGTATATATATAAAGTATGGTGATTGTAGCACATGTCGTTTGTCTATTGTGCAACCCCAACCATCCGAGTTTCCTTTTTGTGTGGTAAAACATGCAGAAATACCGTGCCCTTCGGGCCCTTGTTGCGTTACTTGTGGACCCAGATGACCCAGGATGGTTTCGTCATTCGAGTGGAACATGCTGATTCCCCGCAGTCAGCTGCACGGGAACTCTGGACGATTGGGGCGCCGCAATCGCCTGGGAGAGGTTATTTTACCATAGAGGACGCGCTGTGGCAGGTGATGGGTGCAACTCAAACACTTAGGAGGAGCATAGCGAAAATGATATGATGTGAAAATGACATCAAATTGTTCATTTCTTCAAGAAATGAAAAAATCCCAGCAAATTTGGGGTCCACCACTTCGTCGATGCGATGGCATTTATCTGCCAATTGAACAAGTGAAGCTGTGACGAGGACGACAGGAAGAAGATTGCTCCTGTGTTGGTGAGAATGCTTTGGAATAAGTTGATGCACTACATTGAAAGGGAGGAATTGCACAACTATCGGTTCTTGCACCTTGCCTGCAAGACATGTTGAACATCATGTTTGGAAATGCCATTGTGAGTATCCAATAGTGCAACTACAGATGTTCACTTTGAGCGCCAGGCAACCAAACAAACTAAACACGGACCTGGCTGCCACCTGGCTCAGGCTAAGTCTCCAACGTCTTTATTTGGATGGTTTGGATGCGACACCATTGGAGGCCTTGGTGCCTAATTTTGACACAGAAACTTGTTCCAAAAAGGTGCTGGGATGGATTTGGTCGGCTAAAAACAAAGAAGTGATACGTACAGACATTTAGTGGAGTGGTATCAGATATGCATCAGATATGCATCAGATTTTGTTTACCATGGGATTGATCTACCAGAAATGAAATGTTGCTGGAGAGATGGGCATGTTCTGACCAACAACGCTAATTGGGTATGTCGAAATATGGGCACGCCCCATTTTGCATGATTGCTACCCTTTGATATTCTAAATGACATTTGCTCTAAAATGTCTATAAGGAACTGTTAAATCCGAAGGACACAAATTACATATAATTACTTGGGCAGTGATGTATTGAGATATCATTAGAAAGATGATGCTCTCTGGCCATGTCTTACTAACTAGCATATTTGCTCTTTTAGCATCGTTCAGGAGGTTTGGAAGGCTGGTTTCAGAAGATAATTCTGCAGCCCGAAGACCAAACCTCCTGCCTCCGCCACATCCTGGGGACTGAGGACATTGATCCCGTCGGTGACCCCGCGCGTTTCATAGTGGCGAGGTACTTGCACGACACTGGTTTCCAGACAGTCGCATGTCTGCAGGGCGGAACATACTGGAAAGACATTGTCCTCGTAGCTGAGGAAATTGAAACTAAATTATCTAAATTAGCTCAGGAGGCTTCAGGATGACAGGTTACACTTCAAGATAATTCAAGATTCTCAGCTGGATGACTGCTACCTCAAGGTGGACTTGAAGGGTTTATGCTATGAATTTGGCAGGTCACTCAATACGACAAAGCTGGCTGGTCTCCAATCTGCTACGCGACCATGACGGGTGATGCTTTCCTAGTGAAGGCGCTGCTGGAAAGTAGGGCTGATCCACAGGATCGCTTGCAGAAGCTTAGCTCATCTTGGCTCGATGCAAAGGAGTAAAAAGCCTCGGTTTCAGGATGTTTAATCCCTACCTGGGAGCAATTTTTGGGGTGCAGATTGATTTACTTTTTAGTCTATCCATACTGGTTCCTTTGATATTGGTATGAAAACTCACACCTTGCCCCAAATCATCTTTTTGAGGTGCCTCCCAACCGGTAGGTAATCCGCCTCTGGCCCAAGGAAAGCGAAGGATGAAGCATTTATGGGAGTTCGGCTTCCAATTCTGTCCATGGCAGGTCGGGGGTTCAAATGGACATATTTGATCATATTATATATATGATATGATATGATATGATATGATATGATATGATATGATATGCTATGCTATGGTATGATATGATATATACATATACATATACATATACAGATGATGAAATTATGTATGCATTAGTACATGCTACATATATAATATTATATAATCGATCTATATACATGTAAAACACATTTGTTCAAAATCTCTGGTCCCTGCAGGTGCATACCACAGCAACGAGGTCATGGAGATCTTGCTGAGTGCCCGCGCCGACGTCAACGCCCGGGACGTCTTCAAGAGCACGGCCTTGCATTGGTCGGCACAGAGAGACGCCCGGAGGTGATGCAAATGGGTAAAACCCATGGTTTTTGTTATCCCCAAAAAGATAGAAAAGTGTTTTGTTGGATGAGATTTATTACATATGTCCAGGTTTACCACTGTTCTATCTATTTTGGGGTTGCTACAGCTTGATTTGACCATCGAAATTGATGTTTTTCATGGCGTTTAATCATCAGAAACTGGAATCTAACCATCATTTTTCTGGGGCTTAAGTATAAAAATTGGAGTTGCCATCACAGTGCAGGGTTATATAACTCTGATTATGTAAAATGTGGATTGAAGCATCAAAGATATGGATTTAACTATGACAAGTAGGGATTTCACCCATGAATGGACAGGGGTTTCGTTTATGCTGGGGATACCCCGATTTATGGCCATGGCAAATGGGAAAGTGGTCACCATGCGACCTGACAGTCGGGTTCCAATTTGTGTGACAACCCCATCGAATTTGCGATTTTTCACCATAACCTGGTGGTTGTGAAGATGTTTTCTGGTTCTTGTTTGTCATCCAAACAAAATGGAATGCTGATAGTAGACGTTTGAGACTTTGGGGATTCTAGGCATGATGTTTTTTTTTGTAATTTACGCTTTCATTGGGGTTTTGTTGCTCCTTTCTTGGGTTCCCTATTGAAGAACGATTCTGTCCATCTCGAAACGATTCAGCTCTAGGTGGGATGGGTCCCTGGGTCCCACTTCTGGTTTTCGGATGAGCCATCAGGACAATGCTGAGGGCATCCGGATTCTCTGCGAAGCAAACATCGATCCAAATTTGAGGCGGGGCGGCCCTAGAACTGGATGGTTCGTCTCAATGACCAGAATCTGCCAGCCTCAAATTTCGATCCATATCTCATGTACACATCTGATTTCATATTCATATATAATTCTATATTCATCATATTTCATCATATTTCATCATATATTATATAGATTCCAAACATGTGCTTCTCTATGTGTGCAATGGAAATCATCCGACTTTCGCAGGTTGCAACCGTCCCTCCATGCGTTTAAAGTCGCCTGCGGCACAAATAGCCTGAGGGCCATGGATGCCATGCGTCGTCACGTCCCAGTACCTGAGAGTAATGGGATGGTAACCGGATGAAGCAACCGGATTGAAGCAGGAAATTCATATGGACAGGATGTGCACAAGGCTATTGCTGGGAAATCTTGTGGAATATATATCTATCTACATATGTATACATACATGATACATCTATATATATATATATATACAGTATTTTGTTATATAACGCGATTTGGGGAGTGTCTGAAAATGGTGTATACCGTATACCGTATGGACCACTTTATAGCCATCATTCATTCGGAGAATGATGATAGGGTATGGAATTGGGGGGTTCTTTATTTTCAGACAAGCCCACATATACATTTTAGTTTGCTTCGAAATATTACCTATTCACAAGTGTCTGCTTTTGCCACTTCGCACCTCTTAGCATTACCCACTGTGGCACCATGTAGTTGAAGCATGTTGAAACCAAATGTACTAGAGTGGTTCGAGATCCTCAGTGCTATGAAAGGGGATCCCCAAATTCACCAGCAAGTAAAAAGCAGGTTTGGTACTTGCATCTTCTATTACATGTCCCGATGTTTATTTGTGCAGACATTCCAATGCATGCGCAGGTGCCTTGAATTTTGCGAGAAAACAAATATGTAATGTCATCTTCCCATTTTGTCGAACTAGGTCGTTCAAATTTGGCCAAAACCATGATGAGTGCTATCCATATGTGCCATGGTATTTTTAACAAAAAATACCAAATACCCCAATTTCGTCAAATTTTGCTGGTTCTCAATCCATTAGTACTGCTTTTTTAAATACCTATTCCATATACGGATTGAAATTATGGTATGGATACCAGCTATACCCCACCGCTGTTTCGGACCTGAGGTGAGCCTCCGATATTGTTTCTGGCTGGTGCTTTGCATCTTTGATTTTCAACCCTAAAAATGGGAGATAGTGACCTCCAAAAAGATAGGAAAACCATTTATATTCATTTATATATAGTGTTTCGAAAATCGGACTTTACTTATCTATTCTGTGGGGGGTTGCATTTATGTTGACCCCCAAGATTGACCCCCACTGGACTACACATGCATCCACAGTGCTGTGAGGTTTGCATTTTGCATTGGCATGTTGGGGAAACGACAAGACCATCTCGTATTTGATTGAAGCCTCGGCGGATATCAATGAACAGCTGCGGCTCTCGATGACAAAGGAGACTGGCTGGTGGATGATGATGAGGCCCAGACTTACCCTGAGCTGACATTCAAGGTACTGTAAGAATATGCACTATATATAGACATATATATATATATATTGTATAGAATATACATTACTTAGTCTACCTTTGCACTCTATATATGTACATGTATGTACAAATGTATATATTTGAATACATTCATAGGTGTATATGTACACATATATTATATAGATATTTATATACTCTACATGTATAGGCATTAATACAACATGCATACTCTACAATACTAGTTGCATTCTGCACATATCGATATAATTCCGTATACATTGCATGACATTATGTACTTTCTAGTACATTACCTTACATGACATCACTCCACATCACCTAACATTGCACCTGTATATGTATGTTTATATATATATATATATGTATTTGATCATATTTGTATAATATACCAATTTCATAAGACAACTACGTTGATTGAATATCCCGTAATTCCCAAGGGTGAATACTTCAGCATTTGCTTCCAACGGGGAATCGAGGCTCACCCGTGCATCTGTCTCTAGGCTCACCAGCGCAAAGCACTGGATACGCCCATCAGCTTTGACATATCTTGCCTATCATCACCGTGGCGCAACTCCCTTGATGTTCAGCCTCATCACCGGACGGTTCGCGGCCGCATCCGTTTTGCTGAAGGCTGGAGCACGGTTGGATCTCAAGATCCTTGGAACCATTATGAACGTTGGCCGGAGAAAATAAGTATAGTATAGAGTATGAAGAGGAGAGACTGCGCCCAAGAGTTGAGGTATTTGACTTAGTTTGATGGGAAGACCGATGATGATGCGATTGAGGGGAGCCTGGTGCGTTTTCATGCAGATTGATGTAGAAAAAGCATGAACGAGTCGATTGTTCTTGCTACATCAATGACACTTTGATCAACACCACTGCTGGTTGAAACCAAGTTCTTTTTCGCACTTGCGCCATTTCTTAACAATGAAGCAATTAATCACCCAGATGACCTTGCATCGACTTGAAACCTGGAAAAACAGTTAAATGATTCGTTTGCATATGGTTTTTTGCCCGTCCCAATTCAGAAAGATCTCACTTGAAGAACTCTGCTTCAAAATATTTCACTTTATTTTTGTAACATCTCGCAATCGCAAACCGAAACCAACGCGCGTTGCGGTTGTCTTGAGGAATGCTCGGGGCAAGTGTGCCGCAGATTTCCTGCATGGCATCAGTGTCCCCGTACACTTGAGTATCTCCATCCTGAGTCCTGCAGAAACGGCCAGCGACGCCAGCGACGCTGAGTCAGACGACAGTTTTTCGATTTAAGCGAAGAAACCGTGCCATGGGGGCTGCGGTGCCGGAGGCGAAGGCAGCCATGGCGCAGCGACATTTTTGAACACTGAGGTGTTGAGTTGTTCGACGAAAAGCTAGGGCGCCCCCACAAAATGTGGGCTGGTGTGTCCATTTCGTTGCAATGATTTTGTATCACTTGACGATATCGTCATTGCAGATCCCTTCTGACACAAGAACAGCCCGGAATTCGGAAGCTGTGGAGGAGGGGTCAGTGAGGCCTTCCTGGAGTTTTTTGCAGCGCCAGCTGCTGTGGCAGGAACGAGCTAAGAAGGGGTGCCAGGGGGTCATGGCTCTAGATGCAGCTCGAAGGCTTGGCTTCAATTCAAGATAAATCCTGCTTTGCAGTTTTTGGATAGATTTTGAAAGGCTTTGGCTAGATTTTGGACTTTTTTGGGAGTTTCGGAATGGATTTTGGATAGATCTTGGATAGGCTTTGGAACATCGACAGGCCATGGACATCGACCTGGATGGCATGGTGAGTTATTCCGAGCCACGCACTTGGACCTCTTGAGATACTGATGGCATGGTGGTATTTACCATGAAAAGTGGAGATTTAATAAGGGAAAAATGGAGACCGAATGAGGATATGACATGATATAACAATATAAATGAATCATAAATGGGGACTTCAACAATGTGGTGCCCCCAACTGTGATGTTTGTTGGTTTATTTTTAGCCCGTGAACTATTTCGACATCTCCCACAGTTCCAAAAAACGGATAGTTAATGATAGTTATAAATGAACTCAGCCGCCTGGGCCTACCTTTCAGGGACCATCGAAGGATCCAGCTTGATACCATCCAAATGTTTCCGAAGGTTGTGGGTGTGTAATTGTCACAATCTTTAACTCAAGTCAAAACGCGCCAAACAAATTATTGAGACCGAGTAGTTTTGGCCCTTGACTAGGTTTCACTAAAGGTTCTTGTTCCGATTTGTTGCTACATCCCTGTGCGTGTTGGATTGTGGGCCCTCGCAGCCCAATGGTTTTCTTTTCAAAGAGATGACAAATTGCGAATTTGGGTAGAATTCCATGGTTCCATGCTGAATGTGGGTGTGTCCAAACATAGGGAGGCCCAGAAACGCCAAGGTTCGTGGCTTTCTGTGTGGGGCGACGTAAAAAGGAGGTGCACCACGGCATACCCTTTCTTTGGCCAAGCCGGGTGACTGATGATTGTTTTGTACAGGGTTAGCCAAAAATTATGAAACATGAATCAAGGTTTTAGTTTTATTCCTTAAGCAATGGGATATGGCAACATTGGTGTGAGGGAAAAGGATGGTTTTAGGAAGATTTGTCCTTTTGAGATTCTACAAAAATCCAAGAACACCAGCCATTTTGCAGGGGGTTCCAGAAGGAATTTGGCTAGTGCCCGCAGGAGATGGAAGCCGGTCATGATGACAATCATGGTTCACCACGGGAAGTTGTTCTACCAATGAACTGCCATGAGATACTTTCACGCAAATAAAACGCCAATGAACCCGTGGTAGTATTGCTGTTTACATTCCCACTCCCTTCAGATCCCCAAATTGATTTGGCTGCACAGCTTGTGAGCTCCAACTTGCAACTACAGGAATACAGTATACTTACCCAAGGTATCCAAGACATCCAAGACATCCAAGACAAGTGTTTTTGTGTGTTGCAGCGTGACATATGGATGACCGGTCGCCGTCTCTGGATCCCACCTTTCCGCTTTGAATCTGCGGGTTACTCAATGTTTTGGTATCGGCGCAGCTGTGGTTATAGGTCAAAAGATTTTTTGTGTGATGAATTTTTGTTGCTATCAAAGGTTGATGGATCTCTGTCCAATCCCCATGGCCATATGGAGGCGCACGATTTGTTTCACCCTTTGAGACCAGTGATTTGCGCAGGTACCTTGCTATGTCGATCCCGCAATGATATCCTTTAATCATTTAATCTATTGATCAATATAGAATCAGATTTCTGTATACATATATATATACATATTATACAAAGTCCAACTAATATTCTTCCCTTGATATGTAAAACAAGCTTGGTATCTACACACGAAAAAAATCTCAATCATATATCCCCTTATTTAAGCACAGCTGGAGGTCGTTCCAGACCGTCATCCCGAAATGGATAGAAATAGAATATGGAATTGTCAATGTATAACCCCATTTTTAGGAGGATGTTTTGAAGATTTCCAGATTCTACCTTCAGCAGGAGGACAATGTCTATGTATTTCCAGTTATCTATATACCATATGTTATATATACAAATATATATATATATATACATATATATATATATATACATATATATATACATATATATATATACATATATATATACATACATACATACATACATACATACATACATACATACATATATATACATACATATATGTATAAATACATTTATATATATATATACATTTATATATATATACATTTATATATATATACATTTATATATATATATACATTTATATATATATATATACATTTATATATATATATACATTTATATATATATATATATACAATTATATATATATATACATCACCAAGCCCAAGTCTTCAAGTCAGATCTCCCAGGTGAAATTGCATCTCTATGACCTGTCACGTGGCTCTGGGGGCCAGGTGCAGCTGATGTTTTGGATAGGAATTTGCCATAGTTCCCATGGGAATTGGGTAGAATTTTGACCAGCTTTATCCAATTTTCATGGGTTGAAATGGATCGAAATTGGATAAAGATGTAGGAATTGGCCGTCACTTCGCACAAATTGGGTAAACCGCATCAATTTCAATTTGTACATTTACAATTATCATAGTACGAGTATCCATGATCTAACATTCATGGGGATGCCCTCGACACCATACACCATACCCATGTCCGTGTTGTTTGAATTTTCTGAAATGAAAAATTGCAGGAAAACCCAACCCTCCCACCAATCCACTGACATGTCGGTCCCTCTGAGAATAGAATACCGAAAAAATGCAATCATAATGGGGAACATGATGATACAGCATTAGATTTTTGCGTACACAATTTTCAGACACACCCAATATATGATAGCGTTGCTCATATATCCAATAATATCGCAAGTATGTCCCTATTCTATCCCATTCTATCCTAGATTTGTTGCTTAAATCCACAGTTTTCTGCTGGCAGTTCAAGTGGCTTCTGGGCGAAAGCATGGCGCAGATCTGGCACACAGGCACTTGGGGTCCCAGGATTGGTCAGTGGGTCATAGACAACTGGCAATTGACATCAATAGTGTACACGTGATATTATGTTTGCACATGTTTGCACATATATTCGTATAGCGATAGTAAACTATATATCTTTATACATGTGTAGTGTATATACATGTAATGCATGCATATAGATAGATGGATGGATGGATGGAAGGGTGGATGGGTGGATGGATGGATAGATAATGGATTAATGGATGAATGGGTGGATGGATAGATAGATGGAAAAAATTGCTTTTGTCTGTACATATATTGTGCATGTATATGCGAATACTTATTGTGTATACTGTACTGTATGTACTATTCAAATATTATATACATTTATATACTGTGTATATATACACACATATTGATATCCATGTATGGTATGTAGATTATACATTGCGCAACACATATAAATAGTCTATACACGTACTTGTAGGGATGGTCCATCTATTGCTTAGTTTGAAAGTATGATTTTTGAGTTACTAACTCGGATGCGCATTGAATCGAAGCAGGGAAGAACCTGCCAGGAATGGAACAGTTGTTGGTTTCAGAATTTTGGGTCAGAATTTCAGGGATGAGCATCCATTTTTATCCCAGCTAATGTGGTGTTTGGGTACCACGGTTTTGATTTATAGCCATGGTCAGTGGTAGTAACCCTTGGGATGCTGCGACGCGGGTCAGGTGTTGTGGCCTTTGATAAAGAGTACTTCTTCTCCAGCGATACGATCTTCGACACTCCAGGTGCAATTGGGTGAACCATGGGGAAGCCCTGGGCCAAACGGACACAACAACTGGTGTCACTTTTTGGTGGTGCTGCATGGTTCCAGATGAAACTGGCTTGGTCCGTCATATGGCACAACATGACTGGGTACCACCCGGAAGCGACAAGGGTTGGTCATGTTTCTGCGCAAACCATCCCTTTTTACGCTGGATGTTGTCGTCAACGACGGGGGATGCAACGAACAAAACTTGCGGGTTCAGGGCAATGTTCAATGTTGGATTTTTAACCAACCAAATTTAATGAAAATGGCAAAAGAAGGTAAAACCACCAAATGAAAATTATCAAGTCAGATTTAATCAACCAAATGAAGTGCGTTTGTCCGAAAATAGGGTATCCATGTGTATCCTCAAATTCGATCGTTAATCACCATGTCCCTGAAATTGCAATAAATGGAGATGCACCGGATACATACTACGCTATTTTCAGACAGACTCAACTGTCCCTTTGTTGCAGCCGCAGCTAATGTTGGTTAATTATCCAATATCCGATTCTTCATGGTCGGTTTTGATATGTCGATACTTTTTGCTGGTTACACCACCATTCTGATTGTTGCATGATTACCTATTTTGGTAAAATCCCTATTTCTGATGCTTATAATCCTCTTCCTCTAAATCCCTATATGTTGTTGGTAAAACCTCTTGCATTGAGGTCAATTGATTTCCCAAAAGGGATGATGATTGGCCCACCTGGATCAGGCAAAACTAGCTTCGGAGAGCCCGCGCAGGCTGGGATTCCGAAAGTTGAAAATCCCAGATGAGTTGGTGTAGAAAGGATGGAAAATTCCAGAGGATTTATGGACGAAAATCAGTGAGGGAAATTTGAGGCTTGGAACCCAAATATGTGCTATTTTCGGACGGAACAAGATGATTAAGGAGACTTTTCTTGAGGATTCCATGTGTGTTTTTTTGATGGGAAAGGGTTTCCCTGGGCTCATGAGGATCGTATGGTTTATGCTACCAAAATCATGTGGACACCAGATCTTCAGGTAGCATTGGTTGGAACGTCATGGAAACAAATCCAGCTGCAAATGGAGTTGGGGAAGTGTTCATACTCAGATGCAACCACCCTCGTACATAAATATCCGTTAGATACAGAACCACACTGTTACGACATCACAAAGTTCTAGGTGGATGCTCAGTTGGCAAATCCTTCAAAACAAATGTGATAGTTGATTGAAAGTTCAGCTCGATCTATGCAAGCAGTACATTACTGAATATTACTGGTTGGTCGTTTCAAAAATGTTTTAACAATGTGTCTTTGTCAGGATAATGACCCCCCTTGACCAGTATCTGTTTTGGTATGGGTTGAAACCACCAATCAGATGTTGTGTTTGACTGTATCTACAGGATGTTTTTTTGGGGGAGATAGCATCAAGCCTTCAAATCCGATGCGCAAGGTGAGATCCTTGGGATACACCTTTTGGAACCAAGACGAGCTTCACGACTTTATCGTGAGTGAGCTGAAACCGAAGCTTTGTGGCAGATGCTGAAGGAAATGTTGCGTTGTCCCAAACTGGGAATACCCCAAAATGGCATGTTGTGGGGAAATTCTGTTTCGAACCATGCAATTCTGGAGTACCGATGAGTACCCTATATATTTTCAATCAAACCCCAACTTGCTATGGCGACACAAAATGGGGTTGTACGAATGGTCCTGCCAACAGCTGGTCATGTCTAGTTCATTAGATTCAAGTATGGCACGTGCTGGATCAGAATTAAATGATTACTTATATTGCATACTGTATGGTTTTTACAAGTAGACATTTCAACAGGGGTGGTGCAACTGAAAGTGAATTGAAAGAGGCGTAATCTCATATTCAGTTGGTTGGGAGGGTCTATAAATTGTTGTTATTGATTTATACAGTTTGAGAAGGCAGAAAGCCCAAAAAAAACTTTGTTCAAGCTACCATAGTAAGAATAATCATCGTAGTACTAAAGTAAAGACAAAAAAGCAAAGTGAAATGTCAAGTGTTTCATTTGTTGGGGTCGCATCTACTCAATCATGTATGGCTGCATATAGTTGCATAGCTGATCATAGCTGCGTAGCTATTAGTGTTCATAAATTCAGAGTCAATCATGTCGAGCCATACCCAAAATAGACCTTCCCATTACTACGCACCAGCAACCCTGGAAGATCTGTTCATTTCAGGGTTCGAGCAGGCCATTCCCTCTGAGGGGTGTTAAGTGTTACCATTGGGCTTCCATCCCCCCAAACTAAGATGACCCTGCAAGGTGGTGCAGCCCCAGTTATAAGTTGGTTTATAACATTTTATAACACCCATTAACTATAGATACATGTATCATAGACCCTGGTCATTGGAGTTATAAACCAACCTAGCTAGCTATGCAGCACCACCTTTTGCCATTCAGCTGGGAGCCCGCTGGCTTCGCCCAGGATCTTCCACAGAGACACCTACGATGTCATTTGCAACAACTGCAACCACTTCAGTGACCGTGTGTCAATGCGCCTCGGTGGGGTTGGAGTTTAGGTCCCAACACAAAGATCACCTGGTTGTCGTCAGGTAGCTGTGACGATTTGCAGTGGATTTGGGAATAGTTCGAAACATTTATAAAAATATCCCGTGATTCGGATGGACAGAGAAAAATTGCCTGCAGAGTTCACACCCTCCTCGTGACTGGCCATGACGAATACAACTTGACTCAGGTTTTTAGATGGGTTGAGGCTGCTAACAGTAAATTCTGAGACATGAGCCGATTTCTTCGCTTTTACTGGTTTAGTCATTGATAGGCTCCGAGGGTCCTCTCCAAAGTTCAAGTCCTTTCCGGTACTCAGAACCCAGTTGAAGCATGTTGAAGCCATCTCAAACATTCGCCCTCACAATTGTTCATTCATCTCATCCTGATTCAGATCTTCCAAATGGGGGTTTCCTAAAATGGAGGTACCCCAAAATGGATGGTTTATAAGGGAAAATCCTATTAAAATGGATGATTTGGGGGTACCCCTATTTTAGGAAACCTCCAAATCTAAATCGCCTCAAGCTGCAGATCATCTATGACCTGAGGTACCTCACAGGGACTCATCTTCCAGACGATATTCGCATCCAGTCAGATCAACTCATGGACCTTGCCGCTTGGAGCAGATTGAGGAAGCTACCAGGTACCGCAAAGTCCTGTGGGCGATCTTCAGTTTCCCTATTGAAGATATCAAAACAGCCATAAACATCGATAAATTTCAATACATGGCCGTAACTTGAGGACACCTCCGAGATAAACCTACCACCTTGAATGCCAGAATTTGATTATGCCAGGTGATCAAAGCCAAGGCAAGCCCATGAATATCGCCTAAAAATATCCTAAACATATCCCAGGTTATAATCCATTGTACAATATATTGTTGTATATTATAATATTTATACACAGCAATTCATAAACTGTGGGCGCTGAGGTCAGCGTACGGGCGGTGCGGCCCTTTTTAAATTGGTCCCAAGTCTCAGTGGCGGTGGACTTGGACAAAGTGGGATGAACGTTGTGTATGTATATATATATATAAGATAGATTAGATTAGGTTAGATTAGATTGGATTGGATTTAATTAGATTAGATTAGGTAGGTAGATAGACGGAGTTGGCAACCCCCAAGTCAAGATAGAGCAGTAAAAAAAATGATTCAAAATGAGTGATGAATTGAAGTTTTTCTATCTTTTTGGGGGTTGCATCAAAATTTGGAGGCGATCTATAGATACTTTTGGTATGGACACCCTACATAGCTTCGGGAAACCCCGATGATTATTGGCCCTCACGCTCATTCTGTCTGGCGACAAGCTTTGCAGGGCCTTGGCTCTTAGATTTGAGTTGAAATACAACACTGTGCAGGGATGTCTAATGTCGCACGTCATCCCATATCAACCCAATGGAGGCAGACTTTAGCAGAATGATCTAAAAATCTGTACAAGGCATCACAAATCTACAACTGATGGGTTTTTCTGTCCATGACTTGTGAGAACCCGCATGCGCTAAAGTTGTCTCCAATTGTGCAGAGAGAAAAAACAAAGGTCCGTTCCAAACATTGGAATGCATCAAAACTTCAAACCAACTCATAGATGTTGGTATTTGTTTCGTAGTACCATTTCGGTCATGGCCTTGGAAAACTGGAAACATCAGCCGAAAAACACTCAGGCTCTTGCGCGACTGCGTAGTGAGCCGAGATGGTACTGCAAGGCCTGAAAATGGAGCTATACTATTGCCCCAAAAAAAAATGGGATTGCTACAAGTTGTTATAGGATGTTATAGGGAAAACATGGGAACATGATTGAACATGATGGTTAACCATCAAATTCTGGGGTTTCCAACTGCGGCAAACCCGGTAGGACCACATGTTTGAGAATAATCAAGTGTATAACTGTCATCGATTTTGGGGGTTGAATACTCTGATTCAACATCGCCAACTTGCAGCTTTTGAGGAGTATTTTCCACAAGTTGTATCATCCCCAATGGCTATGGGTCATTTGACCTCTACTTGTAATTATTAATATGTTACTACCAATATTGGGGGATGACCATCCATAAATCCTAGCTATTTCATGCTATTTCAATGTTCACCAGCCAGGCCCGTGGATGTCCCACACGGCAAATGGCATCGCATCACGACATGTGAAGAGGTGCCATGAATTTTTACTGGTGGTAGTGTGCAAGCCTGAAAGGGTTTGTTTGAAAACAGGGTATAGCATGGTATAGCCCCAATGTATGGCACTTTCCATAGGTAAAACCGCTGATAACCCATGGAATATGGGGGGCTTCCCATAAATTCTCAGCCAAAAGACAACGCCAGAGGATGTGGAAGATTGTGCGCAAAGGGGAAACTGAATATATTGCAATGCCCAAGTTTACTTTAGCAAGCTATTCTTGACCCAGCCCCTTGCGCACCCTGTAGAAGAACTTCCTAAACTCATAGGAAACCTGGTGCAGGTGTAGCCCATGATCTGCAGATCCCGCCTCGGGGAGTGAATTCATATGGGTCCATGGGTCCCCATAAATTCTCCTTCACTAAATACATCTCAATACTAATTTCATCATATTTCATCTAATTTCTGTGAATATGGGGATCATTGCTACTGACATTTCCATAAGGTAGGATGACCATCCTGGCAGAAACACTGTGTTGTCGCCAAGGTACAGCTCAAAAGATGGCTTCAATATTGGATGGTTGATGCGCATTGATGGACCAAACCTGTGGGCTGAGTGGGCTGGCCCATGTTTCTGATACCAGAATGGGAATTTGCTAAGGTTTTTGGCACCCAAAAACTTGAACCGTACAATCAGTTCAATCCTCAAAAATGCCTAGAGAATTCCCAGTTCATCTCTAGTTGCTTTGAGCCTTAGATTTGGACCACCTTTGACGCTGCGCCAGGTGGTGCCCGGGGCAGTGGTGGCTCTTCATCCGGAGTGGGGCCGCACTGCTGGAGTGTGTGGATGCCAAAACTGGTGCTGCTGGGAGTAACTCGACGCGCAGAAGAAGTTGCAAAACATGTTTAAGGAAATAGTGGGTACTACAGCCATTAACAGCAGTTGATACCATTAGCAGCCATTCATCCATTAGGAAATATTGCTTCATATGGATGTTAGTGGCTGTTAATGGTGTCGGGTCAACCCTTCCAAAAGAAGGTTGCATGACCATAGATACAATTTGTGCACAGGATGATTCCAATCCTGTGCTTGCCATTTGTTTTGACCACACGATTTACTGCAAATGTCAGGTACTGCAATGTGCTTTGTGTGCCCTTGCATTCTATGAAATTTCGATGCTACATGAATTTTGTTCACACCAGAGTTTCCCAGTGACAAACCACTTTTTCATGCTACAACTATTCTGCCTACTCACTTCACAACTGACAAAACTATACAAAACTGGTAATTAATCAAACATGAGCGTGGAAAAACGCATTTCTTGCAAAATCCTCCATAGATGGACCTCCACGGGATGTTTCTATTTTCCAATTTGATTGTGATAATATATGAAATTGAATTTACGATTCAACTCATATACTTATCATCACTCAATTAGATTGCTGTAGATGTTGAAACGATAACACAATTAGAACCCGAAACATATACACATAACCAGTATGATAACTAGTTTATATCCATACTGGTTCTAGCGTGAAAGGCCCCTTTCGCCGCCGAAACGCACCGCGCAGGTTGGGCATCGTGTGCGATGCGCGGGAGACCGAGGTGCGGTGTCGGAGATCTTTTTTCGGTCTCGGTGGAAAAGTGCTGTGGAGATCAACCTGCAGAAGTTGATCACTAAAGAAAAACAGTTCTGTAGTGATGAACATAAACAGATATATAGTGATAGTGAGAATAACCAGCTATATAATGCTATATAGTGATCATGTTCATCACTATAGTGATGATTATAGTCGATCATACTTGTATGATGAAAAAAAATGAACGATGTGAAAATACCATCAACAGCTACTGTTTCATCAGCACTGATTTATGATTTAGTCTGATTTCAAGAACGTTTGTCACTAATTCATTTCATCATACTGTGGATGGTTGGTTGCGAAATCCTGCACCAGATGGTACGATGGTTGTTGATGGATCCCTATCATAATCCCATGATTTCTGATGTTTCAGTCCCTTCATAGGAATCCCAACTGGTGCAGGATTTCGGCCTTGGTTTTTCAACCTCGCTTTGCGCAAGGCCTCTTTCCAGCGGCGGAACCAGGGCATCGTGGGCCTTCCATACCTCAGTTTCTGGGTGGAAAATCCCAACTTTGAATGGGAAAACAGATCTGGAGGTTTCCTATGGGGGCACCCCCAAATCATCTATTTTCTATGGGGTTTTCCATTCGAAAAAATCCAGCTATTGGGGTACCCCTATTTATGGACATGTTCATATGAAACATCATGAATCTATGGGATCACCATCGAACTAAATGGCTGGTTGTCCGTGGGTGAAATTGCTGGAGGACACAACAGCCTGGCAACGGCATGGCGGGAGAATGAGTTTGGGTACAGGGAATCCTCCCTCCAAGTTGTGACTCATTGGAATCTGCGTAGACCATTGGGGGATGCTCCAGGGTTGATCTATTTTTGTAGTCCCTTTCCCCGTTCATCTCAAACGCCCCCCACCCATGGTGGATGTAGGGGATGAAACCACACATTTGTGACCATACTGTGCCATGGGGGTGTTTGACATTAGTGGGGTGAGACTACATCCATATGTCAACCCATGACTTGTAATCAAACCTGGCTGCAAGAGCTCCATTGATGTCGTTGATGACTGGAAAAACGTGGGGACCTGATTGATCAGAGCGAGGCAGGGAGCCTCCAACTTGGACATTACCCTGTGCATCCCTGTGCAAAGTTTCTTTTCTTTATAGGCAAAGCATGTTTTGAAATTGTGGATGTATCCACTTCCAGCTTGGTTCTCAGAAGGGTCCAAGTGATTTTTGTTTCGCTTTGGAGTGTGTTGTTTGAAGTTTCTTGGATCCATGAGCCAAGGTTGTGGCACGTACAGTTGCATGCCGTTCGGGCCGCCCAGCAGATGGAATTTCTAATATAGTTTCAGCTTTGGGGGTTGTCTTGTTTCTCGAGCAGTTCAGATGACACTTCGAGCTCTCAGACTTGTGGCAAAAAGGAGGAATAACAATTCAATGATGATAAAAATAACATACAATCTCTCGCACAAAAGGACTGTTTCAACGGACCCCAACGAAGTCTGCGAAGGGTTGTTGCCGAGAGCTACTGGGAAACCAGAAACGTGACGTTTCACCGAGTAAATCCATTGTTTTACCCGTCTACATCTTGTTTTATTTCATTTTATAGACCGAATCCATCATTATACCTTCAATTCTACACATTGTCTGACGGGGGTGGCAGATGTATACCATGTTGTGATGTTACACCCTGGGATGAGAGAAATGTGAAAATTGTCATGTTGGGCGAGCGTTAGGTTCTGCAGGTGATGATGATGATGATGATGATGATGATGATGATGATGATCATGATGATCATGATGATCATGATGATCATGATGATCATGATGATCATGATGATCATGAGATCATGATGATCATCATCATCATCATCATGATCATGATGATCATGATGATCATGATGATCATGATGATCATGATGATGATGAGGATGATGATCATGATGATCATGATCATGATGATGATCATGATCATGATCAGGATGATGAGGATGATGATGATATCTTGTTTGCCATCATGATGTACCTGATGATATACCCTGCCAAGGATGTGTCGTGTCGTGTCATGTCATATCCTTTTCCATGTCTTGGGGACGACGGATCATCTCCAGGCAAGGCATTTGCTGCGAGTCCCACACACGTTTGGTGGCGCCGGATGGTGACATGGAGGCGACCTTTGGGGCGATCCACCAGAAATCCCTCATCTGTGCACCTTTCAAAATTCCGTAGGCAAGTGTTTCTTGCAGGAAATGTTGGTTGGGAATGGTTGGGAGTCTCAAGATGTCTAAAGTCTTGACCCTTGATTTTAGCCGCATCCTGGAGCCATAGCAAAACGCCCCAAGGGTGGGGATCCCTTGGTGGGTCGACGCAAGGTGTGCGTGAAGTTCATGGAGGTGCTGACAAGTGGGGCATGGGTCAATAGCTATGGGATCATTGGGATGGGGGGCTTGAACATCCAGCCTTTTACATCTTTTGAAAATTTTGAAAGCTATGTTGGAGTTCATTTGAGATGGTTGTTGACCCATTTCTTCGTGTGTCATGCAAAAAGACCAGGTGGAAACTATACCGTTACCGACAAACTGTTCAACTCAGAGAGAAATCTGAATTCCATCTTTGGGGGATCAATATGAACTTTAAAAGAAAGGAGGGGTGTGAATCCAGATAGCAGACATTGGATACTATCAGATAATCATCTAAATATTACATATATACATATATATATATATATCATGTATAATCAATCATGTGTATATATATATATACATCTTTGCAGGTAGCAAGCTAGACCGATCAACTACCGGCTGATGGATGAAATGAGACAGTGACGTCGTAGTCTGTCATAGTGCTGGATGCTTCAGAAAGTTCTATCCATTTGAATCTGGACTGACATTTGTGATGCAAACTGTGCCTGCTCTCCAGGTCACACTGCAGGAGCAAAAGGACGGCCTTTGCCGGGCGGCCGAGCGTTCTTTGGGGCGGGGCCTCTTCCAGGCTGCTGCTGGTGAACTGGATGGAATTTGTTCAGGTTTTTTGGAGAAACAATTTGGAAAGCGATGCTGAATCGGTGGATGAATTCAAGGGTAAACGATTTTTGGGCACTGTTAATTGTCCTGAGTAAAACTCATAACTGGTGATGAGTGATTCATATCCAATTTTTTGCACATCACTCTCGCCCATTGATTAGGAGAATCATGGCGCCAAGAACTCTGTTCATTGGCGATGTTGATATTCTCAAATTGGAACTTTATCAACCCCTGAACCCCTGAAGCTTGGTTGAGGAGGTTAGTGGGTCAATGACGTGCCTGTGCAGCAGGACTTTTTCAATAGATTTCAATAGGCCTGGGGATGCGTGGGGATTTTTACCAACAAAAGCTGGAAGATTCAGCAAAATAGATGGAGACGTTGATGACCAAAAACCAAAAACGCGCGAAAATTGAATCAGCGATAGCACCAACAGTATCTCGGATATGTTTGTCGCTGTCAGATTGTCATGGACTCGTTGCTTTCATCAACGCAATGAGGTGCGTGTCGCTTGCAGACCCAGCGTGTGCCGGTACACAGGCCGGTGACTTGATGGATTTCGGATGAATTTGGCACGTCCCATTTTTGCCACGATGAGGCTCTCGCTTGTGACCATGGATGGAACGACCTTCGGGATTCACTACCGAGAGGCCATTTCCAGTGGTTTTCCAGTGGTACAGGAACTGGTTGTTAAAACTATCAATGAGGTAGACCCGAAAATAAACCATCGGCAGTTAGGGATTATGAAGGCATTTCTCTATTTAAGATGATGTAAAATTAACAAAGTGACCCTTTTGTGGTTGGTTATTTGGCATGGTTCATTCTTGTTTTTGGGTGTAAGGCATCTTTGGAGTTTGAGTGTTGACACTATGGCCCCTGCCCTGACAGAGGCTATGGAGAGCTTGACTCAGGCCGCGCCGGCGTGAATTCGGTGTCTTGAGTTGGATAAAGAATGTGAAGGCGTATAATATAGCACAAAAGGACATATGTCCAAAGAAATCCATTCGATTGCATGGGTCTCTGACTAAGCCATGGGCAGTGAGGATGGGTAGTGTCAAATTTTATCCATATTATATATTACACATATATGATCATATATGTACATTATCAATGTACAATATATCCATCCTTAATGATCCATGTTCTTAGTCAAAACTGCACCAGCTTGCACGGTCTTTCCCAGACCTTTGGATCCAGAAATTTTCTCCAAAAGCTTGGCAGTTGACAGCCTATTGGCAGCAACCTTTCCCATCTCAGGTTGTTTCCATACATGGGCATCTAATCATCCTGGAATAGATCAGAAATGATCAAATATTCTCCAAAATCAATGCTGAGATCACGGCTCTCATCCCCCTGATGTACTGTATGCTGATGTCGGATAAATACCTCTCTGAAAACCCTGGTCTCATCTCGGATCTATTTATGAATTGGGGCTCCCAAGAATTAGGAGTACTGAAGTTTACCACTTTTTGTTGGTTACGTCAAGTCCCCCCTCTTTGGCCATATAGGTGAACCCCATCTAACCCCATTTGTTGGGGGAACATCCACATCTTTTTGGCAATGTTTCCAACGTTCTGTCGCGCCAGCAACTTGTCACCAAGCCGGGTTTGCGGTCGGTGTGGACGTTGAACGAGAAGAGCGGAGCTTGGGGCTCAGCAGAAAACGTGGATGCAGTCGGACATAATATTTGGGAATCACGACTAGAAAGAAACTGGATGATATATATGTAACATATGTATAATTATGTATATATTATACATATATATATATTAATCGCCCAAAATGGGGGGTTGAACTTCAACCAAAAGTTGGTATTGTTATGTATTGTTTATCAGCAAAGAATGCAACAAATTGGGAATCAGCCCAAGCATGCCAAACAGAGGGATTTACCTGATACTTCCCCATGCGGGGTGGAGTTAGACTTCGCGTACCAGTGGTTCAAAAACGGTGATGCTGATATCTACAGGAAACATAGGGGACCCTGTTTAGTCTGGCAATGGAAATACCTCTTTTTTCACATATAATTGTTCTGTTCACCCGGAGATGTGTTTGGAGGTTGGACATTTGGGTAGCAAATCCAATGGTAAAGCTATTTGGATCGATTGGAAACACGGACAGAGCCAAGAAGAGCCAAGTGGAGCCAATCTCAAGCCCCAGGCCTTTGGCCATGATGGTGAAAGTCCAGGCGGCCAAGGCGCGACTTATATATATATATACATATGTGTGTTTTTCAGCTTTATCTTGATGATTAGCTCAAGAAACCATGCATGGTAAATTGACTAATTTGCATGTGAACAGTACATGTAAATCTGCTAATCATAATGCATCAAGAGACCAATAATGGGAAACTAACTGATCTTCATGGGAATAGTACATGTGAATCAGCTGATCATAATGCATCAAGAAACCATTCATGGTAAATCAGTTGATTCTGTGGATGTAAACTCACAAACATTGGCAAATCAGCTGAAATCATGGTGCGAAACGGTGCAGTATGATTAGCTGGTTTACATGTACTATTCCCATAAAAAGTTGTTATTTTACCATAAGAATCGCTCATTCTTCCCCTTCCATGACATTTTCATGGTGCAGGTGGCCGGAGCTTCGACTCTCACGAGGCACCCTGTCCAACAAAACTGCGCCTGGAAGTGGCCAGACGTGTCATCGTGGATTTGGATGTCTTTGTCCTTAAAAATGGATAAAAATGGTGCATTCAACCAACCAAAATGCAGATCTAACATGATTTAGCAATCGAAAATTGGATGTCACCACAAAATACTAGGATTTGACCAACAAAAATGGGGATGTGACCGACCAAAACGGGGACAAGCACCCACCCACCCACCCACCCACAGAAACTCAAAGTGGTAATTTGAACGTCATCAAGAAAAATGAGGATATAAGAGACATACCGGGTTCTTCAAAAAAAACCAGCCATCGACCAAAAAGTGTCAACATGCACCGGAAGACCCCCGGACCCCCTGTATCAATGTTGCTAACCATCGCTTCGCAATGGCCGAAGCAAGGAAAGGCTGTTTTTTTGAAGGCTTCGCCAAGCACTGCTGACACACAACATTGACATTGGGGGACAAGGAGTGTCTAACTGTCCTCGCTAAAATTCAAGTTGGTTGGCTCTTTTCTTGAAGAAGCCGTATGAATCTAACCAACAGATGTTGCCCAGATCTTGGGCTCTGCATTTTCTGTAAGCCGGAGTAGGAGGTTCCGAACCTCAGTACCTCTCTATTTGACGAGCTGAGATAAGAAGGTCTTTGTCTGAACATAGGCTGCGGTCACAAAATCTCATATTCAATCATCATATATCATCATAGATCATAGATAATCATATGATCTATCATCACATCATGTTTCAGAAAATGTTCCCAATTCGGTGGTTTTCCGGAGTATTCCATGGATCCATGGTATACCCCCCATTGTTGGACGGAGGTGCCTGCGCTGGACCCCATCCAGATCTCCCATGGGGATCCCACGGAATTTCAAGACGAGGCACTCGGCTGAATGGGTTTCTGTTTTGGGGGATACCCTCTGGTAAACTAACATAGCTATGGAAAATGGGGATTGAGATTGGATTTTCCCATTAAAAACGGTGATTTTCCATAGTTAATTATGTTAGTTTACCAGAGGGTAATTGCGCCATTAAGACTACCCTGGTTGATTGGGTACTATAGGGACTTATACTACCCAATTTACTGGGGATTCATGATAACCCATCGTAGGGAAACCTATCAACCAACTATAGTATAATAATGTATAATAGGTGTTTTTGTCGATTAATGTGCATAGACGATTAATGATTGATGATGTTTTATTTTGTAAGCATGTGGTTTTTTGTTTAAAATAGTTTGTTTATAGTGGGGGGGGGGTTCGTTTAATTTGCCCAGGTCAAATGATAACCTACCCTCAAACAACAATTCAATCAATCCGGTCATTTGGCCATATATCTCAAGCACCGATCCACCACCAGTTCTGGATGATGGCGGCGCCATGTCTGGAGGAAGTGTTTCCATTCTTACGTGATTTGTTGGCGGACAACATCCCCCAGAAACAACCATAATTGGAAGTCATTGTTGACATGTTGAAACCTTTAGAGTTGGAAGTTATCGGTGTGTATCCATCTGGTTCTGATATGATGTTCAATGACTTTCAGGCATCAATGATCGCTACCTAAGGAAACCCCAAGTCAGAAATTTTCTGGAAAGGCACTCCCAAAGGACCATGATCTCGTGAAGATTCTGGGAGTTGGATGACGACTGCATCATTATTCATACGGCTTTCTGTGTGCAAAAAATCAAGATCCATGGGCCACGGAGTGACTGGCCTGGTGTTTTGGCGTGTCTTGTCCATCTCATTTTGGGCTCCCAAAGTTTGACCCATCTCCTCTTTTTTCGATGATTTTCCACGGGGTTGAAGATGGTTTTTGCCCCCCCCCGGGAACTGGTGGACCCAGTGCAAGGTCGAAGAAGGTAGCATGGTGGAGGCATGATTGCTTTCGGCTGCTGGTAGCTCAGGCTGTGTGGAACTGCCTTGGTTGAGCTGTTTCAGGCAGGATACACTGTACACCCCTGAAAACGAACTTCGAAGCCCCAAAAACTTGGTTTGGGAGATGATGTTCATTTTCAGAATGCCAGGTTTGAGGGGTCTTTTTGGCTAAATCAGATCATGTTTTCCAGAGTTCCATGCACCTGCCACTGGGCAAGTAGGTACAGCTTGATACACTCCCTTGTACGTACGGGCACTGTCCCGGCACATCCATGAACATCTTTGAACCAAAGGATCCAAAAGGCAGAGTTTCACACGGAAAATGTCAATCCACGTTTCACCTTTGCCAAATGTCCTGTGAAGACGCGCTCCGGAAGCTGTACCAGCTTCTGGGAGCGTTCCGCGATTGTGATGTGGGAAGCATCTCCTGACATTTTTGTGAACCTTACCTTAGGAATTCAAGATGGTTT
>BGPT01000365.1:101189-102929 GCA_003297045.1 Symbiodinium sp. clade C Y103
TCACCCTAAAGAATGTCAAGTTGAGTAAGGCGGATCACCCTCAAATTGATTGGTGTCAGCTTGGTGAATTCTTACACTTCAGCCAGATATAAGCACATGAAGAGATACATGTTACATGTACCTATTGTATAGATAGGTAGATAGATAGATAGATAGATAGATAATGTATACACATAGATGCACCCGTTCTCAGTTTGTTGATTCTCCTTAGGTATTTCAGTCTAGCCAAGGTCGCTACCGAAAGGTGTTCGCTTGGTCCCTGGTTTGCTGGAGCATGTGTTGCCCAGCGAAGTACCACCGACAATTGAGGCAGTTGATGTCGGGGATGTGGATGGGGTGCATGTATCAATATGTATATATATATATATCAATCTGTATATATATTTATAGATCAATACATAATCATATGATACATGAGCAATATATCATCTGCTGGATTGGAGATTCACAATGATCAATATTTATATATCCAGTACAGCAGATTCTTGTCATCGTCAACACCAAGACCTGCGGCAGGTGGTGCAGTTGTTGCCCCGCATTTTGGGCGCCCAGGAAGGCTGGACCATGGCGACATCGCCAGTGGATGCAGGGAGATATGCCAGACCGTTATGGTGGGTGGGTTAGTTCTGAATGGCGATTTACACATTATTTCTAGGGGAAAATTATAAGCAGATACCGAGAAAATGATTTTAAGTCATTTGTGTGTGTGTGTGGGGATTTAAGTATCATTTTCCCGAGATTCTTTTCAGCAAAAGTTGGGAAATGAAGCGAATGAAGCGCCGAAAATGATGACTTAGCCGGAAATTATGGTATATTCTATAATCCATAATGAGGTAAACCCAATAATTGACCATTCCAATGGGGTTCATTATTGGGTATGCACATACCTCTGATGTAAGACGGACCCCGTTTAAAATCAGAATGGGAGCTCCTGGGAGTGCAGTTTTCACATGATTTAAGATAGTTTTTCCAGTGGTTGTCCTGCACTCCACATGATTTGAGATTGTATTTTGTGGGGTTTTACTGCATTCCCAGGCTCATTCTACACTTTGGAATGGGGTGATTTCCAGAAAAACGCAAAAACCTTGGAAAAACTCAAAAAAACAAAAAAACTTTGGGAAAAACAAAAAAAAAACAATATTTCTAGACTCTTTGGAAAGGGGGTGGTCTAGGCAAGAGTCTCAGAATATTGTTTTTTTTTTTTTTGTTTTTTTTTGGTTTCCTCGAGGTGTTTTGTCTTTGTCTGTTTTTTTTCGGTTTTTTCGAGGTTTTTTTTGTTTCTTTTGTTTTCTGGTGGGAAAGCATGAATTTGTATTTTCTAAAGGGGAGAGGCCTTATTTTTGCATTTTCTGGATGTTGTGTATTTTTTTGGCAAGGAGTGCCACCCTCTTTTCAAAGGAATAAAATATTTTGTTTTTCACAGAAAATTTGCCCAAAAGGCATGTCGCAATGTTCTCAAGGAATACCAGGGTCTCTTAAAGTGCAACTGTTTATTCAAGAATATCCTTTCAAAATAATGCTCAACTTTCTGCAAGGAATACTATGTTTGCTTAAATGACAATTCCATGGAGTCATACTGCACTTTCTTACAAGAACATCGCCCTCTTTCAAAGGGATTGCTATACATGTATATATACATATACAGGGTTCCTTGTAGTACAAGAACTTAAACAATGCCATACTCTTTCACAAGGACTGCTGTGTGTCCTGAAGGCTACTTTCTCATAGGAATGCCACACA
>BGPT01000365.1:102961-119228 GCA_003297045.1 Symbiodinium sp. clade C Y103
TCATCCAGTATTTTCTGACAGGGATGCCACACTCTTGAAAAACAATATGTATATTGAAATTTTATCTTAGAGAGATACTACCCTTTTCTGAAAAGAGTACTACCTACATGGAAGAAGTACCATAGTTGTTCCAAATATATGGAAGGCATGATGCACTCTTTCTAAAGCTCTTTCTACAGGATTGCTGTGCACATCTCAGGGCCCTGCTTCATCAAAGTAATGATNAAGCTCTTTCTACAGGATTGCTGTGCACATCTCAGGGCCCTGCTTCATCAAAGTAATGATACACTTTATCAGAGGAATGTTATCCTCTCTGTAGGACAATCTTGCATGGACGTATGCCACAACTTCCTCAAGGAATGCCACATTCTTTTAAATGATGATTAAAAAACATGCTGTTTCCCTTAAAACCGGACTTGATACTTTGTTTGGGAAACACCATTTTTATCAAGAGAACAGCATGTTTATCCTTACAAAAATTACCATATCTCTTTATGAGGAACTCTGTCAAGAAGATGAAGCACTGAAATGAAATGCTATGTCAATCAAAAGTGCTGTTTCCTCTTGTTCATGCTTGCTATATATCAAGACATGCAGCACAGAAGCAAATACCACCCTATCGTTTCAGTGTGGCGCAACCGGTCGAAATTGAATTACATTTCTCTTTGATATGCATTGACCCCATACAATATTTCATAGCAAAAACGGCTGCATTACCATTACAGCATATTTCTACAAGTAGCAAACTTACTTTTCCCAGCTGGTTGACGGGTTTGCTTTCAGGTCGTTGTAGTTCATTGTTGCCTTATGTGCAAACTTGGATATCTACCGTACACACAAGATTTGAAGCCCACAGTTCTTTTCCACAATACATAAATGTATATATATATATCTATCTACAACTGCGAAACCTCAAAACTAAAACAGACATAAGCATATGTTTGAAGTGACTCATGCTCTACATTATTCAATACACAAAACTTACCAAAAAGCGCACTCCCACAACCTCCCGGACTCTTTAAAATCCTCCTATTTGATTGATTGATTGATTGATTGATTGATTGATTGGGTATCCACCAAGTGATCAATGTTCCAAGAGCTACTGATAGTTCTAAATATCATTGAATATCGAATGGTAATGATAGTCCTACTATAGTAGTCCATTTATATACAGCATACATATATACATTTGTATTAGCAATAATAATCCTACAATAAGTTCATACATATACATGTATATATATATATACATATATATACATATTATCAATATATTCATACCCCTTAAATAATTCACAGTGATCTTAGTGTTTTGGATATTAAGATATTAAGATATCATTGTGACTTTCATGGGTATATTTGGATATTATAAGCAGTGTTTCTACATGCCTTATATTACTATGATACCCTGATATAGTAAACTGTCTATACAGTACATTATACGTTGTATCATTCGGTTCCATTGTGAAGATATCATCTAATAATGATATATATATATATTATATCATTTGTGAAGTATAAATGTCTATCATGCATGTGATTACTCTTAGTACTCAAGATACTATGAGCTATATAGTTATAATATGTAGAATGATATGATTAGAATTGTTGTTGTGGATAGCTATATCAAAATCAATCATGACAAGAATGATCCTGAGTACAACAATTGTGACTTGATACTTATGTAATCAATACGATTCCTTATGGATTTGTATTGGTATCAGACCATTATTCAGTAATGGATTTGCATTGGTTTTATGAATTATGACCCAATAAATTCAGTAATGATAATGAATGACTTTCAAAAATTGTGGGAGAAATATAATCATTATCATTACAATATATATTAATCATATCTAATCATAATCCACATAATACTAATGTTCATAACTACAATATGAACATGATAATGATTATAGCAACATCACCATTATGATTATCATCATTAGCGAATGATTACTTTTGCTGTCGATCCACATGAAGCCATTTTGGACACGTTGCAGCTACGCTCCAGGTCTGTCCACCGTGCTTTCGTGGCGCCGCGCTGCGAGAAGGGCCGCCGCAAGTCGCGGTGGCACGGGCGAAGAAATGGCTGCGGAGCGCTTGGAACGACGACGCTTGGGGCTTGGGGTACAACCATTTTTAAGCCACGTGAGCAGGGGGAAATTCGCCATCAAAATGTGTATTGAACTTTTTTTTACATCAAAATCAGGATCAACCATCAGAATTCGGGCTTGAACCATCAAAATGGTTGGAAGAAGCATGAAAATTGGGAGTGAAGCATCAAAACGGGAGGTTTTACATTGTTTTACCAACATTAACTAGCGTACCAACCCAACCATTTATGGGGATACGATTGAATATGGTAGCCATTCAACATGAACCAACAATTCTAGTTTGGTGGCAGGCAATGTTACCGGATCAACCATAAAAGTAAGGGGTTGTCAAGTTGATTCACCAAGGTCCTTGAGCCCTGCCCCAGCCCAGGACTTGATGCCGTGTTGGCACTTTGGTTCCATGAAGGTAGGACCAGGGTATGTGGCTGAAGTGATGTGAGCTTAAATCAAGAAACATACATGTGTGTGAAGGGATGGACAGACACAGACAGATCTAAACTAGATGAGAAGAGATAATTAAATATGAATATGTAAAGACTTATATATATTGTATAGACATATATGTATATATATATATACATAATTTACACATACATGTAGATTGGAATACTCAGTTTAAGTTCCTTTTCAGTGTTTCAATCGCACTCCGAGCTAGTTGTGTCATCGGTTAAAGCTGTTTTTCACAACCAGAAGTGCTGTGGGTCGTAGTAGAATGATGTGTGTGGAGTTCAGGATTTGGGGTCTGTGGGAAGCGTTTGGCCTAGGGTCTGTGGGGGTGGAGGAATTAGATGGAATTAGGGTATAGTTAGAACAGGTGCTGGTGTCGTTTGCAGTCAGCTGTGTTCAAAACCGTTCTCCGACGTTCTCTGCAAAATCCAGGGATCATAATCATAACAAAAGAAAAACTGAGGGACGGTATCAAAGTATATCAAAGTATGTATACATATATATATATATTATATATATATTATATATATAAATAATATATATATATATATGTATACATATATTGTGTGTGTGCATCTGTCCGTTTAGATCTTAAAAGGATCGGAGCATTCTCGCAGCATCTCGGACCATGCCAGGCTTCTTGCGGACGACCGAAATCGACACCGGGACTGAGGCTGCGAGGGTGTTTTTTCCTTTGCGGTGCGAGAATATCTGGGGGTTTCCTCAAATGGGGATACCGAAAAATGGATGGTTTATAACGGAAAATCCAACGAATATGGATGATTTGGGGCACACCCATTTTAGGAAACCTCCATCTGATGACTGTGTATATCCAAAATGGCTTTGTTTGCAGATGGGGTATACCCCCAAATCATGGCAATTTTAATGGGACAAATCATGATATATCCCCATCAATTGTATCCCCACTATATCCCGACAACATCCCTATTGGACCTCCATCATTGAAACAGCAGCTACTGTATATTTGCTGGTTACAGTTCCATTCCATTGGCTTTGTTACATGACATGACCCCATTTGATGGGTTCAATCGACCATGTGGCTGAATTTATTTAATATATCCATTACTGTATATCAACTTGCACAATCTGTAATATGTATGATTAATGGCTTGTATGAATATATAATTGCATAAATATATATATATATACAGGGGTCTTGAGTTATGTCGCATCTTCATGTTGAAGTCGCATCGTCACTGGCGCCTACCGTACAAAACGGCTTTTTTCTTAATCTTAGCAATAGTTGATTATTATGAAATTGTTGATTTCTCTGCGCGCCCACGGTGTTTTGTTGGTTATCTGGTTAGTTGCATGTCTGTTCATGTGTTTCTTGTTTGTGCTCCCTGCCCATTCTGTTCAAGTTTTGCTGCTCGATTTTGGGGGAGGATTTTGGAAAGGGTCTTGGAATTGGACTTTTTGGGCTCGTTGATAGCTCGTTCGTAGCTAGTTTTGACCTCGTTTTTTTGGGGGCACCCACTGGCCCACAGCCCAACTTTCTCAAGTACGACACAGCTGAATTCTTTGTTTCTGGCGAGCTTCTGAAGAACGTAAACAAAGGAAATCCTTTGTATCAGGAGTTTGCCAAAAAAGTGATCAACGGTCAAATCCTTCGAACGAAGGAGGGGCGATCCAAATGGCTGCCCGTGCTTCTGCCAATGGTTTTGTGTGCAAAACCGCGTTCACTTACCAACCTGTGAAAACCAGCGCCCCAGTGGAAAGTGTATGCAATTGATGCGTCGTTTTCATTCAAAACATACCTTTTGACNGTGAAAACCAGCGCCCCAGTGGAAAGTGTATGCAATTGATGCGTCGTTTTCATTCAAAACATACCTTTTGACTGCGCGCGCCCAACGTTTTCTTGATTTCGATCCAAAGATTGGATTTTCTGAATTCATTGGCGCCCGCAATGAATTCTTACAAAAAATGATGCCCGTGATGTGACTTCAGCGTCGTGATGTGCTTTGGTTTTTTCGTGGCGCCCGCCACACATGATGTGCCTTTTGCGGCGTGATGTGACTTGAGTCGAGAACTCGTATATATACATGTGATAACCTCATCTAGGAACTTGAGACCATCAACCAGCTCCATTTTACTGGGTGATTGCCATGGTGAAAGCGCCACAAGTTCTGCCGGGACCTTGTGTAGGCCGAGGCAGGCGAAAGGTGCTTTGCGTTGAGCTTCCCTCAGATGGCAGAGGCCGCTGGCATGGTCAAGTATTGGATGTATTAATTTTATCCGTCAGAATATGGTTGGTATTTGCGGATCTTATGTGGTTTTATGGGTATTTATATAATTATGGGTATGTCATGTTTGGGAGCGATTGATCAATCACTGAGTTGGTTTCGGCTACCAGCCAAATGTAATTAGACCTTTTTCACCTCAATTTTTCGCATCATCATTTTCTGAATCAGGATATCTCTAGAGACTACCCTCTGGTAATCAAACATGGCAATGGAAAATCCACCATTTATAGATGATTTTCCCATTAAAACCTCCATGACTAGTGCGGGGATTTCCCAGCTTGCCGCGTTTGATGACAACGCAGGGTAGTGAAATGTCTCATTGGAACTGGAGATGGAAGATGTTCCATCCTCCTCAAAGGACCTTTGGGACTTACAATAGCCTCTGATTCTTTGACATAGTTATGGAAAAATTGACAATTTTTAGATGATATATGATGATTTACCTATCAAACATATTTTAATATGGTGATTCTCCATAGCTGTGTTTATTTGCCAGAGGGCAAATCATCCACATACAATGACAGATGTTGTTGCGACCTGCCTACTTGTGTAGTCCTAGAATTTGTTCACGCCTTGCGTGTTGCTACATGTTTATGCAGATGGTCGCACGCATGGCCCATTCACATGACATACATATGGCATCATATGGCGGGCAGTAGGATGGGGAGGTGGGAATGCTAATAACCTGGAAGTGAAGCCATTGCGAAACCCGAAACAACTTCAAAGATGTTTCTTGCTTGGAGCCTGTGAGCACGCAAAAACAAACACAGGTGAACATCTGAAAAAAAAAAGAACGAACAGAACATATGAGGTTTAAATATGTTCTGCACATGCCCTCTTGAAAGTACATTGGCCACAACAAAAAACTGCAAAGTTGCCAGAATTCAATCTATGTAGTCGGTGTCTTGGGTTTACTACATCCCAAATTCACTGCTTGCCACAATCATTTGTGTTGTATACAGATACATTTCTTGTCATCTCTTCGAGTATTTCCCCAAAATGTGCTTGAACCCGGGGATTCACTACGCTCAACTCGGATCCCAACCAAGAAACTGGGGTTCTCCGGGTGGTGGCAGGTGACATGGCCAAGTGTAAAGGGGGTTCAATGGGCCTTGGGATGAATGGAACATCAAGTTGTAATGCGTGTTTAACCATGGGCATGGGAAGCCCATTCTAGCCCATGAAAATCGACGGACAACAGAAAACACATCCTTTCAAAAGTCCACAAGCCATAAAGATATCACTTGTAAGTTCACTGAAACGAGGTTTTAACATGTTTTAACCACATTTTTTGAGCCCATGCCACAACACTTTGCCTAGGGGCCTGCACTGCCTCCACCTTTGGCCACGCTGCATGCCGTGGCACCGAGCAGCGACACCGAAGCTGCAGAGATGCGGGAGCCGAAGCTGTGCGAAACCGCGCTGCGAGGCTTCGGCTTGGAGCATCTTCTATTGCAGCTGGTCTGCGAATGGCCAAGGGGTTGGCAGAATGAGTTCTGGAATGATTAGCAGCAGCTAATAATTCTTGATATTGCTTGATAATCATATGTATATACAGTACATATATAATCATGAACAATGGTTAATATGCTAGTGATATACAGTTTTTTTTCCCAACCATTTTATGGGGATAGGATATTTTGATGTGATGGGTAACCCAGCATGAATCAGAAAAATGGGGGATTTCACCTGCAAATATATCCAAATATGGGATTTCATCATCAAGATGGTGGGATTAACCATTAGAAACAGGGGTGTTAACCATCAAAATCGGAGGTCAAACAACATTCATGCGTACGAAACCAACCATGTATGGGAATGTTATGGGATAATTATAGAACCAACAGGCACCAACACTATGATATTTGATGATATTTGGGTGTGACTGAAAATGGGTCATGGGCCCCCACTTTATGGCAGTCTTCATTGGGAACACGATGATTGACCCGTGGATGGAATGGGGTAATCACCCTATGTTCAGACAAACCCAAATGGCTTCACATAATGTGACCTCCAAAATAGGGGATGGGACATGATAAACATTGATTTAACCATCCAAAAAAAAAACAAGTTTGCAGGTCCGATGGCATCAGATTCTTGAGCTGCACCCAAATGATCCGTGACAGCGACAGCGGTGTTTTTGCACCTAGCGGAGCAGCATTCCATCTGCATCAGCATTCCATCACCATAGCACCCGAAACGCAAGGCAACAAGCAAAGACTCAACTGCGCGAGCAAGGGTTCAAAGAGATCTCGGTCTGAGCCTCATCTTGGGGTGTTGGAATTATGATACAACACAGGGTTCAGTGGGGGTTGAGTCATTTGGATGCCCTAAACCCAGCAGAAGAGCCAGATGAGCAGTTGGTGCACAAGAGCCGTGATCATCAGCTGTGACTGACCCCAGGCCACTGTCAATCTGCGTGGTTTCCGCCACTGGTTGAGGAGCAGTTTGGGAACTTAACTCGCTGCCCTGCAGGAGGGTTGATGAGGCCGCAGGACATCCCAAACCCATCCTGCGAACAGAAAATATGATCGCCCGTCGCAAATGTAAGACCTACGGAAAGGGTGATTTGATCAGTTTCAGCTGTTCATAAAGATACCCTTTCTGTGGATTTAAGTAATTATTTTATATAAGACTATATAAGTGAAGTAATTCGCCTTTTAATATGCCCATCCAACTCCGACAGATGATTGGCACCACAGTCAAGCTGATTATCCCCGTGAGGATGGTCGTCTTCTGAGTCATGGTGTTCCCATCTACCTTTTGTGAAGTGGAATGACTATCCCAAATACAAGTTGAAAAACACTGGACCTTAGATCACTCCAAGTCCGCCACATGTTTTCAAAGCGGTATTGGAACACGGAAAACAATTTATTTCGGGCATCCCAAATGTTTCCAGATTACCAATATCTCAGAAATGAGGTACTTTTATAGACATCACATGTGTTGTTGAGTGCATCCGCTGTGTCTACCTGAAGATTGTCCATATATGCTCGGTGTATTGTAGTCGAATACTGCAAGAGAGTTCAGTATGATGATTTCCCATGATCTCCCATCTATATTGTGCTTGTATGCCCAGCATCCACCCATAATTTTTCAGTACATGGGTTCCCGTCGAAAAGTGGGGTATACCCCCAAGTTGCAATTGAAACGAGAATCCCTTCGATTTTTCGGACACCCAATTTTCAGACAGAGCCATGTATCATAGTGTTGGTTGTGCATCCAATCATATCCCCACTGTGTCCCCAGTACTTCCCATTGTATTTCATTATATCCCATTATATCCCAAATTATCCTATAATATTCGACTATGTCCGATTATATCCCATGATATTCGATTAGACCCCATTATATCCCATGATAATTGATTATTTTCATTATATCCCCATATGTGTGCGTTAAATCCCTTATTATTTCCACAGCGTTTGGCGCTTTGTCCAAGGTTCTGTTCTGACTCAACGGCCTCATTTCTCTCAGGAGGCCCAATGGTAGAGAGATTGGCTTGGAATGAATCTCTGTTCTCATTCCTCCATATCTACTTGGGGGTGCGGTTAGATGAATGTGTCTACATATTGACACCAGGAGATGGATATAGTCAAGATCGGTGTGTACTTGAAAATATTATGGTACAAGTTTGGGATTGCGCCATGAACAAACATCCCAAAGTGTCCATATTGCAGGTGCGGGCCATTCTGGCAGCATCCTGTGGAAGCAATTCCTCTCTGCGCTTCACCGATGCATCGGGTGATGATGTCGCGTTCAGCGTGCCGGAACAGGGCCAACGTGGTTTGGAGGCGAAGGGTCGGTGACCATCATGGCCCTGAAAATAGGGGATGGGTCCCTAATTTATGGCAGTTGTTATGCAATTTTGCTGGGGAAAGGATCATCAACCACCAGACTTGGGGTACAGTACCTTATCTTGGACAAGACCACATGAGGAAATTACCACCTCCCATAGAACCCTTGGAAGCCAAGGTTGGCTCAGCTTCTTGGTTTGTCCTTGCGGGGCGAACTTGTGGGTGAAACTTGAGGTGTCCATCAACGGTGCAGATGCGAAGCACGTGCGTCGCCACTTGATTCCACAACAGGGCATGGCCAGGTTTTGCTCGAAAGAGGAAACATGAGGAAACCACAGCTTCCAGCATTTTGGAGTAGCTAAGTATGTAGGAGGCCCCTGACCCGGTTGGCAGGTCCCCCTCTTGGTGCTGGGAGTAAGCGCCAAAGACTTGCTGACAGTCCTGACCAAAGTAGGAAGAACACCAGCACTGGGGACATATCAAAGGTATTTTGCAGACAGACATGGAGATATGATGTGTGATCAAAGAGCAAAGCTAGTGGTTTGGCAAAGCATTTTTTACTTGCTATCTTTATGACAAGGCAGAGATTCCCTGTCGATTCTTTTCAGCCAACAAGGACTATGCAAAGCAACTCCCTGCTTCTGGGGCTTAAGACTAGTTGCTACATCTTGCTACTCATATAGGTTTGTCTGAAAATAGGCTACCCCTAGATCCTCTGGTTTGTCATGATTTTCCCCAGTAGCAATTGTTGGGGTATCCCCTCTCAGACAGATCCATATCTCATGTCAACATTTTCAGCCGGCTGAACGACCAAGGTATCAAGCTGCAAGAAAACCCAGCAGCAGTGCTGGTTTTGCTCGAGGAGGGTGCCATGCAGATCGACCTCCCTCAGGCTGCGGATGTCTGAAAATGGTTTACGCCCCTTTAATAGCAATCTGAAGTGTAAATTGATGAGTCATCAGCGTTGAGGGGCAGCCGAATTTGCAAAACAATACCAAGCCCTGGTAAACTGACCTTTCCTGGGTTTTTTTGTTATGCGCCTTGATGGAAAGAAGCCGAAAACACATACCACCCGAGTATACCATCCACCATACCCCTACTTGTGTCTTTCCATTCCCCCCCTTTGCTTGATCTTGCTTGCGGGTATTGGATCAGTGGGGCGTGGTTCAAAGTGATTTGGCTTCTAACAGGGTACATGGATGGAAATGGGTAGAAATGGGTGACTATTCCCGAATGGGCAAGTGTTTCCTCTAGCTCTACTGCCCAGGACCATGTTCCCTTCGGAACAACCTGGAATCAACCCTTCAACAGCCAGAATGGATTCATGTTCCTGATGGAGGTGGAATTTGTGGTCTCAACTATTATTGACGATCCCATTGGAAATCTGCGAAACAATCATAAGCAAAAACCAACAATCCCTGACTTGGTTTCTTGGGGAACATGTACTGATATGTACCCCTTTTTCGGCTGGCAAAAATCATGTATTATATATAACCACCAAGTTTGCTGGATAAAATCAATGGTTTAGTTTTGCTGCAGATGTTCCCTTGATGTTTGATGAACCAACACCAGTGGGTTCTGCGACAGGAGGTCGAGCTCCTGGAGCTGGAAAAGCTCTGCGCTTTCGGCGGCCTGCTGACGCCAAAGTGTCTTTGGCGATTGATTTGGGAAGAAACTGAGAAATATCATGCGGATATTAAGGAGGTACTAAGGACTAGTAACAACTATCATCAACTATCCCAAAATGACCTTATTTCAGGTGAGTGAATCATGACATGTTTTCCTGATGAGTATTTATGATGGTTTTTGTTTGATGTTCTTCAGAGATAGTATGTATTGGTGACCTCATTTTTCTCAGCTATCGTGTCGTTTAGTAAGCCGGCGATTTGGAACATCCATCGGTTCCTAGGGACTTTGAGAACCGCTTCGGAACTGGGACGGAACTGTGTAGTTTCTCAGGTGATGGACGGTGCAAGTTCGCACTGAGAGCGGATGTTGACCAGACATGTAGCTAGGTCCAGCCTGATATACTATACCTCCCATCTCCTGAAGCATAGGCAGAATCCAGGTCCACTTTGTTGGACGAGGATGAAAATGGATGAAGGATCACATCACAGGATTGTATTGTGCCATGTTGTGCCTCTTGTGATTCCTTAACAATATTCAGAGGTTTCCTAAAATAGGGGTACCCCCAAATCATCCATGTTCTTTTCGGGTTTTCCATGACATAAACCATCCAGCTATTGAGGGTACAGGACTATGGAAACCCCCAATCCTGAGGATGCGGCAGCCTGTTTTGCAGCTGGCCTTTGAATATCTCTTTTGGCCCGGTGAGGGTAGAGCGACCCACTCAGATGCCACTTGGAGCAACGAGATACTGTATATGGATGTATATGGATGTTGTATATGGTACTGTATATATTCTATGATAATCTATGTGTATACATATATATATATATATTACATTTAAGAAAGGTATTATACCTGTGCATACATTATGTATACACATAGTATGTATACGTATAGTATGTACATACATGTAGTATGTATACATAGAATTAATCAGTATGTTTATTGCACAACTACGTCTTCTGCACACTGCACTCCCTCCTCACATTCAGTCGTCGTGACTGCCAAGGTAGACTCCCATTTGTCGCATGGTGCGGACTTCGTGTCATTGCACTGGCGTGCAGAAGAGTCACCAGAGGCTTTGGCATCATCGTTTGGGCTTCTCGCTACTTTCAACTACCATCAGGCAACTGGGTGGAGATGTTGGTGATGTGTTTTTTACAAATCCATCTGGTGACAGAACTTGATCATTCTTTGTATTTCGGAACTATCCATGATTGAGATATGTTGAAAGGAAAGGCATGGACACTTTTTTATTCATGTGTGAGCACTTGCCCGGACATGAGCAGGATTCAGAACAAAAGCGGGCCAATGAGTACACGCAAAATGGCGTACGCACAATTGTTGAATGAAAAAAAGAATTCCAATGATCTTTTCAAAAATACATTCTATGTGATAAATTTACTTTATTTATAATTATATTCAGGGGAAATTGATAGCACCATGCAAATTATCATTATTTTTCTAAAGAATATATTAAAAATGCTTTTAATATTTTTTAGTAAAGAATATGGTATGGAGAAAAAAATATATTAATTGTGATAAATAGATTTTCTGAATAATTACAAACACTAAATAAATCTATAGTATAATGTATTAAAATAATATAAAGATATATTCGCGAAAATTCCACGAAAATTGGGCGAAGGAGCGGGCGAAAGATAAAATTTATTTTGAAGGGGTTTAGTATTTTTTTTAAAAAAAAAGATTGGCTAATTAGTAATAATTCGATTGGAAAAGGGATTTTGTGATGTTAGTTACATATTTATAAAACTACTAAGAAATAATTTGTGATAATTTGGCGTGCTTTGGTGGGTAACGAATGAATTTCTAGAATAGGTATTATTTAAAGGCTTACGCCTGACAGCCGGGCGCCGGCAGAGAAAGGGTTGGCTGGCGGTGTGTTGACCCATGTTGGCCTCCTGGACCCAAGCCGGGCCTATGTTGCCCCTTGTGTCTTGTGGTTGGTTGTCGTTGTTGTCGTGGTTGTTGGTGTTGTTGTTGCTGTTGCTGTTTGTCGTGGTTGTTGTTCTTGTTGTTGCTGTTGTTGGTCTTGTTCTTGTTCTTGTTCGTTGTTGTTGTTGTTGTTGTTGTCGTTGTTGTCGTTGTTGTTGTGGTGGTTGTTGTTATTGTTGTTGTTGTTGTTGTTGTCGTTGTTGTTGTTGTTGTCGTTGTTGTTGTTGTTGTTGTTAATGTTGTTGTTGTGGATGCTGTTGTTATGCTTATTCTTGTTTTTGTTCTGGTTGTTGGCCTAAGTTGGCCCTATCTTGGCCTAAATTGGCCCTATCTTGGCCTAAGTTGGCCCTATTTTCGCCTAAGTTGGCCCTATCTTGGCCTAAGTTGGCCCTATTTTGGCCCTATGTTGGCCCATTTTGGCCCCGGGTTGGACCGTCTTGAGGCCTTTTTTTTTCCCATCTATGTTGAAGCTATGTTGAAACACCCTTAAGACATTAATTTTTTTTTTTCCGTCCCGGACCCCTCCCGGCGGCCCAAAATGCTGCAAAAACTACGATTTTTGCACATCGCCAAGATGCACGCCCGGCCGGCCGAGGGGCCCGAAACCCTGTAAAACGCGGCATTTTTTGACGTCACACGCACGATTCCCTGTAAATTACAGGGTCTTCCGTCGACCGGGGGTCGGGCGGAGGTCGACACGGGGTGGGTCGGTGGCAGGGGCGGCCAGCGTATATAACCTTCGGTTACTACCGAAGGCCCTCCGGGCGACACACGGACGCGCCGGCGCCCGGATTGCTCTATATGGGTTTTATAAATGATAAATATGGCGATTATAAAAATATTTTGCTTAATTTATGAAAAATTATCATAAAAATAATTTGATTTACCCCGTATTTATGCCAATTTATAAGTATATTTGAAAAAATATAGAAGAATTCTAAACAACCTCGAAACGAATCCTAAGTAAACCCTAAACTAAGCCTAAATTCTGAATACACGATATACTCTAATTCCTTAAGTATTAGTATTGTGGCTATATTTTATTATTGCTCGGATCTAGGTTTTCGTTGCAATATTTAGGCAATAAATTCGCGATGCTGCGTTGCCGGAGGCTTCGTAAGGGTATTACATAAGGCTACCTCTAGGAAAATTACGAAGCAGAAAAAAATCTGCCAAAAATTTGGATTGATTTATATTATAATGATTTATTAACTTTTGATTTTCGGGATAATTTTTGATTATACTAAAATTCTGAAAATTTATTCGGTATATCGGCGGGCATGTGCGCTGAAATTGGCTTTGGTATATCGGCGTATGGGTGTACGTTCCGGTTGAAATCGGTTTCAATATATTTGTGTATCGATTTTGATTAAAATATGTAATTGAGTATTTTGATTATAATATATATTGATAAATAAATAAAATAAAAAATTATTTGAAATATGATTTATTGATAAATTAAAATCGAAGAAATAATATTATATCAATGATGAAATATATATATATATTTAATATATTTGTTTATATATAATAATTTTGGATATATAAATTTGGTATTAAAAAATGAAAGGATATGATAAATAATAATATTAAAATAAATATATTGAATATTAGAAATTTATCAAAATTAATAAAGGAAAATAATTTATATTCGAATATATATTTAAAGATTAACTAAATTAATTTAGAAATATAATAGAAAATTCTTATTTTGATAATATAAATGAAATAAGATAAAATAAGTAAAAAATAACAATAATGAATAGAAAATATATTCTTAATTATATATTTGTGTAAAAAAATATTGAATAAAGAAATAATTTAGGAAATATAATGAATAAATATTCGATTAAAATATAATAAATAGAAATATATTTCAATAATAATACTATATGAATATTAATGATAAATATTAATTATGAAATATAAATCATTATTATATAATATGAATAGGTATCTAATTATTTTAAAAAAAATATTATATTATATTTATTAAAAAATAATTTTTCCAGTAAATACGAAATAAATAAAAAATGAGATGGTAAAGGTAGTTAAAAAATATTTAAATAGATTTTGGAAGAAAGATTATGTATAAGAATTTGTGTATGTGATAGTATTGTGCGTATGTGTGTGTTAAAATTACATGATAAATTGTATATTAAGGAAATGAATGGGATAAAATTATATATAAGAAAATTATATATTAAAAAATTATGTATGGTAAAATTATGCGGTAAAAAATTATTTATAATAAAATTGATTGTGAAGGAATTGTATATACCAAGAATTTGGGAAAAAAAATATATATGGATAGATTGCGTAGGAAAAAAGGGTTGTGTGTGATAAGTGGCAAGGTTTTGTGTGAAAGTGTTGTTGTGGGATAAAGTTGTATACGAAAGAATTGGGTATAAAAATATTTCATGTGGAAGTAATGTATATGAGAGAATTATATATAAAAGAATTATATTTAATAATATTATATGGGAGAAAATTGTGGGTGTGTGTTAAAGTTATGTGTGAAAGAGATATGTGTGTGAGTAAGTTGTGGGTGTGAGAGAGTTGTGGGGGATAATATTGGACGGGAAAGAATTATATATGGGAGAAATACGAGTAAGAGGCAACAATGAAAAGGGATAGAATTATGCATAATATTTATAAGCCCGATTAAGCTCGCCACCAGAGCCAGTGCAGTGCCATAAGTGCCTTACCCACCATATAAAACCAAGACTTTCACCAGCTGCGATGCCTACCACACCAAATGAAAATAGATATCGCCAAATACCACGCCTGCCACGTAAAAGAGGCGCGGCGTTGCCGGCGGCTAACGCCGACCAAGGTCGCCACTAGAGCCAGACGAGAGCCGTGAGTACCACGCCTGCCACACGACGTGAAGGTTATGAAATGAGGGCAGATTTCCCCAAATACCACGTCTGCCATATAAAATAAAAATAAATATTCTGAAGCGCCATGCCTAATGCCACGCTGGCCACACAAAAGCGGCGCGACGTTACCGGCGACCAGCGCCACCAGAGCCAGCTCAGAGCCGCGAGCACGATGCTTATCACAAAAAATGAAAACTGATATCGCCACGTATCTTACCTGCGAAAGAAAAACGTCCAAATATCATACCTACCATGCAAAACGAAGGTAAATATCCCCAAATATCATGCCTTCCATACAAAACGAATGCAAATCTCGCCCAACGCCATGAATATCTCCCAAAATGAAGATAAATCTCGCCCAATATTACATATCACACAAAAAAGTCGCGGCGTTTAGCATCAAGAAAAAAAATATATTAAGAAAAATTACAAAATTTCTAAAGAACTAAATAAATAAATAAATTCGATATAATATTCATTTTTCATAAAAAATTAATATATTGATATCTACCCAATTACCAAAGTCCTTGCAATGTTGGCATTTGCAAGATATTTCCCATGGAAATGTTCGCCTCGACCCCCTATCACGGCAAAGATCTTGCAAAACCCATTTCCCCAATGTAAATACTAGCTTGAACAAGGCTTGATCAATCTCTCATGGATGTTATTTTTTCTGATCGAATCCCATTAGAACGCCGGTTTCCAACGGGTCTTTTTTCATAGGTATTATTGATGTCCTTAAGTAAAAAATCCGAAGTAAGCCGTTTTCCCAATGTATATAATGTCAAATAAATTCTAAAAAAAAGAAAAAACAAGGTCCAAAACGAAATATAAAATAAATTTAATATCTATTCCCATAGACCAGTAATAATAATAGCAGCAGCACCAACAGGCAAACCCCAGTAACTACAAACAGCAACAATTAGTACAATCTCAAACCCAATAATAATATAACTAACAAAATTAAAATACTAAGCGAATCATAAAACACTAACCTATTCCAAATATCCAAAAACACAACCTAACTGCCGCATCACCACGACTTCCATAAAAGCCTTCCCCCCAACTAAATTCATTGTTCGCAATTTGGGGATTGGATCTGTAGGGTTTAGATCCGATACCTTTCAAATCTCAAAAGTTCCCAAAAGTTCATGTCTACTTGTGGTATCACCAAG
>BGPT01000365.1:119261-139679 GCA_003297045.1 Symbiodinium sp. clade C Y103
CCAGCCAATCTAATGACAGGAGATCCCCCCATGTCAGTTGAAATTGACGATTGGCAGCAGGCATGACCTCGGCGCAACTGACACTGACCTTAAGCCCATACAACGACATGCTACGATAGACACCGGCAACAGCACTGCCAAGTAATGACAACTTTCGCACCTGTAAATGCAAGCACATCACCCCTTTACAAACTTGTTGGCCCATTTTGAGACACTTTGAGACATTTTGAGCAGTTTTGAGCAGTTTTGAGCAGTTTTGAGCAGTTTTGAGCAGTTTTGAGACATTTTGAGACATTTTGAGCAATTTTGAGACATTTTGAGCAGTTTTGAGCAGTTTTGAGCAATTTTTTCGGGCCAGCTTGGGTCATTTCGAGCAATTTTGAGCAATTTTTTCAGGCAAGTTTGGGCCATGTCGAGCAATTCNATTTTTTCGGGCCAGCTTGGGTCATTTCGAGCAATTTTGAGCAATTTTTTCAGGCAAGTTTGGGCCATGTCGAGCAATTCTGAACAACTTTTGGCAACATTATATGGCACTGTCGACCTGGGATAGTTTTCAAAATGTCTCAATTAAGGCTGCTTTGAGACATCTTACTTTGGCTGAAAAAGGTGCTTGATCTAAACCCCACTGATCTAGACCCCAAAANAATGTCTCAATTAAGGCTGCTTTGAGACATCTTACTTTGGCTGAAAAAGGTGCTTGATCTAAACCCCACTGATCTAGACCCCAAAACGAGATCAGTGATAAATTCAAGAAATTTAAAATTTCACCACGATTTTAGAAAACGGAGGATAGGAATATTATTTTTCCTATTTCCCATATGCATATTTATAATTACCGCAAAATATATCAAATTATTTTTTTTTAAATTTTTTAAATAATGTCAATATTATTTACCCATATATCCCGCCAATACCAAATAAATAATCAAAACAATGCTCCAACGCATTCGGAATTTATAGCTTCAACATAAATACGCCGAGGTGCCAAGCGCCGCCATAACATCAACGAGCCAATATAGCAATCGCTCCATTTATACGATACACCATTACGCCGTTGCGCCAATCGCTACACTTACGCCGCCGCGCCGTAACGTCGATCACCGTAATTACGACGCCCTATAACCAACCCCAACAAACCCTAGCCAAAACCTAAATCAACCGTAAACAAACCCTAAACAAACCCCAAACAAACCCTAAATCAACCTTAAACAAACCCTAAACAAAACCTAAACAAACCCCAAACAAACCCTACTTAAACAAACCCTGATCAAGCCCAAACCCTAAATAAGCAATATTTAATACATCGGTAAATCAGTACATCGGGGTATCGAGCCACCCGCGCAACAATCGGTATATCGGTACATCGGCACATAAACGGCAATCGATATATCGGTGCATCGGTGCAAAAAATAAATGCTTACCAGACCCCAATCGCAAATGCTAATTTTTTTTTTCCTTTTTCGATACAATTTTTATGTAAATTGAAGCCAAAACAAGAGAAAACAAGTAGCAATAAGCAAGCAGCCGTAGGCAAGGAGCAACAAGCAAGAAGCAGCAACCAAATAGCAAGTAAGCAGCAGGCAAACAATAGCAGGGAAGCAGAAACGTACAAACAATCACAAGCAAGCAACACCAAACAAACAGCAGCAGCAACAGGGAAGCAGCAGCAGGCTAGTAGCAACAGGCAAGCAGCAAGAAGCGACCAACAGCAAGCAAGCAGAAGGCGAGCAAAACAGAAGCAAGCAAGCAGCAATAGGGAAAGAAAAGGAGGTATCTAGCAACAAGCCGCAGCAGGGAAGTAGCAGCAAGCAAGTAGCAGCAAATAAGCAACAGGAAACAGGCAAATAAGCAATAGGAGACAGGCAAGCAGCAGCAGGGAACCAACAGCAGGGAAGCAGCAGAAAGTAGCAGCAGGCAAGCAGCGGCAAGCAAACAACAGCAGTGAAACAAAAGCAGGCAAGCAACACCAAACAAGCAGCAGTAGCGAGGCAAGCAGCAGCAAGCAAGCAAGCAGCAACAGGCAAGCAATAGCAAGCAAGCAGCAAACAGCAAGCAGCAGCAGGCAAGCAGCAGCAGGCAAATAATAGCAGGTAAACAGCGACAAGTAGCAGCAGGGAAGCAGCACCAGGGAAGCAGCAGCAGGCAAGCAGCAAAAGGCAAGCAGCATCAAACAAGCAGCAATCGCCCAATTTCGATAGGGTTTTTCTTGGGAAATTGTTTCCTTTACAGCTGATTGTATGTGTGTGTGTAAATTGTACTAGCACTAGGGTTAAGTCGTATCAGCTTGTGAAAGTCGTCTCGGGAGGCCGTGCACCTAGAAAAATTTCAATTTTGATTTTATTATAATATCTAAGAATTGTATAATTTTATTGTTTTGGGATCGTACGCCTTGTAAAAATTTAATTCTTGCAGTGTGACAATTTTTAGCGATTATATTTTGTTATTCTTTTAAGGGTTGTTGCTTGCCTGCCGCTTGCCTGCTGCTCACCTGCTGCTGAGTTCCTTCTGCTGCTGCTTGCCTATTGCTACTTGCCTGCTTCTGCTTGCTTGCTGCTGGTTGCCTCCTGCTGCTTGCCTGCTTTTGCTTCCCCCTGCTGCTGCTTGCCTGCTTCTGCTTCCCTGCTGCTGCTTGTCCCCAGATTCCCTGCATCATATATACACGTAATTATGCATTGTAAATGGTACAATGCGGCCGCGCCTATAACAATTTTAAAAAAAAATAATTCAATGCACTTTAAGAGACCCAAAACGCAGCCAGCCAGCTGTAAAGGAAACAGATCCCCTAGAAAAACCCTACCGAAATTAGGTAATTCACCCTAGATCATTTAGACGCACGCACAGGCACACTGTGCACTATAGATGGCGCAATGCACTTTGGGAGACACCAAATCGACACAGCCAGCTGTAAAGAAGACAGATCCCCAGGAAAATCCTTACCGAAATTAGGCAATTCACCCTAGATCATATGTACGCACACACATACACATTGTAGATTGTAGATAGCGCAATTCACTTTTGGAGACATACAATACACACACAGCCAGCTGTAAAGGAGACAATTTCCCGCGAAAAACCATACCAAAATTAGGCAATTCACCCTAGATTCCCTAAAATATATGCACCACATACAGACACACTCTGCACTCTACATGGCGCAATGCACTTTGGGAGACCCAAAACACACACAGCCAGCTGTAAAGGAGACAGATCCCCTAGAAAAACCCTACCGAAATTTGGTAATTCACCCTAGATCATTTACAGGCACGCACAGGCACACTGTGCACTGTAAATGGCGCAATGCACTTTGGGAGACANGAAAAACCCTACCGAAATTTGGTAATTCACCCTAGATCATTTACAGGCACGCACAGGCACACTGTGCACTGTAAATGGCGCAATGCACTTTGGGAGACATACAATACACACACAGCCGGCTGTAAAGGAGACAATTTCCCAACAAAAACCCTACCGAAATTAATCATATGCAAGCACACACAGACACACTCTGCACTTTACATGGCACAATGCACTTTGGGAGACCCAAAACACACACAGCCAGCTGTAAAGGAGACAGATCCCCTGGAAAAACCCTACCGAAATTNACTCTGCACTTTACATGGCACAATGCACTTTGGGAGACCCAAAACACACACAGCCAGCTGTAAAGGAGACAGATCCCCTGGAAAAACCCTACCGAAATTGGGTAATTCACCCTAGATCAGGCACACTGTGCACTGTAAATGGCGCAATGCACTTTAGGAAACCCAAAACACACACTAAAGGAGACAGTTCCCCAGAAAAAACTCATCGAAATAGGCAATTCACCCTGAATCATTGGGTCCCTCTTAACCTCTGGATAGAATCAACCTTTGGGTTCCGAACCAGTACCCCACGTTAAGTAAAAGGGAATATGGATGCCTATAGATCCTTGGGTCCCTCTTAAATAATAGATAGAGCACATCTATCAAAGTCAAAAGGGTAGTGTGGACAATTCAAACATTTTACATATGGAATGCAGTCATGACCGTCATGACCTATAGATGGCGGAATCCAAAGTTATGGTTTTCCTTTAGAAAAAAAAGGATCCCAAATTCATTGCGATCTCAATACTTAAATTCTGAATCAGACTAGAGGAAAAACAGGTTGTTGTTGTCAACCAGATCTGTTGTGAACGTATAGATGGCACAATTACCCCTTTGTGCACAAAACCTATAGATTGCGAAATTCAAGAATTTACGCCATCCATTCTCACCGCGGAGTAGCGATATGGCAATCGGATCCAGGTCCAGGCATGGCCCACAGCATCCGGAGAGGCAGAAATAACCAAGGAAATCGAGGAGGAGAAGAAAGAAAAGCGGAGTTGCACCTTTGTTAAAAATTTAAAGACCCTCATTTGGCAGGTAGGAAAATGGTTATATATTAGTTGTTATTATTATCGTTATTATTATTATTACTATTACTAGTATTGTTATTGTTATTATTGTTATGATTATTACTATTATTTTCATTGTTACTATTGTTATTGTTATTATCATTATTACTGTTAGTATTATTACGATTATTATTATTATTATTACTATTATGATTGCTATTACTACTATTACTATTATTATTATTACTAGTATGATTACTAGTATTAATTACTATTATTATTATTATCATTATTATTATTACTATTATTATTATTACATATCATTTATATATATTATCATACATATATATATATATATATCATTTGTATAAATGTCAAATATTGGATTCTATTTGATAATAGTTCATAATATGTTATAGTCATAGTATTTAATACTATATTGATTATATATTCTATATTATTGTAAATTATATATACACCCAATATCAAATATGAAAATAATATTGAACAATTCTTAATATGTATTGCAATCTATTGATTTAGTTCTTTCAAGAGATTTCAAGAGATATCAACCAATTGTTTCAAGGTTTCAGCCCTTGAAAGATCCGGTTGCAAATGTATTTCAAGTAACAGGAGATCTTTCAATATCAATTTGCAAGCAAAATCCTATGTCTTCTTTGCTTATAAAGAAGCATGCACTACGGATTTGCGCCGAATGTTCTGATAGAAGGCCTTTTCTCCTGAAAGCCGAACATCACAGCAGCGCAATGCTCTGCTGCAGCCACAATTGCTCGGATGTGTCTTACAAATCTACCCGAGTCCTATTACAGTGTGGCAGGTACCACGACCTTTACCTCACTACAAGGTGAGGGAAAAAAAAAACATGCAATCTTACAAGTTGAAACCGACCTAAAACTCGCGTGAGGCGAGTTGGCAGCATGGAACAGGCGTCTGAGAAACGATTTGGCCAGTCAGTGTTTCCCTGCTCGCTGCCTGCCCCTCGGCATGGTTTCATCAAAATTGTGCATGAATTTTAAGGTCCCCAAATTGACCATTCCGTTCGAAGCCGCACTCGATGTCCAATAGAACACATTGGTCTGCAAAGCTGCGAATGAGTGATTGAAAAAACTCAACTCGAAGCGTCGAAAAGGAAAGGTGGGGTTTTACAAGTCACAAATCTCCTTGCCATTTTCTGCCTTGTGCTTGGCAAGGGATCTAACATCTAACAATCGCAGGTGGATGCTTCTGTGACTCGCCCTCTGAGGCGAACAAAAAAAAAGTAACAAATCAGCAAATCATTCTCACATCATTCTCAACCTCTCGTGCGCCAATCTCAAGGAAGAGAAGCAGCACATCTCACCATGGGCGAGGCTTCCGACATTGCCGCAGGTCCTGGAAATCGACCGAGAACAACCGGATTTCAGTCATCCACCATTGTACAAGTATCACGATGTGTATTTGATGCGTATTGCTGTTGCACGTGTATATCTGTAGCAAAGTAGTCTCCAAATTGAAAATCCCATAATTTCATAGTGGTTTGACTAGTAGAAATTGAACCTTCTTGTATCTATCTCTTTGTATCCTTTTCAGTGGTTTACTATAGAATATCCGCGGAATCTCAACCCTTGGACAGCAAGGCACACCTGGGGTTCCATCACTTTGAGGCGCTTGCACAGCTCCTGCGGAAAAATCAAGCCTTTGGGGGACCAAATGGCTAGGCGAAGAACGGAAAAGGGGGATACCCCAAATTAACCTAGGAAAAAAGATTGGAAAAAGATTGGGAAGTGGACGGTTCAAACCAGAAATGACTTCGAAAAATGGATCAACATTGATATTTTTCGTACACATGAACGCTCAAAATGAATAGACATTATGTTGAAAAATTATCAAGAACAATGAAAAAGGTCCCTTCTGAATTTCAAAATGTTGACCCCTTTTTAATGTGAATCAGCGCTTGAGCCTCGAGAACAAGCTGAATGGCTTCGGATGAACGGAAGAGCGTGGCATCATATTCAAATATCTCTAGTACTTTTGTCTAAGGGAAAATGACACAACAAACTCTCAAGACCCCAGATCCCAGATCCCATTGCTCATCATCAATTAAAAGCCAAATCCATCACAAAATGCCAAAATCCCCAATCTTGATGGGCCATTTTCATGGTTGAAACCCCCAAGTTGTAGCTATATATAGTCGTCCCCTCCTAATTCAACACCTTGCTATGGCCCATTTACTTTGATAATTTTACCTATTGTTTCCATGGTGATTTTCCATAGCTGCGTAACGATATACCAGAGGGTAGATCAATCATTTAGTACTACATCCCTCATCTGATAGGATTTCACCCCCCATGTTGAGGGTTGAAAGAACCCATGTTTGAAATATAAACATGTTGAAGAAAAAAAACACAGAAATCTCTGGCATAGTTTCCTGCTTCATCTCTAGCACCGCACTTTGGATGCCCTCCAGCTCCACGAAATCCCCTTCCACCTTACAGACGCCACGAACGGAGGAGATTGGCCTGAGATTAGCCTCTCATCTGAGAGTTTGCGATGGAAAAGCATCATTCTGGATAGGTTAAAACAAAGAAAAAGATCCACAAACAAATCAGTTTCCATTTTCCTATGTTGGATTGCCAACGGGCAACCATGAAACGCGGGGATTCGAACCGATTTCACCATCAGGAATTGGGATTTGATGATTGGATCATCAAATGGAAGGAGATCAATCAACTGAAACGAGGTAATCTTGAACCACTCCTCTATGGAAAACATAGCGTAACATACTCAATAGATCGCGGAACCACAGGTAAGCTTTACCTTCCCTGTATACTATCACACTTCAGCATACATCGTCGGATCATGGATGATCATCAAGGGGGAATCCATCTGGGCACCCGCCACGCCCACGCTGCGGCCAAGCAGCCCTCAGCGTGAGATTACCGCTCTTCTGCAGCATCTTGATTTCATTCCAATCCTTGGCTGTGCCCAGATGAGTATTGAAACCACAAGACGGGTTTAGTATGGTTACCCTCTGGTTATTTAACATTGCTATGGATAATGGCCCATTTATAGATGATAAAAATGAATAAACATGCTTCAGATATTGAAAATGGTGATTCTCCATAGCTAGGTTAAGCAACCACAGGGTAAGTATTCGAGCAGTTAGGTTAAAGGGGAAAACAAAAATGCCATGCTGCGGATGTCGCAAATGACTTTTGCAAGTCAAAAAGGTTGGACGTTGGACTACATGACCTTTAGCTGTCTGCCTTTACAATTCGGCGTTGCGCTAGAGATCTGCCTTAGATCCAAAGATCAACCTTTCCAAAATATCAACATCAAAGAATCCAAGCATATTATCAATCCAAGTTTATCCGTCAAACATGCGTCGACCCATGAAGTATACCTTTGAAAAATCAATGGTTCGGGATACCACCAGGATGCTTCCAAACAACCCCCAAGGATGACCAACCCTTGTGCCATGTTACCTGGAACCCGACGTGCACCGAGCATCACAATCCTCCGGCAACTTCAAGACTTCCTTGACACAGAGCTCCTCCAACCTTGCCACGGCAAAGGATTTTCGCACCAGGAAAGGATGCGAACTTTCACGATGTTTGCATCTGAAAGCATCTAAACATGTATCTTAAATGTGGATTAACCGAATTGAAGTGGGTGCTGTGGAACCAGGGCTGATGGGGGTTGAATATCCAGCTCTCTATCAAGTGTATTGCTGTTAAAGCCAGCATAGTAGGGTCTTGAAACATACCCGTACCAATTTTCTGCACTGTGAAGTCGGTACAGTATGACATCGGTCCGTCTGTTCACCATGAAGAATCCGTGACGAAGACATCTGGAAGAGCTCCAAGATGCTGAAATCAACCAGGCCTCTTCAGCAAAATCGATGCGCTCGACTCCATATTTTTTGGTCCAAAGATCCTCAAGGCCTTTGTGTTCCACGGCTACTTCAAAGTGACAGTGAATGGTGTCCAGAAAAAATCCCTCCAACGATGCAACAGTATTAGAACAACTAATTGAGGAATAGTGATCTATTGTCAAAGAAAGATGAAGAAACATGAAGTTTCAAATCCAGCCTCTTCTCTCTTTTCTAAAGCGACACAACTGAGATATTCGAAGGACTGTAATTTTCGAAGTTCTCTTCCAAGCCGCCAGAGAATCTCGTTCTACATGCACACGATAGCCCACTATCTCTTGCACTTTGCTTAAGGTCAATGGTGACCCGTTCTCCTGTCACCATGGCTGCGTCTGATGAGATTTCTATCCAAAAAATGATGGTGATTTTATCACCAGCAGCGGCCTCGTCCTCTCGACGGCATCGCATGAGTTCGGTCCACATGGCACTGGAGATGTCCACGGTGAAGCCTTTTTTACGCCAGGGTGACCATGAAAATTGTAACAGTTGTGGCTGGTTCAGTATAATATAGTAGCATAATCCCATATGTATTGTAGTATAGTAGTAGTAGCATAGTCACTATATGGTTACATGTCTTCTTCTTCTTCTTCTTCTACTACTACTACTACCACTATTACTATTATCATTATTGCTATATACTTATATATATATATATGATTATACTTTGTAGTAAAATCCCATTCGCTTGTACTGTAGCACAAATGTTAAGAGGATTTCCCGGTGATAATCTGCCAACAGAGATTTGGCAGCCGCTGAGTGTAACATTTGAGACTGCGTGTACCGTGGTCAAGCTACATCGTAAAACGATGTGCATATTGGACTGGTATGGTCATCCATCCCAGTAATGGGAATCCTAAATAACGGGTATACAAATCCCGCTAATATTGAAGAGGGGGTGTTTGGTATTAGGGTCATGGGATTATTGATTACACTATGCTACGCCTCACTACATAACCCTACATACTACAGTATCATATACTGCATTACGTCACATTACATTAATGGCACACCTTGCCATACCCGAACAAAGAACAACTGAGATTCCCGATGTAAAACGTATTTTGCGCGAAACATGATGAATACATCGAGATATCTGCGTGGACGTGTCGTTGTCGAAACATACGCATGTGAGCAGTGTTCAAACCCCTCTGTCGTCCGTGTACACTGGCTAATTCACAGGATTTCCTATAATTGATTGTGAAGATTGTGATAATCCCCAATCTCTTGGATAGTATAACCCCATATAACAATCAACCAACAGGATCCAACAGGGGTTTTGAGTACTACTCCAATGTGCACGCGTTCACAGCAACTGTTCCATGCATTGGAAATCACATATATGCAAATCTCATTTAGGCCTGCATGCCTCCATGTTTCAATGCATCACATGTCATCACGTCGCGCTACGTTGCATCGGATCTACTTGTATTGTAGAAAATGTTCATATTACATGGTGACACATCTGATGTAATCTGTACTTGTGTCATTTAATTTACAATTTACTTCCAATATCCTAGCAGCCCCTGCTCTCACCAGCCCCGGAAACTCGTACCTTCCATGATTTCCAACAGCTCTTGCGCCTGGAGGCAGAGGTCGCATGGCGTCGCACCATGGGGGGTTAGAACATTGGGCCCCACGAAGCTCCAGAAAGAATATGAATATAGATGTCAGATGTCAGATGTCAGATCTGCAATTCTTGAAACAAGAAGTAGCCATCATTTATCAATTCTATAATATTATATATCCCCATGTTTGATCATCAAACCCCCTGACATGTTCCACCATGAATTTTGCTGCCCTGCGAACCGATCTCAACTGGATCACCAGGCCTTGTAGATCGAAGGGCATGCTCCAGCAAGATGCAGCATTTGCCACTGCTCATCCTGGCGTCATCCCATTCCTGGGGTTGAAATTGACTTTACCCCAACAGGGATAATAGAAAATAAGCTCCAAATGGCTAGCAAATGGGAGTGTTTTCTTGTTAGATTTACCAAGTTTACCAGGTTGGAAGACTTTTCGTGGTTGCAACTCTGACACATCTTGAAGAGTCTATGGTTTCCAATCAAGAAGCGAATTCACAGCTGGAGCTATGCCACCCTCATACGCCCAGTGCTGCAGCGGTCCAGCATGAGTTGCGCGCCGCTCTGCTGTTCGACGGAACGTAAGCGTTGCTTGCCTGACCATCTGGCTCCAAGGCTTGTGCAAACTCCCAGGAACTCAGGGTTAGAATCTTCGTCCTTCGCATCCAGAAAAAGTCGCCAGAAAACAAGACATGCCAAGACCATCCAAACATGAATCTATGTTGATCAATTAACCGCATTGTCTTGTCAATGATACAAATATGGCATCTGCACAATGCCAAATTATGAATATGCGTAAGTTAAATAATTACTGATGTCATCTCATGTCTTGTTCATACTCTTACATTATCATGATGTGGATTGATATGGGATAATCTGAAAATTGGATACCCACAATTCCAATGGATTATCATCATTTCCTCATATTTCCTCTAGTAAAATGGCTATTTGTGGGTATCCCCTATTTTCAGACAAACCCATATAGGCCCATATATCAACAGATACATGTCCTCTATCCACTGAAAAACCAAGCGCGCCTCGGCGAGAGGACAGCAGTCCCAGCAGGTGGCTGCTCAACGGCAGGCTGGCCGTCCAAGGCATCAGACCTCGGGCGTTGGTTGGTTTTGCCCCCATGAAATCTGGGGTGAAAACCATGGTTGTCCATTTAAGTAAATTTTCCCTGAAACCAATGGTAAAATTACTAAATGGAAAAGTACCATTTTAGGTTGGGGAAAATTTACCAAATCCAGTTTTAGATTGGGGAAAATGCCACAAGGATATACGAAATGATCCGAAATGATCGACTTCATGGGAGTTTCATGGGATTTTCGCACAGTGGTTGACACAAGTCTTCATGCAAGTCAAACAGAATCACTGGTGGGAAACAGGACAACCACCCAAGTTCCTGGAAGTTGGCTTCCAGACTGTATGAAAATCCATCAGTGACCGTTGGTGTTTCCATAGATAGCAGCGACAGTGGCTCTATGTCCTGCAGCACCATTGCCCGGTTTCACAAGGAATCAGTGGCTTGGACCATCTTGGACCAATATGAATGATACAGAAACTTGATGTCACGTTGAACTTCACCTGTTGGCAACTTAGAAACAGAAAAGATCATTCCCTGGGACCAATGGACTAAACTCTAAACCGTACTTGTGTTTTTGTGTTCGCTACAACGACTGGGAAGTTCCAATATACCCAGCCTATGCACAAGGAGTTATGCTTTGCTGTCAGAGTTGGTTTCTTGAGAATTTCTCCCGTGACACTGAGAATGAGGATGTGGACTGTGAGCTGCCATTAGGGCCTGACAATCTGATGATTTTTGTTTTCATGGCTATTTTAGATGGTTCTAGTAATGTTTTAGTGATTTTAGTGGGTGCTAAGCATGTGCTAAGCATGTTCTAGGAGCTCTTAAGAGCTCTTAGCATTCCAAAAATCATGTGGACGACTTCGCCACCACGGGTCCAGTCCTCAAGACCCGGTGGAGGCAGAAAACCTTTGGCCTCCAACCCGGGCGGCGGCGGCACATCTGCGCTCTCCTGGCGGGGTCTCATCTTTGTCATGATAGGAATGGGGGGTCAATAATCATAGTCAGTTCATGTTAGTTCATCCATTTATAAATGGGATAACCTACTCCGGGGACTTCCTAAACCACTACTTCTTGTGGACTTGATGGGAATTATGGAATGATGGGCTTAAAATGCCTGAAAAAATGATGCTTGATATGGTGTTGCTTCTATTGAAAGCCTGCGACCGTGCTGTTTTGCCATGACGCTCAGAGATCCAGAATCTATCCGCAGAACAATTTGCGATCAAGATCGATCAAGTTTTCTCAAAGACGGTTGTCCAACTTTTCCCTCTCTGCTAAGGTCGTGCCCTGAGAAATCCCATGTGCGGGTATGGATACTCACATTCCATAGTACCTTGAAAACCCCGCACCATCTTGCACAACTAAGTTGGCAGAACTCCTGGCGCTCGTATCGGTCAATGTCAGAGCCCTGCAAAGCGACCGGAGAGCATAACGCAAAGGATCTTTCAAGGCTGTGCAGGGATACAGTTGTCTAGAACAGCTCTCATACTATTTACATACATACTATGTAAGTCAAAGATATATACTGAATACTACTGACTGATAGTTGGAGTTGGAAGGTGCCCAGGGGCCGAGCCTCAGACCCTGCAGAAGTGCTCAAGCTGTCGTCACTGCGCTGGGCGGCTGCATCCTGGCAACGACTCGGGGCGAAACGGTTCTCGAACGAAAATGGATTCTGGGTCGTAGATCCAACGTCTGCTGTCTTTGGGGTTTCTGACTGTCTGCCCAGGTTTCACCATGGCGTGCAAGCTCGTTTCATCGACTGTTTTTTGCTTTGCTTTCAGCCATACCCGTGGTGGGAGATGGAGAGGAGGGCGCTGCGCCTATGTCGCACCGTGTTTGGCCACACTTTGCTGTTGTGTTCATGGTCTTCTCATGTGGTGGGTGTTGGTTGTTGGATATTCTGCCAGAAGGCCACAAGCCATCACAGGCCCACATCGTGGAAGCCATGGGAACTGTGGAAACCATGGAAGCGGTGGAAATCATGGAAACCGCAGCAACCACAGAAATGCTGGAAATGATAGAAATCAATAGAAATCATAGAAACCATGCAGGCAAGCCGTGGAAACCCTGGAAAACATAGCAAGCCTGGAAGCGATTTCTGGTTCATATTCGTGTCCGTGTCCTCCTTGTTCTAGTTCTTCGTAGTTGCAGCCCTACTTGCTTGCACATTCTTCTACCATTTCTTGTCGTTATGTTTGCTGTTTTTGCCAGGGCTTGCTCGTGTTGTTTTCATGGAATATGTGGAACCCAGCAAAGCAGGAAAACGTGGAAGCCAGGAAACCATGGCAAAACTGCAGTAATAGGAACCAGGAAGCATAGAAAGCGTGGAAACCAGAAACTAGGAAAGCATCGCCATAGAAATCCTCCACTTTGGTAGATACTCGGCTTCAACCCATACCCAAGCGCGCCCCGCTGTCGCTGCCTTGCCAACGATCTCCAGACCCCCCGAGCGACGGCTCAGAAGGAACATGCCATACAGGGCCTCACTGACCAACTGCCTTGGAAATAGCGCTGAAAAGCGCATTGGCAATTCAGCCACTAGCCAGTGTGATGGTTTGGAGCGCAATTACGTGTTGGAAAGTTTGAACTTCACTGCAGCATCCAGAAGGGAAATCGATAAAATCTGAAATGGTTCCCTTTAAGTGCAAACCGAGTTGCGTGTCTGATGCGCCCAAGGAAGAACTGCCTGCAATCATGGCAGCGCTCAACGAGGACCTTCCCGACTTCAGGTGGTCCATGGCTAGCCTGGGACATGCGCTGAAGCGGTACCAACGGTCACCCCTAACCTTCTATAGGGAAGCTTACTTTCGCGCAGAAACCTTTGGAAATTGAAATCAAAAACATCCCCTGAAAGAGTGATCGATCTGCAGAGACAAAACCGAAAAAAGATGAAAATAGTTCGGGCGCAAACCGCGAGCCCCTCGAAAGATCTGCAGTCACGCGGCTGCGTCAATGGGCACGCGCTGGGCCGAGGCATCAAATCCGCTGGAAGCTGAAAGAAGCGACGGAAGAGACGAACCCTGTGCCCAGCTGGGGCTGCGATACCCCTTCATCCAGCCACTGCTTGCAGCGATGACTATCAAATGTGAGCAACTTTTTGAATGGGCCTAGCGTGAAACATGCGCCTACGACGTGGAAGGAGCTTCGGCTCCCTGCAATTGCTTGGGGCCTCTCTTTGAGATATAGCTCCCCCACGTGGAAAAGTCGTTTCAAGATGTTATAGTTTCCAAGAAAATACACAGAAGTATCACTATAGGTGAACTATAGGTGTCTACAAATTGGGTATAATTCTATACCCCTTCCCACCATTTAGATATCTTAGATCAACTTGGTCTAACTTGAGGCCGCAGCCACATGCAGCCACTGGGCCAGAGCCACAACTGGAGCTTTGCCAGTCAATCACCTCAGCACCATCGACTGCCGGCGAGGTTTTTTGGGGGAAGGATATTAGGCCCATCTTGGGCATGCCGAAGTTAAGAGGTCCAAATTTTCCCTCTGGTAAACTAACAGTTTGCTATTGAAAATGGCCATAGAAATAGTGGATTTTCCCATTAAAACTGGTGATTTCCCATAGATATGTTAGTGTACCAGAGGGTAAATCATCATTAATCCCATTAAAATCCCATTAAATCACCATTTTCCTATGGTTTTCCTATGGTTTTCCCCCGTTTTCATGGCTAAGTTGGAACAACCTGGTGATCCACTGATCCACCGAGTGGCGTCAGCAAACGCTTCTGCCGCTCGCAGCCACGTCGTCGAGCACGACAACACCATCTCAGGGCCAGTGGCGGAGAGGCAATGCTTCCCATGTGATGAGGTAATGGGCTGGTAATGGTTGTACAAATGGGATATTATACTGGGATATCCATATTAATATATCCATCACATGGGTCTTTTTTTTAACTTTGGGAAGGCTTGAAGAACCAAAATAGAAAGTCTTTGGAAAGAGCCGTGGGAAAGAAAGACTCCGGAGGGTCAACAAGTCACACGTCATCAAACTTTGGCCTCTCCGAAGCAAAACTTCAACGCCCTTGCCATTTATACCCTGACCCACCCCAACGGCAGCTTGGCCAGGCACTCTTTCTTTGCTGCTGACCAGCCAACTTGCCAATTCTGGAACCCCGCATCACCTAAGCATCGATGCTGCACAGCTTGACGCCAAACGGGGTGTGCCTTAACAAATCAACAAAACCAATGAATATCTCTGAAAATGGGGAATACTGGTACCTCAAGATACCTCAAAATGTTGCCAAAATTCATTGGAAAAGGCACGATGTAGGGGTAACCATAAAATCTTGGGGCATCCTTTTTTCAAGACAAACCCCAAACATCCCAAAATCCAACCAAGACCACAATAGCAGAATATCCCCAAAATATCCCAAACTAAAGTACTAAGTTCGCATCCAGCTCACAATTGTAGCGACTGTCATAGGATACCTCTGGAGTTGATCTCTGGCCTCTCAAGCCACAGCCGATGTGGCTGCTCTCCTCAGATCCATCTGGTTGGCATGGAGTTTCACCAATGTCATTTTTGTTGGTAAAACAACGCAAAGTCCCAAGTTGTGTGATTAGCTCAAGAGTTCTCTGAAAAAAAAAAACAAACTAAGCTTCCAGTTGCCTCTGAGATAGGCTACCAGGGTGATTTTACCTGATGATTTTGGGATTGGTTACCTACTGTGACAAGTTACTGGAAGGTGAGGATCTTAATGGGTTGATTCACCCTTTCCTAAAAAAAGATGGCAATCAGAAATCCCCTACAAATGGAGGTGTTATAATTCCAAAGATCATCTATATATGAGAGTAGTATTTTTCCAAATATGATTTACAGCAAAGCTGGTGTTGAACCATATCAAAGAATTCAGGTGTGTTCACTTGTGGACTCTTCACAAAGGCTTCGGGGGTATGGGTCAAAACGTGGCCCTTTTTGAGCGGTAGTCCCCAAGCTTGGCGCAAATATCCATCCAATTATCTAATTAATTCCATCTATCATAGTCTGGGTCTCCAAAACCTACCGAGAAAAAGACAGAAAAGTGTTGCACAGGCAAGTCCAGGTTGAAGAGAAGGATCACAGCACCAACTTCTGTGTCTGTCAGACCAGGAGTCAGGATGGCCTTCCGAAGGTTCTAAATGGGGAGAAGTGAATGGAAATGGTGGATTTTTGATGTCTTTCATGCTTGGATCACTGTTGGATCCATGGGCTGGCACATTGCCTTCAATGTCAACACCTGTGAACACGGAATCTCAATCCTGCACTTCGACATCACTCCGGTGGTAAATGGTTCAATCCAAGCACTGCTTTGGCGTCAACAGTCCGACTGTCCCAGTTTTCTGCGGGCTCCCCCAGGGCCCCTCCCCTGCCAAGGGAAGACAAGCCTTTGTAGCAGTTGAAGGGGCAAGCCAGGCCGAAGTGTTTGCAACAATACCTCAGACTCCATTGTTCGAACAGTCAATGTTTGGTCAGCAAGTCATGAAATGTTTTGGACACACATCCAAATTAATTACGTCTCGCCATAGGGGAAAAACTCAAGTTGCTGCTGGTGACCTTATCCCTCGCTTATTTCTGTTGGATACTATCCCCATCTTCACAGATTCTCCCCTCTACACATGTCTCAGACGCGTATTTTGCCCAAGCGCAAGGATTGAGCGCTGCTCCAGCTGCTTTGCCAATGCCTAGTGCCGCCTTCATCATGACCTCGGCGCTCGTGGGAGCCCTCGGGGTCACCCTCGGTAAAGTGGGCACCAGTGGTGAGACACAGAGCCACACTATCACCATCCCAACGATTCAAATTGAACGTTAATAATGTGGGTAAAGCAATAATAAACCACCCATTTTGGAATGGTTTATACCACCTATTTATGATGATTTGGGGGATGGTTTACTATTGTTTTACCCACATTAAATGTTGGAGTAGCCAATTTCTCGACTACTCAGATTCCTTCTTCACCGCCCATGTACATCAGACCCCTGGACCCAGAACCGTTGGACGATTGGATGTAGTTGCCCCCGAAATCCACATCCCCCGACCACCCAAAGAGCCAAGAGACAGTTGAAACCAGAAAGCTCTGTGCGCTCTCCAGTCTCGATTGCATCACTGTGCGGATACTCCACGTGCTCAGACACCCTGACTGCATCTGGCGGAGGATGTGGATGCCCATAGGAGTACTCTGTGTGCCTTGTCACCCTGACCACGTCATGCGGAGGTGGAGGGCTACGTGAATACATCATGGGTCTTGTCACTTTCACCACTTGTGGATGTGGCGGATGGCCATAGGAGTACTCCGTGTGCTTTGTCACGGTGACCAAATCATGAGGAGGAATTGGATGACCGTGCGAGTACTCCGTGTGTCTTGTCACCTTCACAACATCGTGGTGCTTGTGATGAGGTTCCTTGGTTGCAACGGTACTTGCTGCCACGAACAACTTCAAGGTTCAAGCAATCATTCATCACGCCAAGTAGGAAAGCACGTCTAAACACGTGGGAGTTTGGCTCCAAATTTGTGACACCAAAATGGCCGTGGTGTACCGGTTTTGAGCCGTAGCCACTCGGCCGAGCTGCACAGGCACGTTTGGTCTTCTCGCAGCACCAGGCCTTCTTGGCAAAACTCCACCTGCAGTTGTGGTAAAAATACCATCATCACTCAGTTGTTTTTCCCTATGACATGCAAATATTGCATGTATATATACTTATAGCGCTATGGTTATAGTTAGTTATATTATATTATTCTGTAGCTATTGTTGTTATAGTCATAGTACAGAGATCAAATATATTTCAATATAATATAATATACATGTTTTTTCACATATACATAAACAGAGGCTCCTCCACCACATAAATTGATGCCACTGAAAGCTAAGCCATGGCATATCAAATCACAGTGGCATTGTAGCATGTTGTAGCATGCAGCATATGGCAAAGCTGAACCCCTGCAGATTGCTATCTTTAAAAGTAGGGTATACCCTCCGAATTGCCATTTTCCCAGAGAAATGATGAGCAACCAGTGGATTTTGGGATACCCTATTTTGCACACATGCAACCCGGTGGTCAGCACACCACTGCCGAGGGGCTTGGTCTTCCATGCCTGGAAGTCCTCATTGCAATCGAAGGGATCACAGGCTCGCCCCTCAGGGGATCACAGATCACTGCGACGCCAGCTGCACAAATTCCATGCCTGTGGTGTTGAATGAAACGACTTGCAGTTCCTCATCATCATCATCATCATCATCATCATCATCATCATCATCATCATCATCAGCATCATCATCATCATCATCATCATCATCATCATCGTCGTCATCATCACCACCACCACCCAAGGTTGCGGCGTAGTTGGCGCAGCAGTAGTGTCGCTTGGGAGGTGACCACTTCTCCCAGCGTTCAAAGTGGGTCAGGCACTGGAAGGGCACCTAAGTGCTGGCACTTGAACTTGCCACGATGGCTACGAGGTTTACCCATGAGAATGTCCCAATATATAAATGTAACAGGGTCACAACTACACACAGCTACAATTAACTACTCATACATAACTAGAAGTTCACTAGGCTTGACTGGTGTTATAAACATGTTATAAACTAGTTCAGGCTCTTAGGGGATTCCTAAGGGACCCCATCTTCTTGGGTCCAGTGACCCACATGAACCACACCAGGCGCTGCCCAGGGACTGGCGTTGCCTTCTTTGGACATCCCATACCAATGCCTCAGGGGGAGACACCCTGGACCCGCTTGTTTAAAAATAAACTTGCCATGAGATCCATGAACGATTGTAATTATCTTAAAATTGGGTAAAACGCCGAAATGGCAAGGTTATAGAAATAACGTATACCTGTCATGGGGAACATAATGGTGAAACCCAGGGAATCTAGGGGGTATATACCCGATTTTCAGACAAACCCGAACGAACCTACCCAACTTTATTGCAGGTGCCTTCGTAATCTATAGAACGTTTGGCCATCACATTGCTGGTTTCCCCAACATGAAGCATTATTTCAGCGACTGAGTCGGTGTTTTTTCCCGGACGCAAAGGTGGGGATTTAAAAGAAGCAGGGTGAGTTCAAAGATTTTTCATAGCTCCTGAGGTCCTAAAATGACCATTGCCGTGGCTCCAATCGATGCCGGCCAGGTGCGTTTGCAACAATAGTCCTTCTTCTCCCCCGGCCACTTTACTTCCCATTCACTGCGTGCAAAGGGCCGGTGCAGCTGGACTCTTGGATGAAGTTCGTTGTCCCTCCAAAATCTATACATAGTCCCATAGCAGAGAAAAACAGATGTGAGACTCATGAAATCATGCGATAATACGCGATATGTATGGCACTTCATGTGCAGTGCCTAAAAGGGCACGCGCCACGGTTGGGTACAAGAATGAATGGTTCACAGTCCTGGGATGTCCTGGGTAGATTAGATTCTTAGATGCTAATCCAATACTTGAGGCGCGTCCAGCCATCGTTGTCAGACTTTGTTCATGGCTTGCCAACCCACAATACTGACTGCTCTCATCTTGAAATAACCTTATCCTGAACCAGAATCACAAACCTTTGAAGAATCCTTGTTGAAACTCTTGGGGTCCCCCAAATGTTGCATCATTGAATCGCACACCGCAAACATCTCAGTACATCCCCCAAGTGCCTGAAGTGCAAATGGCAGTCGAAACGGGTACAGCCACGCTGGTGGTTCCGACAACACCATGACTTTCGCGCTGCAGACCAATCCTGGGATTGCAATGGAGGATTTCTCAAAGGTTGCTGCTATCCCACTGTTTTTCATTGACTCTGCGAAGAAGTTGGAGATGATCTGTCATTGTCTCCCTGAGCCATATGACATATGTGGTACTGCAGAAGCAATCACTTCGACAAGTTCTCAAGATCTATACAGCCAAAATGTCACACGACCTCCGGCCCCGAGTCACCCTTTGCATGATGCTCGATCGCAGCAGTGCTTGTTGCATCCCAGGGTGAAAAAACATACATCAGAAAACCATGGAATGCATCAGCACTTGGCCTCTGCGGCTTTGCAGCTAAGTTTCAATATCCCAATTGGAGTACCTTGGTGCGCCAGGAGGTGTAAACACTGTACACTTTCAACGCAACTGCCAGGAGTCTGGGTTTTAATTTTGGGCACACGAGTCTCTGGTGAGCACGGGCATCCATTTGCCAAGCACGATGAGGGTCTGCCACTACTATGATGGGCAAGTCTGTGAATGAGCTTACAATGTCGTACAATTTCTCGGTTCATGACTGAGTGCTTCATCTAATTTACATCTAATGATACAGGGGCCACTATTCTCGGAGTTTTGAGTATCACCGGTTCAATTCTTTTCGTCGATACATGATGAACAACCCCCAAGAAGGCAATACACTGGTAGGACAAAAGTTGCGCTTGTTGAGCTTACAACAGTGAACATCTTCAACTTCTTCGTCTGCACACCCTTTCCCCTTAGAATCCTAGCAT
>BGPT01000365.1:141199-159176 GCA_003297045.1 Symbiodinium sp. clade C Y103
GACTTGGAAATGTGATCCGCGGTGGGCCGAGATGGATGTTTTGTACAGCCTTCAAGAAGCATAAACTTTGTTCCTCCTGAAGTATATATATATATATATATATGCACATGTTTGAAACCACCACTTTGTCCACTTTGCTTTGCGCACCGCATGAGTCAGGTCGCATGCAGTCCGGCTTGTGGGTACTGCTAAGAGCTAGATAAAACAAAGCACCAACTGTCTTCACGCATTGCAATTGGGAGCGCATCCAAGGCTCGGGACGTTCTGCGCACCCCAGCAGGAATATGAGACAGAAACCACTGGTCAATGCGGGCAACTCTCGATTGCTCCCACGGTACAGCCAAACACCCTGTATGAAGGCCCAGGACTTCAGAGGATGGCCGACAATACGCATATATATGCAATCTGCTGTTGTTGGTGTCTGAGGCTCTCTTTCAGGACTTTGGAGAACCACCGACACCGCACCTTGAAAGAAACGTTGACCAAAGCATTCATAGGGAAGTCAGCCCCATCACTCCAGCGATCAAAATGAACTGGCCCAACTTCACCCGTGCACAGCATAAAATCTGCATAAAGTTGGAACTGAGATATCCACCGGACCTCCGCAGAACTCTCCAGTGAAAACCAAAACCAGCTAAGCAGTTTTCGGACCAAGGCATCACCATACCATCGAACCGCTGGTTGAGGGATGAAAAACACACCCTGTAAACCTCTCCATGCTCCATGAGGAACTTCGGACGGCTCACAAAGCCCTTGCAGAGCTAGCCCCTCATCACACACACTGTCATCCTGAACTACCAACTGGCTGATAGTCAAAAGATTCTTCTGAACTGCAGCAGAAATGGACCTGGCATGGTTTACCGCTTCAACATGTTCATGAAAGAAATGCCAAAATGACACTGGTCGATCCTGATTGGCCCTGAGAGCCACAGTATCCGCCAACCCATTGTAAAAGAAACACCATTCCTCAAACAAATCATTCGCATGAACCAACGAAACATGACTACGAACATGTGTGATCTGAAAGACACCTGGCGGAAACGAATGGATGACATCGAAGATTCTGCGCCAAAGATCAGCGTGACTCGCATTCACTTTCGGAGGGACACCCAACAAAATCTTACGCACCCGCTTCACCACTGATTCACAATCCGACCAAATCATGACAGACCGACAGTCCTGGGACACTGACAGGAGGGCTTGCAAGACAGCGAAGGCTTCGGCTCGATGAGCAGATTGAAGAACACCAGGCAACGGCCCTGATGCGACTATCTGGCCTTCAACTAGGTTCGGGTCTGGACAGGCACGAATGACCGACCAGGCTGCAAGACGAAACGAGGCATCATGCTGGTGCAGGCAACTGCCATCTGTAAACAAATGAACGACCGGACCAGACAAGACCGGGGCAGGCACAGGCCAAGGGATTGCATCAAGGGCTCGCAGCCAATCCAAGGCAGTATGGGCAAGCAGAGACCAGCCATAGCAAGAGACAGCCTCAGGCAAAATGGGAGCTAACTTAAGGATGCCTACCTCCAACTGAGATCTCACCTGCGCAAACCTTTCACACTGCCAGAAACGATGGAACCTACTATCAACACATTGGCAATAGGGACAGATGTCCGACCCCTGCTCCTGGCAATGAACCTTACAATCTTGCGTTATGTGGGCTCCGTTGAGCAGCTTTCGAGCAAGGGCTTGGTCAGAGCTGGACAGTGACCGAAGCCATCGGCGCGTCATCGTGGGGTCAACTCGAACAAGGCTCATCAACCCAGGGCGATGGCTGACCGCATCATGAACCCAAAACTTCCAGGCCCAAGTGGCGCGAAACACCACCTCTGCAAAGCTAGCTTGGAACAAGTGAAAACTGCCGATGTGATCTTGAAGGACTCCTGAGGGAAGAACATGCCACCCAAACACCTGGATCCGCGACAAAAGGACTGAGTTGATACCATTGGTGGGTATGGTGGGGTCACCAGAGACCAAGGAGACAAGGGCTGAAAGCACAACACTCTCCTCACCACAGTCACGCGTGGTACGAATGGTCTGCAGGCATGCCCAGAACAGAGGGTCAGTAGTCGGATCTTCCACAAGACCAAGGTGTAGCACCGGGTTGCACCCAGCTCCATCTGCAGAAAGACCCTTCATTGCTCCCGATCTCAAGGATTGAAAGGAGCTGTCGCTAATTGTTGTGGCAGAAATCGCATGCAGACCCCTCGGCCAGGCGGCTGAGCGTATGGCTCTCAGTTTCGCAGGATAGCCACTCAAGGACAGCCTCAACTTGCTCCACAAGGGCTGCAAGGCATCAATTCTCTGCATTTGGACCGCATTCAAGTGACGTTTTGACATTTGCACCTGAGCACCCAAATTCCGTGACCCTAGCAAAACAGTGAAACCACTCTGCCGGAAATTGTGTCGGGACGCTCCATCAAGGGCCCAGGTATACGTTTTGGCTCTATCCAAAGTGAGATCAAGGGCATCCACAAACCTGTCAAGGGTCTGGTGCATGAGCTCCATTCTGGAGGGATCCGTACACAGTATCTGCCAATCGTCCACGTAGGTGAGAGGTTGACCCAGTGGAAAATAAACAGCAAACCATTGGTGAAAAAGCGTGTCGACCACAATCATTGCCAAACAGGACAAACCATCCCCTTCTGCAAAGCCAGTACAACTCAAAACAGGGGCACTGATGTTATCCCGCAAGGTAAATCTCCGGGCCATTCGAGTCACTGCACCAGCCCATCCCAACAGGACTCCAGATGGAACTCCTAAAAGAGCACAGGCCTCAAAGACTACCAACCTAGGCAAGCAGTTAAGCGCTTTTTGAATGTCCGCCACCAAGCCACACAGGTGGATGTCATGTTGGTACGCAAATTCAATGGCATACAAAATTTTGCTCCAAACTTGATTCGCGTGGCTTTCTGCTCTGCTGCCAAACAGTGAAACTGGTAAATGAGGATCCAAAACTCTGATTGCCATGCGAGAGTGAAAGGATCCCCAGCATCTATACAGTAAACTGAAAACAGTTATTGGGCGGAAGTCCATAGCGCTACGGGGTGTTTCATGCTTTGCAAGAGACGTCACTCGACCGTCTATCATTTGCTGAGGCCAGAGCCCTGTACGTTCCGCTTGCAAAAAGATTTGGCAAAACTGGTGAAGGATGGTGACAGGCATTTTTTGCAGGTCAGACAGGATTACGCCATCTAACCCTGGAGCACTTCGTTTGTGTTTACTGGCAACAACCTCTGCCAAGTCCTGAGCAGTCATAGATGGCCAGGAAAAACGGTGGGGTGGCAAGTGGTCTCGTGCAAAGGCAAGAATTGCCTGCCACCGGTCCGCAGGCACCTCTGCATGTCTCATCCACTTAGATCTCCAGGCCTGCAAAAACTCATCAGCAATTTCATCATCACATCCTAACCACTTGGTTTGAGCAACCTGCATTCCAACTGTACAAACAGACACGTCCTCGACCCAAAGGCAATCCCCTTCAGCATGAATAATGGTGAGCGGAGCTCCCGCACAGAAGACTGGCTGGGCAGAGTTCCACTGGACTGCTTGGTCCAAAACAATCGCATGATCATCATGGTCAACTCGGACAATGACTGCAAGACGACTCTGTGCAAGTAACTCGACCCCTTGGTTGGGCTGAGCTCGGATGTCACGAAAGACCAAAGTGGGATCAGCCTCACGGCGCAATTTGGCGTATTGTCGTGAAGATTTCCTAAGTTGATCTTCAAATTGGCGAGTAGCCTGAGCCATGCTATCAACCATGCACTCAGCAACCGTTGCTGATGGTGGCACCAATGGGCACTGGGCAGGTGTGCCAGAAAGCTTGACATCCATTCCTTTCCACCAGCCAGCAAAAGACGGAACAAAACCAGAAGCACGCAAAATAGATCCCCAAAGCTGAACTGCATGAAGGGAACCTTCGTTGGCTTGGTTTCGAACACATCGTGCATAATGTTGCAGTCTACGGACTTGTCGCACCCATTGGCTGCGACGAAAAGATGATCCAAAGAACTCAGGTTGAAAGTCTCCTGGCCTACCAACCTTACCTGGGACAGAAGCACCCCTTGGAACCACAACAGGTTGACGAGCTCGCGCTCTTCCAAATGATTCTGGGCGGAGGGCAAAAGGGCACGCCTCAGCAGCACTAGTCTCTACCGCATCCCACAACTGATGATATTGCACGGAAGGGTCAGTGCAAGTAGGATCCCATTGAAACTCACACTCAAATGCTGGCCATACAAACTCACGCGGAATTGGCCACACCAAACGAGGCGGCAACTTCATGTCAGCCGAGAAAGTGGCAGACAATAAGGCATGGTCAGGCCATAAGTCGTGAACCACTGTGACCGATTGAAGGAGTTGTTGCAGTTCGGGTGAAAGGAACAAGTAGTCCTTACGGGTTCGATTTTTGCAAGTTGGCTGAACAGACAAACCCTAGCGTTCTGCCGCTATTTCTTGAACATCTCTAAACCCAGCACCTCGCAAAACCTCAAACGCTGGAACCGCCCCATCGTGGAGATTGAAATCACCAGCAACATAGCGAAACCCTGTCTGAAGATGGCATACCTGACATGCAACGTGATGCAGCAAAAAGGCGTTGTGCTCTAAGTGTTGTGGATAAAGATGTCCATTCGGCTCTCCGTACAGAACAGCACCTGTCACCCACTTGTCACGAACCAACGTGGTTGCTATCACCACCCGGCCAGAATTTTGGATTTCAAAAGGAAGGCCATGAGGAACTGGTCTGGTAGGATGTTGAGAAAGAACAGCAACCCCCTTCCATGAATGTGCTTCTGCAAAACTGTCGGGCGCAGAGATGGTTGATCAACTGTGCAGTATTTGTACCTAGACTTCACAAACCGCAAGCTTTCTTGGAACCGTTGCAGATCGCGACCAAAAAAATGTGTCTCGGAGATGCCCCAAATATCCCCTTGAGGAACTTCCGAGTGGACAAAATGAGCTTTATTTCTCAACCCAGATGGGTTGAATGCCCCTATGGTAAAATCACCCTGATGGTCATTTGTGCAAGGCCCTGGATTCAAAGCCTCGCCAATTCGTAAGTGGCCAAACCAGAGGATGAAACAAAAAGCTGTTGGCAAGCACAAACGGCGTTGTGTTGACTTCCCCTTCTGACGGTACACAACCGAACCTTGTGAAACTAAATTGGTAAATGCCCAAAAGACACGGGCGCAGGCAACACACATGATGGTAGCAATCAGCACAAGCAAGGAAGTGCCATCATGCCACACATTGGGCGCTCTGCGTTGCTCAGGCCCCTCCCATCATTCCATAGCCCCCTCATCGCGGGGGCGTTTGCTCAAGAGCCCTCTGATTTGCTGCATTTGTGACTCGAAGAGAGCCTGCATGGCTTGGGTGTGGCTCTCCAGGTGCCCGTGCACCTGTGTGCTCTGCTGGTTCAGCTGAGCTTGCATGGTGTGCAGTTGTTGCGTGTGTTGGCCAGAGAACTCCCTGAATTGCGTGTCAATGTTGTTTTGTTTGGCAACCAATTGTTGCACCTGTCCTTCCAATGCCTGGAGACGGTCAGGCAAATCATCCTGGTCCATAGGCATACCAGACTGAACCTTTGCCAACACTGCTGATTGGATCCGGGTCTCAAGTTGCTGAATTGACTCAGAATGACTGGCAACCACAGGGACCGCAGGCTTTGTGGACGATTGGTAATGTCGCCAAGGATCATGTTTGGCTGTCTGGAACGGATCATCTTCACCTCCCTTGGCTGGAGGTGCAGCCTCACACAATGAGATGGTGTTGGCGGCCCCAACGGCATGAGTTGGGCCTGGCTTGCCTGCATGATTGGGCTCTCGATGCTTTGAGATCAGCACTTCACCATGAGCCATCGGCACGATTGTTTCTGGTGGTTCGTCCACTGCTTGGAGGAGCCACATGGTACCTCTGCCCGGCACCGGGGACAAGGGCTGAAGGGGCTTGGTGTCCCACTTGATCTGTTTCATGGCTCGTTGGATTGCCCCTCTATCAGTACCCCAAGGAAAGGGGCCGGCTGCAAATTGCAAACGGGGTCCATGTGGCAAAAAGACCGTATCTGGCTTGAGAATCTGGTGCATCGCATGGGCTTGGTCAGTCAAGACCCTCAGTCCACGTCTGTCTCCAAGTCTAGCGAGTCCCACCACGGCAGGATGAGTTTGCTTCATATGGAGCAGCTCAGCAACCGACAACTTTGGTGTCCAGATGACGACATAAGTGTCCAGCAAATCACGGCCATCGGGTGTTCGGGGTTCAGAGAACACCACAGATCTGCCACTACTGGCCAGAAGCTCTGCAATCAAGGACAAAGGCACTCGAATGCACACCGAAAAGATGTCAGAGTCCTTAGCCGCAGCTGGTTTGAAGGACGACTTCAGATGTTGTCGTCGCCAGACGTCTAAAATTGGTTCCTTCACCGGAAGGCCGTCCGGATTGTGCCACGCCTCGCATTGGCAGTTGGATGCAAAACAGCGTTTCAACTTCGGGAAAACACCAACAATTGCTTTGATCGGGGCTGCCAAAAAATCAGTCCAGTCTCCTGGAAACTCATCAGCATAAGCCAAGAACTTGACTGTTGCCACCTCGAGGGAATCAACAGCAACAGCGGTGACATGTGAGTGCTTTTCAACTGGTGTGCCTCCAAGTTGCACCAACGTGGCATCAATGAGAAGTGGTTCCTGGTTAATGACACATTTGCATGGCACTGTGACCTGGAGGGAAGGCAGTTGTGTTTCAACAGCGTGGTCCGGCTTGTGAACCACCAGCAAGGCAAGAGGCTCCTGGGAAACTTGTTGGCCGGCTTTGAGGTAAGGAGCAGCCTCCTGGGCCGAGATCAATGCAATTAGCAACACAAGCTTCGATGGATCGATATCAGTGTTCTTGCCAGGGATGTCAACACGCACATTTCTCGGTTTCTTGCCTACCGCCTTGCCTTTGTTGTTGTCTACCATGGCAGTAAACTCGGAAGGAAGCAAAAACTGGAAACGGGCATTGTTGCCTAAGATTTTCAACTGGCGCCACGGCTGTCGATGACGCAAGGCAGTCATGATCTGTTCACTTCCAAGAGCTCTCAGAGCTTGCTGAGCCCGAGCGTCGACTTGGTCAGCCGGGACACCATGTTTACCTAATTCGGCAGCAAGGTCTTTCAAGACATTGTTGGTTGGACCAAATCCCCAGACACAAGGACAGCGGCAAACATACCCATTGTACAGTGCTGCTACGTACGTGGCTCTCAGCTCTGTGTTCAAGTCAGCAAGTTGTCGGACCGTAGTCGGCAATCTAGCACCCACGATCACTTGGCCAAGGAAAGCAATGGCCAAGGCACCACAGAGTTGATGTCCTCTGACTGGAGGTGACGTCCAGTGAAGAGACCAATCATCGAACCCCAGGAATGCCACCAATGCAAACAGCAAGGTGAGTGCTCGAAATTCACACCTCTGATCATCTCCCATCAAATGCATGACCAAAGTTCTTCCATGTGGGACAATCCAAATAGGTGTCCAGTGAGCTTCGTGAACAATGGCAGACACTATGTGATGGCCAGCCGAGCGCACCTGAGGATTTTCCCGGCACCAAGAGGCACAGAGATGGCGCCCTGCTGGTTCCCAGGCTTCGATAAGCAGGGGGTCAAGAAATGCAAACCCAGGAATGGTCGATGCACCTCGGAGAATCACATTTGAGGAACTGCGAAGCATATACAGGATATGGAACCTGATTTCATCGTCAGCCCATGCCAATCCGTGGTCAGTGAACATGTTGATGCGGTCTTCAAGAGGGATACATCTGTGTGCCAACCCTCCATCATGCCCAAAACCAACGGAAAGAGGGGCAGGAACTGCAGAGGCAACCCCACTCGGACCAGTCGGTCACCCACACCCCAAACCCATGGACGGCTGGTCAGTTCAGCTTGGGAAAGGCTTTGAACGAAGAGGTCTCGATACTTCATGTGAAAATTCTGGGCATCTTCGTTTGTTGTGGGCAACATCGTCCCCAAGAGGGAGTGTTGGATGAACGCAATTGCAAGTGCTCCACACAGCTCAGAATTGAAAAACATGCGTTTGTGGCAGTTTACCAGTGATCGTGCAAAACCCAACCCCAAAGCAATGCGTGAGAGAGCATTTTCTAAGGCAGCATGTTGAGTGGTCGAATCCCACATCAGGAAATTCAAAACATCACCATTTGGCTGCATGAGAACCGGAATCCAGTGATGATCGACCAACACCGCCGTGACAACTTGGACCTGTTCACGGAAAACCTCAGGATGGGCATCTGTCCAGTTATACATGGAGCCTCCCCCTCTGACACCCCAACTGGAAGAGACAAGAGGGTCAACAACCAAAACCCTTTGCACCTTAGAACTTCCGGACTGGACCTGGACATCAATGTATTGCTTGGACAAAGCATGGAGGTGCATGCGGATTTCGTCATCAGCCCAAACGTCATTTTGTCGGTGCAAAACTGCCTTGCGATCATCTGTGGTGAAAAATTGGTGACGCAATGCCCACAAATGCTGTTCATTGTCAACTGCAGGAATGGACAGTTTGAAAAACTGGGCACCTTTCAATCCAAGCAATGGTGTGGCAGAAACACTTGGTGGTGCATCAGGAAGCAAGCGCTGTGGAACCGAACATTCACCCACTGAGAAAGCCGCAGTGGAGGGTACTAATGCCACAGGTGGCTGGGTCCAAGTCGCAGTTGGGGTGATCGCTGCAGCGAAAGGCACCTCAGAGAATGGTGCAGTGGCATGGTCAACATCCAAAACGGTTGGGGGAAGACCCTCCATGTGATGCGCACTTGATGCAAAACTGTCATCTTTACCATGGTGATGGTTGGAACTGGAAGCTGTTTCAGAGGCCACAAGAGGACCCACGGGCATTGTCGGGAGTAGCCCACATTCCCCTGGAACAAGATCTTGGTCTTTGGCCACGAAAGGACCAACGGGCATTTTTGGGAGTAGCCCACATTCCCCTGGAACAAGATCACTGTTGTTGGCCACAAAAGGACCTCCGGGCATTTTTGGGAGTAGCCCACATTCCCCTTGCGAACGATGACTTGAAGAGGGCATTCTAGGGAGTAGCCCACATTCCCCTGTTCCAACCTGATTCGAGTTGGCCACGAAAGGGCCTTCGGGCATTTTTGGGAGTAGCCCACATTCCCCTGAGAGGCCAAAAACTTCACTTGACCCTGTGACACAAACACGTGACATCAAATCACCCTCTTCATTACCAGGGAGCAAGACCCCAACCCCATCTTGTGCGGGTACATGTGCCAAGACCGGCTGCTGAGAGGCAATGGATGCAACTCGAACACAAACTACCATTCCAGCCGAGAGCTGGGTATCCAGAGTGATGGGTGAACCCTGGGGATCAACTACCTCAAGGAGGCGAAAGGGTCCGTTCAATTTCGCTTGTGCATGCAATGCATCTCGGACTGCAGTCCCAGGTGAAACTGCAAAGGACACTAGCGGCAAACTCAGCGAAAAGAAAATGAGCAAGTCCATCATCAAGCTTGGGAATCCAATGACCTGGGTTCACTCCCGGAGAATCAAGCCATGGTGTCGGCTCATCGTCAGAGAGAGTAATCATGTCAGCGTGTGGCACAGGCTCATTCGGTTGAACCGGGTGTTCAACTTGCATGGCAGAATCACGTTTAATCAGGAAATCCAGGATGGACGCAAGGCTCAGTGGTGCACCAGCCAGATCTGGCCACCTCGGGGCGTGAAGCAGCTGATGCAATGAAAGGTCATGGACTGGACTCCAATACTGGATAAGTGACGCAAGATTCTTGTCAGTGACTGGTTCCTGTGAAACTGGCCAAACTTGACGACATCTCATCAAAAGCCAACTTCTGTAAGACTGCAAATGAGCCTGGGGAGTGTGTTCACAAGCTCCAAATTCAATCAGGTCAAGGCGTTGGGCCAAATGAGCAAACACCCACAGTGATTGCAATGGGCTGGCAATCTGCCCGGATGCGGACAAAGTCAATTTCACTTGATTTCCGAAGTCAAGGATTGGGTCCATACCCTGCAATGCATTCACTTCATTTGGGTGTGCATGCCTATAGTATGTGTTGCCTTGGTCATCAAAGCATTTTACTACAAGGCCAAACAACCCTTTTGAGGCAAGGCGATGGGACGACAAGGGACGAGACCGACAGCCACAGGGGCACGGATGCAATTGGCTCCCCCACGCATGAAGGGCACATGGACATTGACCTGCATGGTTCAACTCATACCTGGTGATGGAGCCATCAAACGCTCCAAAGGCTTCAAGTTCCTCATGGTTCAACTTGAGCTGTAGTTCATCCCTGGGATCCCATCTGGCAATGGACGGAATGACATGACCGACAGTGGGGACATCACTGACTGGCAACCAGGCAGGGACAGAGACAGGACCGACCAAAGGGGACGTCAACAACCACCATGCACGATCACGCCTGGTTGGCCACACCTGAGCAAGGGACAAATTCACCAACGTGCAATGGAAGGACGTGGCTTGAACAAACCTCTCGATCTCCTGAAGCACGAAATCGTTCTCACCTGCAGGTTTCACACACTCCAAAACCAAGACATGAATGCCTAAGTAAAAAGCACTGCGCAGAACACCCTTGAGACTGTTGGATCTCGGATCGTTGCCACCTCTCATGTCACCTAGAACACTGAATGGCTGACAACTGAACCCTGCAGTCATGCAGGAGGCACCATGCGACTGACCAGCAATGGCAGCAATGGTATGGTCTGATCCTACATCTCCTAGGATAGTGTCAACGTTCAAGTGGGCACGATACAAATCAAGCATCTTGTCGTTCTGATCCACTGCGACAATGGGAGAAAAACCTGCGGCGATACATCCCTGAGTCAAACCACCAAAACCAGAACATGCGTCAATGATGGTGTGAAGCGATTCCCATGATGGATGAGAGATGCTGAAGACCTTTGATTCTGCGTCGGCCACCAAAAGTGGTGATGGAAACTGCCTCATCAGGACTCCATTCAGCAAAGAAAACATCGGAAGGTCCCCTTGCAGCAATCCTTGGAACCCAAATTGGATACCTGAAGGCAAAGCTTCACATAAGTGAAAATCATGAGCAGTATCGAAACATCTGACTTTCGCCAACACATCAATTCGACCTCCTTGTTCCACTTCACCTATGTTCATGGGGAAGATTCTCGACATGGCACACGATGGAAAACAAACCGCCCTTTTTTGTAAGACCGGCCGAACCACTGGGAGGTTTTGGGCATAACGGCTGTTTGAAACCACCAACGAGCAGACGGCAGGCAACCGTGAAGGGTCAATTAGAACAACAAGGGTATCATCTGAGCAGCAAACACGGGCGAAAAAAGTAAGTGTACATACATGTCTGTACATATGTGTGAAGGTAAGCAAGAGGGTTGGTACCTCCCAAACCATTCCGTAATACGAATTCAAAACGTCAGAAGCACTCATGTGGATTCAGCCAACCCCCCTAAAGGTGACCACCCCAATAATTTGTTTGAGTTTAACCAGCAACAACCACAACAATCACGGAAAATCTCAAACATCCATTGTCGGGGGCCACCCAAATTCTGGGCGAGTTGGTGGAATCCCCATGCAACGCCTGATTTATTTTTTGAAAAAATAGATTGATGTTTTCTTGGAGGGTTTTGTTCATCACCCGTGATATATTGGAGATTCTCAGGAAAATATCATCGTCCATCCAAAAATGGAAGAATCCTAACTAATGAATAGATTTTCTGCTGAATCCACAATCACCCTTAAGTATGGACATGTTGGTTGTCACTCCACATTGTCAAAGATATTTTAGCGTAACTTTGGAAAATCACCATTAAAAAAAGTGAATCATCGAACTACATGGGCCATGTTCATAAGAAATGTTGAAGCAAAAGTTGAAAACATGACCAGTCAATTAATAATCTATTGTCATTGTATGTCATTTTCATCAGTTATCATTATGCCCGTGATTCCTCATTTAGTATGAAAACGTTGGCCATTACGGAAATACGACGATGCATCAGAAAACATCAAATAAACATGTATGACGTATCATTTGTCCATTCATGCCCAATAAATACAAAATATTCTGAAGTATATAAGTGTCCATTGGTTATCCCATGGGAAAGGATTTCTGCTGCTCCAGAATTATTGAGTATCCCGGTTAACAGAGTTTCCCATCAGCAGCGAAAAGATGGGACTATCCTACAATCATGGGATTTTCAACCCGCTGTTTTTTGATTGACCCCATGTATATTCTTTTTTTGAAATATATATCCAATAACTATCCATATTAACGATTTCCTATCATTGCTGACCATCAAAAAGATTAATCCCCTCTTACAGTAACTATCACTAACTATTTTCCATTGATAATTTACAGACAATTTATATCGCTCGGTGATCCCATTATAATCAACCGTTGTGGTCGTTCGTATCCATGAATTGTGAGCATCATTAGGTATAATTGTATCATATTGCATCACAGTAAATCCATCATTCACTATCCCAATTAATCATAATTAATCATCGTTAAAAAATAGTTTCAGGAGTTCCAATCCAGTTTCTGACTGGGAGACATACAAATAATTACTTGAGCTCTTTTTGCTTTGAGATTGGCATTCGAAAAAAGCGTGTCCAGAAAGTCTGCTGTTGGATTAGAATTTCAAAACAGCGTTCCCAAAAAATATGCTTCTAGTTTAGCAAAAAATATAGTAACAGTTAGTGTTTCTTTCCTGTTTTTGACCGTTTTTCGGGTGAAAACTAGAGAAGCACTAGTTTTATTAGATTTTCAGGGCAGCTATGACTATGAATTATGGCCAACATATGAAGCACATCACTTGAAAAGTTTTAACATGCCTCGAAAGTTGTAACCTACGTTTATAACCCCATAACTCCCCGGCGATTTCAAGGTACACACCATGTTTTCATGGATTAAACCTAAGGTAACCCCCTGATGCCAAGTCGCAGGCTGCGTTTGAGCTTGCCAAGCCGGCTGTGAAGGGAGTGAATCTGGCGCGACCATCTCCTTCCATTGTTCTCNGCAGGCTGCGTTTGAGCTTGCCAAGCCGGCTGTGAAGGGAGTGAATCTGGCGCGACCATCTCCTTCCATTGTTCTCTGGACACTCCTGCCACCTAGCACGGGCAATTTATGATGATGATGATGATGATGATGATGATGATGATGATGATGATGATGATGATAATGATGATGATGATGATGATGATGATGATGATGGTGGCGGTGGTGGTGATGATGATGATGATGGTGATGGTGATGGTGATGGTGATGGTGATGATGATGATGATGATGATGATGATGATGATGATGATGATGATGATGATGATGANATGATGATGGTGATGGTGATGGTGATGGTGATGGTGATGATGATGATGATGATGATGATGATGATGATGATGATGATGATGATGATGATGATGATGATTACGATGACGATGACGCTACAAACAATAATGAAAATCAGGCAGCTATGAATTATGGCCAACATATGAAACACATCACTTGAAAAGTTTTAACATGCCTCGAAAGTTATAACCTACGTTTATAACCCCATAACTCCCCGGCGATTTCAAGGTACACACCATGTTTTCATGGATTAAACCTGAGGTAACCCCCTGATGCCAAGTCGCAGGCTGCGTTTGAGCTTGCCAAGCCGGCTGTGAAGGGAGTGAATCTGGCGCGACCATCTCCTTCCATTGTTCTCNGCAGGCTGCGTTTGAGCTTGCCAAGCCGGCTGTGAAGGGAGTGAATCTGGCGCGACCATCTCCTTCCATTGTTCTCTGGACACTCCTGCCACCTAGCACCGGTAATTGATGATGATGATGATGATGATGATGATGATGATGATGATGATGGTGATGATGATGATGATGATAATGATGAGGAGGAGGACGACGCCACAAACAACAATGAAAATCAGGCAGCTATGAATTATGGCCAACATCTGAAACACATCACTTGAAAAGTCTATGTGACCTGGATTTCTGATCCAGAAAGGGCTGACCAAACTCTGATGTTGATGGATTTTGGGACTCCTCTCATAAATCGTTTGGAGGGCTGCGGCTTCAGCTTTAGATTGCTCAGTGTTGGTGACCATCGCCAGGGGATCTCTGGGGCTATGCACCAAAATTAACAAAAAATTGACCATATTGTCTTCAAACTCATGTTACAAATGGGATTCTAGCTCCCTAGACCCTCAAGGTGAACACCTGCCAATCACAGATTCACCCAACGGGATTCTTGATTCGATGTTTATGAATTACAATTCATATCTACGTCTGTTTGACCCATGAAAACGAGCACCTCCTATCTTTCGCACTTGGTTGGAAGTTCATATCCGCGATCCTCGCCAGTGTCAGATTGGGTCATTCCAGGCAGAGTCGGCATGTACTCCTCCTGGCAAGACATCTAACCCCTGTTGAAAGGTCCGGTGGCTAAAATCCTGGTGGGATCACACCAACAGGAAATGGAAAGCGACCGGCGACCAGGGGAATGGGGGTCCCATCATTTAGGGTCATTACAGATGACCATAGATCAGCGAGATATCTAATCCAAATCAAAAGTAAGCTGATGCCGGGGCAAATTGGTAGGGATTCCAATTTCAGCACAAGTCATCTCAAATACCTGCCCAGTTCAACGCGATGTCTCTCTACTCCACTTTAAGTTATCGCCACCATGAGTAACATGAGAACTATGCAATTCCCATCCAGGAATCCAATCAGAAAAGGAAAATCATCATGTTTTCAACGTGAAAATACAGGAAAATCGCCTACTTACACGAAGGACCTTGCAGGTCCCAGTTATAAGTTGGTTTCCAACTGCATCTACCCTTTAGATCCCTTTAGATACAATGAAACCAATATTAGACGAGCTATAAACAACTCAACTATCCTTTGAGGCCTTCCTGTATCTACATGTTGGATTTCCAAATGGTCAAGGATGTCCCTATGAATCCTCCCAGCCGCATCATGCCGCGTCCTTCTTCCTGGGTGGCACAACCTGGCCACTTCGCCAAGCTCAGTTTTGAAAGGGGCCTTCGGCCTTGTGGGGGGAAAGGTGCACCTTAAGTTTTTAAGGGATAAAAGGTGGAAGATGCTGGAACGACATGAAACTATTAGTACGTATCAGTTATAAGATATTTAACTTTTATTGATAGTGATGGTTGGTCATTGCGGGAAACAAACCCTGTCATGTCCCCCTCCTGCCTTCATTTGCAACACGATTTGATGAACTCATGGAACAGAAAAGTTGGTTACTAGTAGGGAATTCAAGGACCCAAGGAAACTGTCCATGTACCAGTACTATCTATATAATCACATCCGGATATCCTTTTATTGTTGTTTGACCGATTATATCAAAGAGACGGAGCATAGCTTCGACATGCTTCGGATATGTCTGGGTGCCCTCCCCATTCCTGGCCCTCCTAAACGCAAAACTCCTAACACATCCTAACACTGGGTCCTAGCGTTGCATTACTTTTCCTCTGCTACTCCTTTTGTGATTTGCCAGTTCAAAGTCAAAGACAGCTATCCGCTATCCATCCATTCCGGGGCCTGAAAGAAAACAGTGCTGCACTAACATTGTGATTTGCTTGATTTGGGACGTCCAAAACTTTTCTACACTTCCCATTAGTTGCCGTTACTGGTTGGTGGTTCCCCTTGAAGGAATATGAGTCATCATTGATCATCATCCCGTTTGCCAGGGTGAACATCAGACATCGTCAGAAACTCTTTGACATGAAACTACCATAGATTCCAACCATAGATCCTCCTCCTCTCCAGTAACTCAACCAATCCAGGAATATCCAGGAAACATGATCTTAAATGGTGAATTTTCATTGGTACTTTCCAGAGCCAAATCTATCTCACCATATCTGACAGCCCTCCCCAGCCTTGGCAGATCCCCCAACAGATTCCAACAGATTCCAACAGATTCCATCAGATTCCAGTATATCACAATACAATTGGCCACGCTACTGGCAGTGGCGGTGGAGGAGCGCTGGCTTTGCACAAGGTGGGTGCCAGGAAGCTGGGTGGCCGCTCGGGTTCCGGGGGTCTCATCGCACCGCTGCACCTGGCATGTTTCAAATGGGACACGGTGGATTCCCGGGGGATACCATGTGGATACCATGTATCCTGAAAATCAATGGTCACCTTAAATCATTAAAATGAGAATGAATCATAATGAATCAGATTTTATTGACCATTTTGAGACAAATCCATTTGGGAGGAACAATGGACTTTTTTGGGGGGAGGTATACTGAGTATACTACTGTTATTAGAATATTGCAGCATCCAATTCAGGGCAGGGCAGGAACTTTAGAATTTGGGAGGAACATGGAGGAGGATACCAAGGCCATTTTGGGAACACCATGAATAATCATGATAACGCATGCTTTTGCAAGTGACATATTGGGAGAATCCCAAGTTTGGGGACCAACCATCACTACTCGGGTATGCAGTGGGTCCTGAAAAGCTCGGGGAGGGAACCTGTACATCCGCACAAGTTATCCTCCGAAAACTTACGAGTACAATAACCAATGCGCCCCAAAACGCCCCAACACGCCAAACCCCAAAATCGTGTCGAAACACAGTGAAAAAATTGTAAGCTGACGTAAAATGCTATAATTACTTTATAAACACCTATGAACTCTAAAAACCCTCTCAAACCATAAAGTCTTTGAAGCTCAAAGACGTTGTGGGCGAAACACGGCCTTTGCGCATACTACGTTTGCGGGGATAGGATAATGATCTCACCCCACCAGGCCTCTGCAGCGATTCAGGCATCTTTTTGGGCTTTGGCATCTTCTTGGCTGCTGGTTTCTTATTCTGAGATTGTTCCATCCATTCCGCCCTGTCCACCGCATCAGCCAGGTCCTGGCCAAATCCCGGGGTGAATCTGCCCAGAAGGAACTGAGGAAGGGGTCATAAGGGTTCGGTGGAGATCAGGCACCCCAAAAACCACTTCATATATCTGCATCGACACCGGACCCATAGCATCCAGTACTTTGTTAAACATTCGTACACGTATATGATCGTATATGCATGCTCTCAATCCATCTTGAAACGCTCTTTAAACAATGTGTGAAAAATAAAACCGTGTTTGGACTTAGACAATCTTTCAACAATCCTTAAACATTCTTTAATCCATCTGCATCAAAGCTGACTCCACCCTGCCCGGCCGTCCCTTGAGATGTCCCGGTCGCCTCGCAAGTTTTCCGCAGTTCCTCCAGGAGGTCGCCCTGCTGTTTGTCCCAAATCAACATCTTCTCCTTGGGGAAAACAGGCAGTGGGCGAGTTGCTGGGGTGATCTCCCCAGAAATTTTGATGTTGGGAAATAATGAGGGGACATTGAAAATGTAGTCAATAAATTACAGTATGGGAAGTCGAATTGCACACATTTAGATGTTGTTGATAGCTTTTGTATGTTTGTTCGGCNAATGAGGGGACATTGAAAATGTAGTCAATAAATTACAGTATGGGAAGTCGAATTGCACACATTTAGATGTTGTTGATAGCTTTTGTATGTTTGTTCGGCAACTGGTATGATTGCTCTTGTGTTTTATGCATGCATGTATTCCACCAGGATTCAGGTTGTGGGGTGACGGTGATTAAGTCACTGGGAATCCCACTGTCAACCAACCAATCTAGGGGGATGGCATCAACAACTCCTTAAGCACTCTTGGAACATCGAAGGTCCAACCGAGTTTGGATGCTTTCCAGGAGTGCCACTTGGACTTCAGGTGCGGAGGTTCTTGAAGTTGATATATATAAAATATGCAAAATGCAAGCGGGTCTCATCCGAATATTGGCTGGAGTACGACTCATCATCCATTGAAGGTCTAACTTCAAGGCTTCAAACAGCGTTTTGAACCAGGTTACTATCCTGGAAACCATCGTTGGTTACAAGATGTTACAAGGATGTTTGGGGTTTATTCCAATGCTGCCACACA
>BGPT01000365.1:167497-198367 GCA_003297045.1 Symbiodinium sp. clade C Y103
GCAGTAGTTGCTCAAATCTGATTTTCAGCCCCTTTCAAGCTGCCGATGGATGCTGGATGATGCTATCATCCCCTCTTACCCATCATCAAACATCAAAAAATGCTGAAACACCCGTTTGGGCAAAAACTAGGTCACATCCCACTTCTTTTGTGCGTTTCATCAAAAAGTGGGAAACAGGCGAAACTCCCAAATGAAAATATATGGCAGATCTATAAGCAACATAACATGATAGTCAATTGCGATCACTCGATCATCATCTCATTTTCTACGGTGGAAGTCAAAATACATATTCTAATACATTGACATATTCTATGGGTAAATACAAAACATTGATGGCATAGGCATAGGTAATATAAATTAGCCTCCCACGTTCTCACCATCGACGTCATTGATTCACCATCCACAAAAGTGTTCACGGAAATTCAAGTTGATTGGGGGGGTTGCCCACTTGTTGGGGCTGAAACCCCATCACTATCACTACCCGTACTACCCCGTGGGGATTACGGGCTGCATTCAGAAAGTACTACGGGCCAGGTTTGCTTCAACGCAATAATCCAGGCGCCAAGCCATTGCCAAACCGCAATCTCTGGATGTCACAAGAGACCAACGGCTTACCAATCAACCTTCCCTTCAATCATCCGAGTAATGTCAGCAATTTTCTTGGGGGTACATCGTACAACCGACCAACATCAACCAAACCCAGCCATCACCTCCGCTTCACGTTCTGTGGATCTCATGGTCCGCATGAGGAAGGAGATGAGCTCCTGATGGAGATGGGGCCTGGGGTATGCACAACCGATTGACCGGGGAAAGAACTGATACAATCAAGCAAAAGGCCACTGTACAAGCCATGAATCCAGGAATCCAGCACACAATTGGTATGGGTAAGGTCCAATTCTATGATCAAGGAACCACAAACAGACCTGTCATTCTAAGGATAGATTTCAAAAAAATCCACGTTCAGGATCCACCCGACAAACCAGGCAATAAAACCGCTACCGTTCCATCATTTCTATTGACTATATCCTGACTGGTGTTGGTGCATGACCGCAAATTCATGCACAGTGGCAGCTGTGTCTTTGTGCCTCCTTCTCTTGGCTGTCTGCTTGTAAGCACTGCCTCGGTCCGATGTTGTGGCAACGTGTTGTGGCACCGTGCTGGGGCAACGTGCTGGGGCAACGTGCTGGGGCAACGTGCTGGGGCAACGTTTTGCAACATAGCTCACACCCTGGACCCTTGCAATGGACCCTTGGACCATTTGCAGATTTTCCATTTTCATTGATTATTTTTGGACGGTGGATGGACTGCTTTTCTGCTACGGTAGAGCTGCTGGAAACTTCATCCTTTGAAGGGGTCAACAACTATTTCAAAAAATATTTGAACCCAGAATTTCTTTAACAATGTTGGGGCAACTGTTATCATCCAAAAGAACATCAGGACAATCTGCAAGTGGTTATTAATCCCTGAACTCGCCGGTGCAAAATGTTATGAAGTCTTTGCGTACATATTAACCATGGATTCAAAATCCAAGGATTATTGGTTTAAGGGAACATGTAGAGGATATTATGATTATGATATATATAATATAATATGATATCATCATGGGGGTTCCCTAGATTGTGTGGACGTCCCCAAAACCAATTCTGGGAGAAAATGATTCAAAGGTACTTCAAAACAAATCCAAACAGCATCTCCAAATATGTCTTGACCTTGCAGCTTGCAGATCGTGGCAGGAACAACAACATTGGTACTAAATAGAACAGCTCACAAAGCGAAAAACAATGAAAACATATTTAAAAAAAACACACAATGTGAGAAGCATCTATTCATGGACGTACAAGGATAAAAGTTGATACAAGTATAGGATACAGGAGGATAGTGTAATCATAGAGTACCCTAAACTATCACTAGCATTATTTTCCGCATTCAAACAGCAAGAACTTCAGCGCCCAGGGGCTCGCTGGATCTGAGCAACTCCAGGTCTTGTTCCAAGCCGGCATTTTGACGTTCAAGCTCTTCAATCTTTTGCACCTTTGCTGACTTTGCTGTTTCACGTCTGAGGCAATCCAGCATGAACTCCCTTTTGCAAAAAGGAAAAACGCAAAGAAACAAACGGTCCTGTTGGAGTGCAATATAGTGCAATACCTTTTGCCAACAATACTTCAATGATGTTCAACAGGTGCTGCAAAAATTGACCTCTGGCAGGGAGCCCACGTCTTTGTTTCGGTGCCAGATGTCGTACCCACGACAGGACAGACATAGACAATTTGTTGCTACTGCAATTCCTGAAAGGGCCAATCATTGCGCTTACATGGAAAGGTCATGGAAACGTGGAACGGACTTGGTCTTGTCAGCGACACCGTCAAAGCTACCTCAAACATTGGTTTTCTATGGTTTTCTATGGTTTTCTATTGAATTGGTGATTTGAGGTGTCCGATTTGGGGGATATCTGGAGCTGAGAACCTGACGTAGAGAATGGAGTCGAAGGCCTGATGGAAAGTGCAATTGACTCTCTGAGCATGGACCCACATGAAAACGGAATGTATTCCTGGACATGATGCGGATGTCACAAGAACGTACAAAATTCTCAAACACTTTTGCATCCCTTCCACAAGACATCGCTACAGAGAAAGAAAACATATCCAATTTGGTAAGTCTTGTCTACTTCTCTGATATCAGAGAGAAGGTTTGTCCGATCTTCTGCACAAACTCATCGTTGGACTCTTGGTCCATGATTAGAATATTGCTTTGAAATTCTTCGGCATAACGGCATAAATGAACTAAACCATTGGCATTTAACTAGTTGCGAACTAAATATGGAGTTATAAGGTGCAGCTGCAGCTATTTAGTGACAATCTCTCCAACATCAATTTGTCGAAAAGAATCATCTTCTGTGCAACGTGGAGTCCTGGAGTGCCTGGTACCCGTTAGAAATTAGAAGGGACACCCTCAACATACAATCAATGTATGCATAGGCAATAGCACAACACTACGCATATATGAATAGATATAGATCGGTAGATACAATAGGCAAATCATCGAATATGTCACCATACGATATCCATATGAAGCATATTGCATTGTATTGTAGTATACAAAGATATACTACGGTACAAGCGAAAAAAACATAACGACGACTTCACTCGATGCGTGGAGATCCGCCTCACTGGCAACCGACCCGGCTGCCGCACTGGCGGCACTGGGAGACCCATTGGTTGAAGCCTCCGCACGGGTCGTGGGCACCAGGACTTTTTCCACCAGAATATTAGGTATCAATATAGATTTATTAAGGAATATAAAGGAAATATATGAAAATGTGATATATATATATAATGATATATATATATACATATATATAGAGATCATTCAAGATTACTTGGGGATGGGCCCCAAACATTGTGGGGGGCAAGTAACCTTTGAGGAAATGTTGGTTTGTGCAGTTCAAGATCAAAGACGGAAAAGTACTTTGCCACTGCTTGATTGGGATTGGTTTTATGTTGCATATTTCTTTTTGGTTGCTACCTACACGGATAAAGGTCCCTGTGTCATATGTATTCCATAGAGATAAATGTTCTATACCTGTACGCGATCTCTATATATATATACACGGAGTAAATTGCACTACACTACGATACATTGCCTTACATGGCATACATATTTACGAATGTAATTACACATTTAAATACACATATATGTACACCATTCCATATATATATATATATATCATATATTATATATTTCTTATATATATATATAGCATATAAATATATAATATATATATATATATATGTACAGTGTATATACATGGTGTATATACTACATATCTAGTGTATGTATATATATATATTTATATCTATATATATTTATATCTATATATATTTACATATATATAATTACACAATGTGTCTTCAATCACCCAAACTGTTGGTCAACCCTAGTTACTCCCCATCCCCCTATGCCCCCACCTCCTTGGCTTCAGCTTCCGCGTCCAGCTTCCGCTGATGCTCGCGGATGTGCGCGCGGAGCTCTTCCGCCTGCTAAAAAAATGGCAGGTCATGCATGATAAATGATGATTATATATTATATATATAATAATTATATATATATATAATATCATGTAATTATTATGTAAGAACCATGGGGAAATGACGGCAAGATACTGTAAGATATATACGAATCTACATGAATGGCATTGAATTGAATAACACATATTGAATGGTTGGAACTTGGGAGAGGTGGTGGAGGGAAACCTCTATGGATCATGTTTTCTTGGGATGTGAATGTTTGCCACGGAGATGGGAAGTCCGACTGGTTGGAACCATGTAGTTATCGTTGCTGACCAAATACAATGCATGGAAGGATCTTCGTGCCAGGGGTTTGCTGGGTACTGGTTCGACGTCGTAGTGAAGATCCAAGAACTACAGTACTATAGGCAGCAGGAGTGATTCAAACTGATGTCGATCAATGAGTGTTTGTCATCATGCGAATATGATGCTGTGGGTCCTAGAGTTTTCTCATCTTCATGATCATCTTCACCCTGCGAAACTGGCATCCGTCTAAGCTAAAAAAAACTAATACGTCTCGCGGGATTGACATGCACGTGGGACTCAAGGGCCATCGATCACCTTAAGTCTATTTCTGGTCTAGTCTGTGACCAAAAAAAACTCAACTGATCCTAAGACCTGATCAACATGCAGAATAGGCTCCCAATAGGCTCGGATGTGCAACGACCCATCCACCTTTCCCCCCGGCAGCGCCTTTTGGCGGTTCTTCAGCTGCACATTTTGCAGCTCTCGACGCAGCGCCTGGCGAAAAGGTGCAGCAGGGGTAGCGGAGGGGAGGACCTAGTAGCCCCCTCAAACCATAACCAAAAAGAATTAAGAATGGTTACGGTTGATGTAACAATGCGTACAGTACCCAAGCAAAGAATGACAAGTACATCATTGGAGACCCACCTCTTTCATCACTCGTAGCCAGGATATGTCATGACGGATCATGAAAAAGACACATCGTTGATGGTTCTCGGAGATCTACCAACTGCAATCTGCTTATTTGGCAGGCTTGGGAGTTGATCTTGAGAGGCAAACAGGTATTGATGGATAATACATGCAGGCAGGTATTTGAGCATCTCAAAGGATACAGTTGGACACTGTTGCAATTTTTGCGGGCAAACTATACGGTCTTTCCGCAAAAGGAGGTGGTCATGTCTCCATGTTGAGATAGGGATAGATTGGGGCTTAATACATGGGTGGGTGATGGTAGCTGGCTAATTGGGCTTACAACCACGCTAAAAAAGAGATGGTCATACCGTCACTAATACTCGGGCTTTGCATGGGATTTATATATATATATATCAAATTTTATATAATTTTATTTATATTCAATATGTTTGGAATCACTCGTGATAATAATCCCTTAGTGGTTGTTTGTGGACATTCGCCGATCCCAATCGTTTGGGGGTTGCTTTCGGGGAGACGGTTGAATCTCCATGAGCTCTCCGCTGTCTCAAGTTTCAAGTGCCTTTGTACCTCTCCAGTATGGTGAAGTTGTTGAGGTCTGTTGAGCGGCTATATTCGCAAGTTATATCAGTTTATGGTGGACAATATCATACTATGTCTACATAGTCCATTCATGGTGGAGAGATCTCCATTCATGGTAGATAAATCACAAAGTTCAATGTTTTTATTGTTGGATGACCATCCCCATCTGGATCATCGAAAAACCTCAAGGTCTTGCTCCAAGTCTTCCAAGGACTCATCGCCTGCAACAAGAGGTGCAAATCACTACGGCAAACTGATGGGACAGAATGTGGCGTTGTTCTGCCAAGAATGAGTGGGTGCCCAGGCTTCAGTGGTGCGACTGTAGTGCTGCAGTCTCCACAAATGTATTGTACCGGCTTCCAGCAGCATGTTGTCTGTAAAGTTCGGCTAACCGACTGAATCAACATGGCTCTTTGCAAAGTGGGTCAGCTGATGTGGATTTTTGGTACTTTCCATCTGCAACTTGGAGACAACCCAAAGAGTCGTGCCGCAAAAATCCATTAAAAGTGGATTTAGTTTTTTCAACAATATTCAATATATAATATATACATTACATATCATTACATAGTACCACTCAACATAGTCACGTCAGTGATTCCACAGACTGTGCCTACCAAGGATGAAGTTGGACTGGCCGCAACGGCGGCCTGATGCGGATATGGTCTGGTGTCCAAGTTCTCGGCTGGAATCAGCTGCTGATTGCTACTCCATAGCTGACCATTCCACTATGCAGCTTTAAGTAGGAATATAAACGGAATTTACCCAATATTTCATGTGTTGTAGCATCTTCAAGCTACAGTAGGTGGTTCCGCTTCTTCTTCCACCTTTGATCCCAACTCTTGTAAGTTATCAACCGCACCCATATTGGGAATGGGTCCAGGCATTGGGTAGCCAAATCTGGGGCAATTGGTACATGTCAATACAAAAAAAATAAACACACCCAGAGGCAATATACCCCATCCCACCCCATCCTCAGTTGATTCTCCCCCAAGGATTGTGATTGTGCACTATTTCCACGTCTAGAGACTTTGGGTAAATTCTGAGATGTTGAAAATAAATGTGCATACTGCAATACATATACCTCCCTCTATCTTCAAAAAATATGGATGTGCATGGCTACCATATGTTACTACGACATTTCCTCCTGTGTCTCAGGTTTGCTTGGCTGCGCCTCCCAACCCAGCTCTGCAGTATCTTCATTGGATACCTGCACGCCCACTGCCTGCAGTCAGAGGTTGCGAGTGAGGCCCAAGCACTTCCCCAGTGGACATGGCATCAAAATCACTCCAGGTACTTAAATGGACCACAGATATTCACAAATCAGATTAGGCTTGGTATCAAACCATCCACTATGATTCGCATTCGGGCCAACAATCTTGATCCTTCAGTCAATAGACTACAAGGGGATTTGGGATCACTTTGGTCTGCCATATGCCATATGTCTGAAATACTGCAGAGATGTGAGCATAGACTCTTGCTTATCAAGTATTGGCTACTGTACCCCCACAGTCCATTCCCCTTGCTCATAGTGGAGGTTCTCTAGTTTGTAATCTTAACATCCATCCCGAGATTATGCGGATCACAGAAGAACAACCAATAATTTACTCATGACAAATACTTGAAACCACCTATCTCAAGTATTGCCATGTCCCAACATTTTCGCTTTTTTCTCCCTTTGGGCCTTCATTGTGCGTTTATCAACTCCATCCCTGAATCCACCAGCGCCTTCCACAGATCCAACTGATCAACCTCTTCTTCCACGGACTCCCGAGCAAATGGAACGCTTGAAGAGCTCGAAGGAGAGACCTCCCCACCTGGGGCGGATGGTACAAAAAAATCGAATAAAGCTTGGATACCTCAAAAATGCTATGGTTTACATTAGTTCACCAACAAAAATATTTAAAAATTAGTAAAGCACCTTGATTAATGCGTCCCTTCAAAATATTTGGGATCCGTGCCCAGTTTCTGTTGTGACTGCTGTTTCCTCTCACATTCCGCATTTCTGGAAAAACAATACAAAACATATGCAGGCAATGATAACCTCATATGGTGACAAGAAGATCCAAGCTGAGAAATAACCTGATTTCGGAGACCATCAACTAGAATTCCTGGTTGCTGTTGTGCTAGCAGTGAACAATCTTCCTGGTGGTAGCTTGGAAAAGGTGTTAAGAGCTAGCCCCATCATTTCTGCTCGTAATACACGGGTCTACACATTGGTTCGTCTCAAAAAAAATCACAAACTAGCTTCTTTGAGGAGCTGAGATGGACATGACCATGCATATCCCGGATGATTGATGGCAATACACTGTCTATACACTGCCTACTGTCTAAACACTGTTTGTTTACTCCTAGATTTCATCCACCATTGCTGGATATGACATGATATGACCCATTATATAGATGCACCAACTTCTATATTACGATAAGATTTCCTAGTGAGGACAGTCCAACTTTGTATTCAATCTAGTCCCGGAGGAGCAGAATTGAAACTAGGATGCTGATTCTGTTGATACTGCAAGCGTGTTGGCACAGTATAATTTATACAGTTGCAATTTTCACACGGAAGTTTTTGTGAGCAACAATAAATTAGGCCAACATTAGCATTAGGTCAGTAGGTCATTAGGTCGATAATGTGTCACAACAGTCTCCGAGATCTCCACCTTCAAGCGGTTCACAAGGCAGTTCCTTCCGCATCCACTGGGACAAAAGATCCTCCTGACAAATCCGCACCAGTTGGATCGTAAGTTACACCCATCAAGCATGAATATGACATGAATACGATATAAAATTATTAAAATGATATAAACATGGAGAACTGATGAGGTGCACATTGACATGTTGAAAGATGGTATGAGTGAAAAACCCTGGTACCCTGGCGAACTCCAAAGTAGCTAGTAAAGACTGGATGTTCATTCCTCCAAATATGGCAATATGGCTTTTAACATGATTTAACACATCTCCAAAAAACAGAGAACTGATATGAACTGATGGTGTCATGCTGATGGTCATGATATGGTCATGGCATGTCATGGCCATGAGAAACACACAGAGCCCATCCTGTGCAAACGCCAAGCGTTCCCGCCGCATCACGCTGGCGTGCTCCATGCGTTCTTGCCTGGCCATGGCCAGTGTATGATGGTATCTGGTGTAAATGTTGATGATATACCAAGACATAGCATTCAGAATGGTATACATTTGGATTTAAATATGTTTTGGGGTGAGTGGTACAATTTGGTATAGGGTAATGAATACTGAATATGACGAGGCACCGTATACATCTTAATGCTATACTGCGCTTAGGTCAATTTAGTGGTACGATGTGGTACGGTGATATGGTAGGTAGAGGCAAATCTACAATAATCTATACGTTTACGTGGATTGTCTGGGCATTGTTAGTGAAATAAGTTGACAATCAAATGATTCAATTAAATTCAATTAGTGGGAGAATTATTGACCATTTGGGAAATTCCAAGGCATGCCATGGGATACCGATGGCCACTTTTTGGGGCTGCGTGTTGTCCTACAGTGCAGTTTCCCAGCAGCGACCGACTTCCCAGTTGACTCCACGTTGAGGCATTGCCGGGTGCGTGCTTGTTGCTGCTTTGGGGACCATTCGCCATTCGCAACCATTGTCTTTTAGTATTCTTGACTTTGAGATCTTTACTGTCCTTTAGGGATCTATCGAAATCGCTGCTGTACACTACTATTCTTAATGGTGGGAGCGTAATTGACTCATCAAAATCTATTCCTCACCGCAAAGGTTCATTGTGTCACATGTCGAGATCATTTCAACAACTTTACGCCCTGTGCGGTTCATACCTAGTTGCTGAATGACGTTCTCTTTGGGTGGTCAACCTATATTGAGTTTCGGTGTCAGAAATATGTAGCGCCAAGTCTCATCTACTCAACTCACTCATGGCACGCACACCACTTTTCACCACATCGGTGAGAAACAGCAGCTACCACATGCTCGATGAGAGTCACTACCCTCACGCCTTGTAAGGAGCTGCTCGATGGCATTGTCACGCTGCCTGGGAAATGTCCATCTGTAGAGGGGATTTGTGGCACAAGTATCTAAATCTTGAATGAGGCCCCCCACAATAGACCAACGGGCCATGTATTCACTATTATTCACTCATATATTCTGTTCCAATCTGTTTCCATCGTATGTCACAAGCATTAAGCATGACAGATTCATGACGAATGCATGACAGATGCATGACAGATGCTTGAGATTTTGAACAATGTTCAATGTTCACAGGATTTCACAGGAATCAGACTGTGACGACTCTTGGTCGTTGCTGGAGGGTAAGATTATCCTTCTCAAATAATAACACCTTGAACGTCTTCTGTCTTTTTCTTTTGGACGATTTCCCTGTTCTCTCTGCCACTTGCCTCACAAATCAAAACCAATCAAGATCAATGGAATGTGTTACCAAAATATTGTTGAGCCCCGTTGCCTCCACCTTTTGGTCACCGTCTAAGCGTCAGATCTACCCTCTGGACCCTCGGGCCTCACTCGATCCAAGACGGACTCCATGTGACAGCGCAGCTCGTAAGTTAAGCCTGGGCGGACAGCCGTGGGACCCCTCAGGCTGGGCAAATCCACAATGTTTCACCAAAACTGGATGGAGAACAGTACAACAACGATAAAATATGAGCTGAAAAGGCAGTGATCATCAATGATATGAAAATGCGATCGTAAATAATAGCAATGTGCATATAATATAAACATAATTAAACATATAGATGTGTGTACCCCAAAGGGGATGACTCTCGTAATCTATGAGAATGGCCGATTCTACTCAGGCATAATTTGTTTTTGGTTCCCAAGCTTTCGATTTGGCAGCCTATTTGGACAATGATGCCCATGAAAAGCAGGATGATCCCATTGAATTGGGGACAATTCAGGATTCAAAAGGATTCAATAATTTCAATATTTGTTGAAGCAACCAGGTCATCTTGCAGATGTTCCACCATTTCCATCTGAGCAACGGGAGGTGCCCTGAGAGGATTGCAACCGGCGGCCTGGCCATGACGGCTGGATCATCAGCCCACGGAGCACCGCTGAAGGCGCCATGCCATGAACAAATACCGTTGACGTCTGTAGATCATCAGCATCTTTATAGACATGTCATCTATGATCATCTATGAATCTATGAATCCATCATACCACATACAATATTTACATAATATGTTATGTTGATTTAACATCCGCTATCATTAAATATGCATTGATATGACTCAAACAAAAACTGGACTGGAGAGTAGTTTCCCAAGTCATCCCATGTTCCAACAGGTCACCAGCCTAGCTGGTCAAGCTTTCCTTCAGCACTGCGCAGTTGTTCCTCTAGGCCCGGCAACCTGAGCTCAGCCATGGGAAGAGTTAGGACTGAGTTCAAGCCCAAAGATACCAAGCAATGGGATAATATGGGATGTAACAAAAGGATACAAAAGGTAATTTCAAAATCTCTAGCTACAGACTGGGATGTCCCGCCTGTGGATTCAAGGGATGGAAGACAAAAATCATCAAACATGGCCGTATCCAGAAGAGAAGTTTGTATTCCCAAGATCTGGAAGTATTTTTTCTAAACCCGGTGTTTACATGTTTTTACCTGGTTTTTGGTTCTGCTCTGTTCCCTGTATTTCAGTGTCGATGCTGCCAACTGCAGCTGCTCCCGTCCAACTCATCTCTCAGCCACGCACGCAGCAGCTGCTGGTTTGGTCATCCGTTCAGAGGCAGCCTGTCGATGTGGTGGGGTCGCTCCAATCATTGTGTTCCTCATCATGCTGGGTGGCTTCATCTTTCGGAGCATCCGTAGCCATAAAGTCAATGGTAGAGCAAGCAAATATCCATCAATTAATCATCATTATATCAAATTATATAATATCAACCCATAATTAGAAACCACTAATAATCGGCTAAATGGGGTACCAACCAACACCCTACAAGTCTCACGGGCCTTTTCTGTGAGGCGTTGGACTTGTGCCTGGCAAGTTACCCAGGGAGCACTGCTGCAAAGCAGGGTGAACAAGCTCCAAAGGATAGCAGAATGTAAATCAATTAAATTCAATTAAGGACAATTTAGGATATGGAATAGTCATGAAATGTCATGAATAATTCAGGTTCAATGTCAATCAGGGTAAATATAGGGTAAATCATCCCAGGTAGATTGCTTGAAGGTAGTTCCGCTTTTATCGGGGGCTCGGGTCCAACCTATGTGGACAGCGGTGAACATATTGCGGAAAAAGGTGGAGAGGTGGATCCTTCATTTGGAACCACATCCATTGTGAATCCTCTATGGTCTTTGATGGGTCAATAAGAAAACACCTCCAAACCTGGTGGTTCGACACCCCTTGGAGCCATCTCTTTTGTCATTGCAAGCCCTTTTAGATCTAATGTCTTATCAAAAGTTCATCATGTCTAACCAAACCAACACAAGATAGACAGTATCTAGATATATAGCCACATAGTATTCTTATTCTGTACAAAAATATATTGATATCTATATATACAGTTATATTATAGCTTGGACAAATCCTGTTATCTCCATTATATCCTACAGGCCAGTTCCGCACATTTCTGGTCCAACCGAGAACCACAACTCACTATAGCTGGACCTGTTGGCCGTCAACAGCTTCACGCACCCGTTCCAGATCTCGTTGCCTTAGTACCGAGAGATCAACAAACATATGTCATGGAACAGTTCTCAAAAATATTGGCATATCCCAAAATTCGATGGTTTTCATCTTCACTTTCCCTATTCAAGCAGGATCTTTTGGGGTATCCCTCATTTTCAGACAAACTCATATCAAAACCAAAACCAACAACATCCAACAACTGTGGGGATTCAACCAGCAACGTATGATGGTGGGACGTTGAATACAATCATCCTCCATTCAATGCTGGTGTCACCAGGTTTGGGGTCCTGACTGCTGTTGAACTTTCAGCAGTAGGGCCTGCAGTGGGGGAAACTCCAGAAACGGGTTTGGAAGATGCTTTCCCTATGGAAAGTGACATGTCACACATTTCTGGCTTCCATGAGATAAATTTCTGGTCAATCTTGCTGCTGTCAGCAGCACTGGATCAATGGAGGGATGCTGATCATGCTCAGCGAACGTAGAGTGAAGGCTGCGATGGATAGCTGTAGCAACACTCAAACCTTCACATATTGTCACTATAATATAAGGGTATGGACAAAGATTCGATTCAACACACGCACAGGACATCCAAACATGGAAATGAATTGAATAGAAGAAGAAGAAGAAGAAGAAGAAGTAAGCAACCAATGCCTTTGTACGTACGTCTGAACTAGTGCCCCAGGTCCCGCCATCACCCTCTCAACAGCTGCCCTTCCCGGGGGCCACGAGCCTGGCTGACGGTGAGCACATCCTGGTAGCACGTGATCTGCAAAGTGGGGGAGTTCTTTCCATTGTCACGCTTGTTTGCCAAAGTACATCCTCCAGAAAAGAGGAGACGAAGATAACCTAATATGTTTTTCTCTTCATATTTCGGATGTGAACAGCAGGAATGCCAATGGTTTGACCCATCTCTATGAATTCACCCCATATGATCCCACATGTGAATGGGCACGACATAGCAAAATGATGCAAAATGAGGGTACAATTTCCTCAACCTGCAGAAGTTGGGGCAGTCTCCCGCAGGGCCTGTGGCCTAGATTGGGGGACCATCAAATTAAATGACGAAATGACAGCCAATCTGCGGACTGAACGATTTTCTGTTTGTAACCGCATTCTAACCACACAGGAAACCCCTTTTCAAATTAGACTTAGACCCACCTCCACCTAAACATCCCAAGACTTCATGCGCACGCTGGAAATTCAGATGAAAGCGGATGAGCTTAGCAGCTTAGCATTGAACATGACCATTTTCTTGGGTTTTCATGTTGGATTTAAAGGCGCACTCAGTATACGTGGGCCCATCAGATATGAGGAATGCCAATGAACATCTCCTGCACAGGTGGACCACTACCTCAGGGGAGTGCATCGGCTACAGATTTCCAACCAGCATTCAACCGTATGTTCAAAAGGGATAAATCAACGCCACAGGCATTCCCTACTTTGATCATAGCACGGTATACTCTATGTATTACATGTTCAATATATGCATATATTATATTATATATACATTGTAGTTTTATAATGTTATATACTATATGATATATGATATATTATACATGGCACGATTGCTACTCCTCAAACAAGATGGCACTAGAAAGAAGCAACCTTCAGCTTCTGAAGTGCTGGTACTTTTCAAGCCTGTATTTGGTACTTTCGCCCATTCCATATTTTCATGCCTTCATATAATGCTCCTATTTCACCATCCGCTGGGCACAACAGGATAAGGCCGGATGAGGTATGAAATGGTATGAAGCAACATGCAGAAACATCCTCAATTCACGAATCTATGCAGGGAATTGTGTAGGAGATTTCCAAGGATCCCCAAACCCCTGGGCCCAAACCACAAAATAAGAACTGTTTGAAAGTAAGGACCGCACCATTGGGTGTATGTCCCTCGGCTGCCTCAGCACGGAGATATATCACCCTTCTCGGAGGCCATAGGTCGAAATTCCTGACCCTTGAAATTGATGAATGATGATCATGTATGATCATGTATGATAATGAAATATGTCGGGGTTCCCATTTTTGACCCAAGCTGTGCTTCATGTTCAAGGCCCTTCAAGGCTTTGCTAAGAACTAAAGCCCATTCTGGTGGATCCGTTGCGCCCCACATCTGGTGTCCTCGCCGCTCTAACCAGTTGGGTCTTCAGCCAGGGGACCGTGGCTTCGCGTTGCGCCAGCATGGCATCCTGCCGCGCAGCGTTCAGCTCCTGAGAAAAAGAATGCAGTCTATTTGATGACCTACCAAGGTTGGTCTATCTGAAGAATGGAAACATTGGGACATTAAGAGAAACTGCCATTTTTATCACATTATGGTGTGATACGATAATACACGGGAAATGGTAATCAGTTTACGCAGAATATTATATGGAAAAATTGAAACTTTTATAGAAATGATATTGGAATATATAAGGGAATATTGCCCTGCAAAATAACCACTGACTTTTGATGGGAAATATGGCGATCAACCCGTAGACTTGGAGTAATATTGTATCATTGTTGCATGTGGAAATTGCCAACTTTGCCTCATGGTTCCACAATTCAAGATGGTTGCTCAATTAATGATGCTTAATAAAGCCATTCTACCTTATGCGGCTTACGATTGAAACTTCACCAGCTAGAGCCGGGGATTTAAGCAACAAACGTCCAACATAAAGTTCAAGACACCTGGCATGCGGAAAACCCAACGCCAATGGTGTCCTCTGTCACCTCTTTCAAGCGCTCGTGTAGTGCAGACACCTGCCATGCCGTGCCAACCTTCTATGCTAGGGAGATACGACCACAAGATGATCAAGATTGGGATGATAATTTCATATAATTTCATAATACTTCAGATGGGTATTACTCCACAGAGCAACAGGAATAGCAGCAGCAACTAATTATAACATATTGTAACATATTACAACAATTTCGGATATATCCCGGTATATCATATCATATCATGGTATATGTGACTCGATTCAAAAGTTCAAAAGCATGATATCAATTTGGATGGTCATCCCTGCAGTGTTTGCTGTGTAGGAAGATCAGCTCCGGATTTTCTTCAACCCGGCGACATCCTGAAGGTATCTGGTTCCGAGATGCTTTATCTCAAACATGGATACCTTTTTTCAAACATCCAATCAGATAGTCTTGCAAATGTCTCAAGAAAATTTCCCCCCACCCACAGGCTGCGTTATTTCATGTTATTTCACATTCTTGGTTGGATACAACTGCAAGGCTACTGCCACCGACTGAGACCTGAATGCCTTCTACCAGCCCCTCCATGCGAGGTGCACCTCTGCATCAGCGACCTGTCAAGGTCACAAGGAATAGGATACAAATCTTTGGAGACGCAAACAACATAGCTGGGATTCTCAAGAAAATCGGCTCATCAGTAGTCTTGCAATGTGTACATGTATATAATGTACAGTTCCAATATGTACAAGTTGTACACCAACATGCATTCTAATTATACATATACATTGCATATACATCCACAAAAACATAAGACATCATGAGACATCATAAGACCACACGTGTAGTCAATTTTGTACAATGCAACTAATGGCCTCACATCCCTCTCATCCCTCTCTCAATCCCATGTCTCTGACTGTTTTCGGTCCCCAGGCCCCAAGGCAAACCCAGCGCCCTTCACAACTGGCCTCCCTTCCATGGCCATGACTCTCTGCCTGGGTGCAAGGCTGGCGACATTGGGCCATCAGTAGATCTACGGCTTATCAATGTTGGATCCTGCTCCTAAACCTTCGGATGTATGCTAGCATTGTACAGGCTAATGTTGTATCATGGAACAATGCTGTTAAGACAGGTTACGTTTTGTTCTAGCCCGGAGATATGGAAGCTGATTGATGGAGTGACTAGCCGTTTCCTGGTCCCTGCTAGCAACTTGATCATGTCATTTGAATTTCTCAACATCGGGCATGCCCCCGATAACGCCAGAACTCTATTTGACAAGGGGAAACCACGATGATCTCATCGAGGCATGGCTTCAATCATGCTGGACACCTAGGAATAGCCAAAAAAACAACCAATCGAAAGTGGGATCGACCCCGCCAAAGAATTAGCAAAGTGATGGGCGCATAAATGCAGCAATCACCTGCTATCATCGCTTCTCAAAATTGGGAAGCAAATTCAACCATTAGTTTCCTGCTGAATAAACCTGAACCTTCCAATGAAAGTGAGGCTGAAATGCGTTGTCTCCAAAATAAGAAAACAATTGTGAAGATACATCTGCGAAGACAAGTATATATTAAAAAAAAACATATGTTTCCAACTAATAGGTCACCATTTTTTCCAACATTTTCCATGCCGCTGCACCTGGAAATGGCCCTGAAAGGTGCTCCCATCCTGGGCCACGATGGTTGTTGTATCATGTTGTATCAAAATGAATGTTGGATTACCATCACCCAACAATCCCAGTGATTCAATAATGATTGGAATTTGATCATCAATCCCAATGGATCAAAATATGATACATGATTTCCCTGACAAAAAAAAACAACATGGAGTGTTGATTCGTGCTGATGATGGTTGGAACTAAAATTGACCAAAGCTTGCGTGCTTTTTGTGGCCTGGAATTTTGAACTATCCCCATTTGGCAATAGCTCAAAATGATTAACCCCAAAAAAACGATGACAATTAAAATAGTTATATAATGTTATATAAAGTTCCCAAAAAAAGAAAAAACAACTGGTCACTTCTGGTTCCATTGGTCATCAGAAGCTGTAAAGGATCAGTCCCAGCTCAGGTCGAAAATCAAAACTGGCAAAGAGAAGGACACTTTGAAAGGCTCGTATTTTGGTGTCGTACCTTCCAATCTTGGATCCACTGAATGCACAATCAAATTGAAGTTGAGGCCAACTCCCAATAGGCCGTACGAAGACTGATTTCTTAAATTCTCATCAATCTTAAACTCACAGCAAGTCCAATTCAGTTCTTGGTTTGGGTACTGCTGATTCTTGCTTCCTCAACGTCCAGTTGGTCATTTGGTTTTGCGCTGCAACAATCAATCAGAACCCAAAAACCAGCACTTCCTGCCTGACCATTTTGAAAATGAATTATCGAGAAACACCCGGAAACTTAGTGGCTCCATTGGTGTTTGGCTGGTCATCTTCCATCCCGTCAACATCTTGGCCAAGTCTCCAAGGAAGATTTCAGCGAGGCTCCCGCGCGTTGCCCGATGGCCGACACAGCTCCCACGGCACCAGAGACAGCTCCTGGTTGTTTCTGAAACTGGGAGGAACTGTTGAGATGAGGATTTCTATGGTGGTTTCTGAAAATGGTGGTGACCCCAAAAGCATCCAAAGGAAACATTTTGAATGGAGAAACCAATGGGTTGGGGTCCCACCATTTTAAGAAACATCCATATTGTAACCCTCACAAATAAGGAGTTTTCATCAACAACAACTTGGATTTCAAATGTGAACAATGAGATTTAAGTGGCAGCAATTGCGACGTAACCAACAGAAAACAAGCCTACTTAACGAGGCAACAATTACGATGTAACCAGCAAAACGATACAACATGTATGTAGGGTTTCACCTGCAGCAAGAATTTGGACTGAAAAGCCTTGGACCCGTCCAAAATGGACTGAAGCATCAAGAAAAAGTTAGTTGAACAGTTGAACTGGCAAAAACTCAAGGACATTAAATATAGAATATGGTACGGCATGGTCCCAAATTGAGGGTCACAACATCACAACAATCTGAAATGATCCATCTTGCAAAATGTCGCGGCTCAACCGGAAAAGTACGTATGGTTGACTTCAAACTACAAACTTCTCCGTGCCAAAGACTGTATACACCCTGCAAATCCCTGAAATCAAAGTTATATACAACCCAAAATACGTAGAGGATGAGCTTCCTGTTGGATTCGTGGCTAATGCCGTTTTTCTGTTCCATCCTGCAGTTTCCCAATGGCAAGGGCCTGCTCCAGCTTTCCGTAAGGCTTCCATGTTGCCCATCAGCTGCGGTTCTTGCACATGCCGCAGTAGTCGCGCATTCTCCTGAAACTGCAAAGGTACCAGTTGTTCGACGTGTGCCAGGTCCAATGCGACAGGCACTGGGTTCATAGAGATTAATGTATACATCTGTGTATATATATATATATGTATATCTGGAGTGGGAGAGTGTATACAAACTTCATGTTGTGCCACCCAGATCATATTGCAAACCCGCTGTGTCATGAGTTGTCCATGACACTGATGATATTGATGCAGGAGATCCATGGAAATTCCCAATCACCTACGAGTGTTCGTTTAGAACTGAGTGGTCGCTGGTGTCCAAATCTTCACAATCGGTAAAATCAATCAATTTTGTCTATATTAATTTTCAAAGTTTACCGATCAATAATTTTGGCTGAATCCTTAAACGTCAACGGAGGTATCAGGAAAACTACCAACAGCACATACCCGCTGGAATGTGTGAATTGCATGCAAAGGTTGAAAGATGAAACTATGTCCTATCGCTACTGTCAGAGTGTGTGGGATATATTATATATATAATTATATATACATGATACATACAGGCCAGACATTGATTGTCATGGACCAGTGGAAATGGACACAACATCTTCAAGACGGCCATGGCACCTGCCGTAGTTCTTCGGTCTGCATCTTCAGGTTGAGTAGTTCCTGTCCCAAGGACCAAGGGTGAGCGGTGGATACCCAGTATCTGAGCAAAACTCCGTGAAAATCTCAAGTCTCATGCTGCAAATTCTGGAAGGGTGCCGATATGTGCCAATTTTCATATTATATGACATTATATGATTTTACCAGGAGGAAATTGGTGATGTGCCTCCTGAAGACGCAGGAACTCATCGGATGTCAGCTCAGCTGTCATCGTCCCGTGGCGGCTTGGTCAACCTACCAGGAGAGCTATACAAAAGCTTCATGATGAGGGTACACCCTGCTTAGATGTTTGATGTTCGTTAAAATAATGCTCTCTCCCGGATGGTTCAATACTCTCTAAAGATATGAACTGCAAAAACAATTAACTCTTTGGGTCTTCACTTGTTCTTTTTCACCCTGGGCCATTCTTTCTTTCGTAAAGACTGCTGAAACTAAGTGCGTTTGCATCTCTGCAGCTCCTTGCCAGAGCATCAGCCAACAGCTGCCGTGGCAGCTCACAACCCCATGTGAACGATGTCAACGTAGAGGGTCACAGGGACCAGCACACATCCAATGAAAATCAAAATCCAATCCTGGGATTTGCCGGTTTGAACACAAAATCAAACTATATGCCTGCAATCCCCATTGGGAAAATAACAAAATCATACAAATTCACGCCAACAAGAATACAAATCATCATAAATCATCGTATTCAACAACTCCAGGGGTCCAGTCTGGGCGAATCCTTCACCAATTTGAGATGTAGCATCCCTGGGAAGATAATCGCCAAGGGGATGCTGCAGAAACTGCCCAGCATAGAGATGAATAAGGACCTGATTGGGACCCCCAAGCAGAATGCACAGCATGGAACAGCAACGCAGATCATCCCCAGTAAGGACCAACAGTGGAAAGTTACTCGCAACTCAGAATGGAAAAAGATCTTTGTCGCATACATAGAAAACATGTTAGAAACTGTGAAACCACCAAGTCATGTGACAAATATGTGGACATTTGGTACGCGAAGGCTCCCATCAGCAATGTGATGAAGGTCCGCAACAAGTTCTTCAACCACTTCCGCGTCAAGGTGGGTGGCCCATCGCTGAAAAGCTTCGACTCGATGATGGCGAAAGCGGGGAAAATCGCCTCAGCACGTGGGCGGATGGAGATGGTGGAAGGGGCTTCCAACTGCACCCAAAAGTTGAAGGCCAAAATTCAATATATTCAGGGCTTCAAAAACCATCAAATACCATTAGATCCACTACTAATCGTCACACTCTTGAGGCCTTTACTGATAGGAACTTGACCCTTGAACAGAATCCATGCAGCAAAAGTGGCCAATGGATATCCGCAAAAGATCGCCATGATGTAGAGCAACTGTATCAGCATCCCCAGGGTCCCAGGAAGTTCGTTCAAGGCAACGGCCTTGACGTCGTTCCCCCAGGCGAAGTAGCCGAGGATTCCAAAGCCGGTCAGAAACACAACAAAAAAGAACATCATTCCCACCTCAGAGTCCATGAAAGTCGGTGGGAAACTTGACCCATCTTGATCCTCAAAAAAAAGTGTTTCAGGTATTTTTCCTGGCACCTGAGTTGTAGATGAAGCAATTCCACCTCAATTTATGACCTGCCAGCTCAATTTTCCCTGGATGAATTGATTGAGGATGATTGAGGATGATTAAGGATTGCGGGTGGATTTTGGGGTCCCTAACTTGGGACGGACACACACGCAACAAAGACACTAGCAGAAATTCTTCCAAGAATATCAGTACAACTGTTGGAACCTCCCTTCCCGCTTTTCTTCGTTTGTGCCATCTGTTTTTGACTGAAATCCAAGTGATTCCTGGCGGCAAATCCACAGTTCTGTTGTTGACTCTAAGACTTAAAGATATTGCCCGTCCATTGTTACTCTCTGTGCGGCTTTACCCCCAATTCAAAAATACCCTGGGTCTGGAAAGCATCATCCAAGCCACCAGCATGTGAGGAAAATACTCCGGTTTCTCCATACTCTCACGGATGGGTATCACCAACGCGATACCCTCGAAGGCATAGACAGATGTGCCAGCGAAGATCAGAACCCTGGATGCTGGAAATAGTCAAGTGGATAGATCGTCCCAAATAGACATGGTGCCGAATATTGCTTGAAAAAAGTGCCGAATATTCTGCATCATCTATCTTGGAATGTGCTGTTTATCCCACATTGGTCCCCAGTGAAGGTTGGACATATGGGATGGTATGGAATGGGACGGGGTGGCAGAGGATGGTATGGGTCGAATTTCAAGATAGTGCACCAGTGGACATCACTGATGATACTCATTTGTCCAACCTTGGTCAGCTCGGCATGGCATTGGAAATTCACTCATTGAAGTAGAAGACCCATTGACAAAAAAAAATCCAATTGCTTAGTTTCTTTACAAGAAGCGAATGTGGCAAACCGAACAACAGACTCAAATTGCTTGTGGCTAATAGCCCATGAAATTGTGTATATGTGGTACAACCTATATAGGTATGTATTTTTTTATATATTCTGGCATCTGAAATAAGGGAAACCAGGCTTGGATCCCCCTGACCAATCATTATCATACGATTGTTTACAGTGAGCAGTGGGGCCCTCGTAAATTCACCCAGGGTACATGCTTCAGCAAATGCATTCAATGTTCCATATTATATATACCCATATGCTTCAATAGTATTTAATGTCATACTATGACTATATTCTATGTATATATATATAATTGTTGTATATCAAAATCTCATTATACAATTATACATATATACATATCATATCATTTCCCAGGCCTGAGATAACCCACTCCATATCTCACCTGGAGGGTGGTGCAAATGCCACCACTTCCTGTGAGACGCCGTCGCGGCAGAGCTTCAAAGCGGCCGTGACCGCCACCGAAAAGATGGCCGTGATGATGATGACGTCCCCTGCGAGGTTCACCACCTGGTAGGGACCCCAAAAAACGGTGGGTGGATGGTGGGTTGTACCAGCTACAAATGGGGATCCATGGTGATTTTCAGCGACCATGATACCATGATACCAGCTACAATTTTCACCAAAACCATGGGGAGATCAATGAGATCAATGATTTTAGCTTGGAGGAAAATCACATGAAGAAGACTAACAAGATACCAAAACAATATGAAAAATGATGGACATAGATTCACAGTAGAGAACCATTTGGACATGAAATTGGTCGGTGTATGTCGGTGTCCCTTTGGGTAAATCATCCCAATTCGGAATGGCAACCAGTTGGTAAACAATTCAAGCGATATCAAGAACGAATGGAGAATGATGGAGAAAAAAAACGTTGAATTTATCCACCAGCGACTTTCATTTTGCCAATGCGTCGTATCCAGCCCAGAGGTGTCAAAGCCAAGCCCACCAGCAGCATGATCACAAACGTGCTAGGTGGCACCATCCCATGACCCAGAAAAAGATTCTGAATTGTGGTGCTGATGAAAATGTAATATGATGCGCAAAAACAGAACTGGGAAAAGGCAACCTGTCCGGCAATCAAGAAGTAGCCGTAGCTACCAAAGGCCTTTCGGCCCAGCAGCGGATACGAGACGTTGTGGTGCTGGTGGCATTGACCCAGCAGCAAAATCCCCAACGTCGAAATCACGCAGGAGAACGACATGAACAGAACAGCCCATCCCCACCCGGCATTTGTCATTGCTTGTGGCATGAAGAGGATTCCGGTTGCAATGAAGGCCTTGAAAGTACTAACACATGCCTTTGCCACAGACATCTTCTTCTTTTGAGCTTGTAGAGCTGCTGGATTTGGTGGGAGGCCATCGGCTGTCAGCAGCCGGATCTGGCGGCCTGGACTGTCATCCACCATGTCTGCAACAAAGAAAGCCATGAAACTCATCTGATCCTCAATCTCGGCCGCCAGCATTAAAGATGCATTCCTGTGGCGGTCAGAAGATGGACATCTGAAAGAGACTGCCATAGATGAAAAGAACAACATGAAACAACATCTAGGGTCTAGAGTCTATAGAGGGTAGGTGGTGAACTAATTACTGTAGTTTTCCCTTCAAAATTGTATGGAATGTCTTGAACACGGAGATTTCATGACACTCCCATCCAACAAGTGCCAACCAGAATCTGTTCACCGGTTTCCGCTTCCGGTGGCAAATTGCTGGAGTCCGTGTCGGAGCCCACAGGCGCAAGGTCGGGACCGGAGTCCCGTTTCTTGCGGTGCAGATACTCACGGCGGAAACCACCCAAGTGCGTAAGCTGACTAGAGCGGATGCCACGCTCTTCTCCCAGAAAACCTGGAGCAATCATGATCGATCTGGATCGACTTTTCAAACAAAGTGTAGCAAAAATGCCTACAGTATCAAATGATATCAAATGGGTTGTGTTATGTTCAGGAATTGTTGGAGCATGTTGGAGCTCGGGAATTTGCGCATGTTCAATGCCCGCTTTGCCACGTCCCAAAGACTGACCCCGAGACCTGGAGGAAGACTGCTGGATCTGGCAGTCGTGTCCTCTTCACCTCTCCTTCTCTGTTGGTAGCGCTCAATGTCTCGCTGATAATCCTCATAGTTTTCTCCCGTGCCAGGGCGCTGCATGGCGGATCCCGGCAAGGCAAAAGACGCCCAAGACGCAAAGGTGTCGAGGGATGTCAAAATGACTAGCAAAATAGATCAGATATGTCAAGATGCCCGAGTTGTTCTCAGATTGTCAGCAACAAAGTAATTCTCTCCCAAGTATTGAGCTAACTCTTTCTGAAGGAAACACGGTGTTGAATCGGTTGGATTGGCAAACTCTTCTGAGCTTTTGTCACTTGGTCAAGTCATACTTGCTATTCGCGCCAATGGCTGCCAAAGCTTCATCAAGGCCAATTTTCTTCATTCTGTCCCTTCAGTCAGGCGTACTGCACTTCACTCAAATCAAGGGAAAAATAAGATGGAATAAGATGGAATAAGATGGAATCAGTCTCAGGATATCAATCTTGACCTGTAGTGCTTCAAATTCCACTTTCGCTGCTGTGGGCACCTCTGAGCTGCAGCGAATGATGCTGATTGGGAAATGGTATGTTCATCTATGTTCACTTAATCTGCTGCGAATCTGCTGGTTCATGATGTTGTCGTTGTCATTTTCAACAGTCAGCAACCCCGGGACCACAAAACCCGAAGCCTAGTGCCACAGGGTGCATACCGTGCTGTCGCAAGTCTGCCACATGTTTCGCCATGGGAATGGCAACACAGAAACTGTTCAGCGAGTGCCAAGTGAATCTAGGAACTCTTGCAAAATGCTGGCACTAGAGTCCAACCCACAAAAATGCAGGTTTTGAAGTGTTTGGGACTCGTGGGTTTGTCTTGGGAATCTTGCCTTCCCGGTTGCCTAAACCAAACGTGGCCAGGTGTATGATCATCTACTTTGTTTTTCCGGAAAGTGTGGTTTCAAGGCCAAAAAGAGACGCCCTGCAAGTGCTAAGACATATATCATCATATATCACTAGGCTATGAGGATATGTTTGGCGGTGCCAGGATGCTAAATCCCAGGTGCAGAAAGCTGTGAGCCATATTCGGCAGTAAGTGGAACCACATGCAAAAATAGCATGTCATCCACAGTTGTCTCCCTTCGAACGTAGTCGAGGAAAGGAACTCTGATACTTGTATTATATGTATCTAACAAGCAACACGGCCACTGGGCTTCATGACCAATCTGCATGCGCTTGCGGAAACACCATTTTCGTTTTCTTCCCGGGTCGAGGTCCCGATCTGAACTGTCCAGGATGGACCTCAGGACATAGACGTGGCAGCCTGGCAGCCTGGAAGTTCGGCAGCATGCCTTTCTCATCTCATGGGCCTCCACCAGCTGTAGTGTATTGTTTAACTTGTTGATTTTTATTGATATAACTTGCAACCCCTTACAGCTGGTAGAATTCTCGATCTCTGGAGATAGCTGTAAGATGTTATGCCTCATACTCTCCAGGAATCGGCCACGTCACTTGGCCACGCTCAGTCCAACACGTCGGTCCAGTTGGAATGATCCTGGCTGTTGGAGATTCCCCTGCTTCAGTGGTGTTGTAACTTTTTTGCATGGGACATTTCACCACACCGGGCTTTAGACGTATACATATATATATATATGTGTAAAATACTTATTGAAATATTATGCACTTGAATATGTACTAACATGTCATATACTTTAATATTACAATATTGTAGACTGTTTGAGATATAATATATTCCGTATGTTTCAAATATTGTATGAATATACAATATAATACAATAGAATATAGTATATCATAACTTGGTATGACAAATAATGAAATATAATGCAGTATAACATTTAATACAATAGTACAATACAATGTTACATAAACTGGTAAAGTGTAGTATAGTTGGATATAAGGTTATATTACATCATATAATCATATGATATGGTAGTATATATTAGTATAATATAGTATATTAATGTATCTGTACATGTATGAATACGAATATCAGAATATGTTTCTGTGTATATATATATACGTACATTGGATGTAGATTAGAATATATTCGAGATATTACATTGTGGGACCTATAGCACATCTTGCATAGAGTAGCAACAAAGAGCAAGTTGTTCCCAGGCCTGGGTCTCGTGCCAGTCATCGCTATCGCTATCTGGGCCACACGGGCGACCTTCGATGCTGACCAACTGGCTGACCGGCTTTGACCAACTGATGTTTCTGATGTTTATGATTTGGGACCGAAACAAACCCAATTAACCGATTGTTGAAATTCGTTCATTCCGATTCTCGGCAACTCCATATCTTCTCATGTGTTGTGTTTGTAAACCTATTGGGGCGGCCCTTCACTTTTCGAATATGTAACGGCAAAACAGATGGGTTGACTACAATTTTGGCGGAAGAATATGTGGCAAAGTGCCGTCTTGCCACTTCATCAATCAACAGTGGAGTGTCGTTGGCGGTGTCAAATCTGCTCAAATGATTCGGCCCATGAGGTACTGTCCAACAAAGCTTAGGACCGAGTCAATTTCCGCCAGAGAGGAAAGAAAAGGCCAGAACATATGGCTAATCACTCTGAATCACGGTCAGGAGAAAGATGTCAAGAAGCATCGCAACAGATTAAGGAAGAAATCAGACCTGCAACATCCACCAGAACCAACCCCCAGTTTGTAGGTGCCAGCCAAAACATCACACCGGGGGGTTCTTTGCTATAGTGTCCTTTGTTCTGTCTGTGACGACTGGTGTCTCAATTGGATGCGGCTCAAAGCGAGGCACCAATAGATTCTTAGTGCTTCTGAGAGTGAAACCACTAATACTTGAGAATAATCTATATAAGATCCGCCAAATCTGGGCCTGAAATTATGAGCAACAAACCCCAGCGCGGGCACCCTACCGGGTTCCCCTGGTGTTCCAAACCTTCATCAGAGCTGTCGTCAATATCCTCCAGGTCATCAAGACCATCTTCCTAGGATCGGACGCTGGGAAGGTTGACTGGAGAGCTGTATGCCTTCCCATGCGGCCACGGCAACCAACAATGGGGTACCAAAAGATCCACATTTTTTGCAATGTTTTGTATTAACCATGATCTAAAAGTTATGTAAATCAATGACAAAAAAACATATAGGACCATCCAACAGGAAAACTCGCCAGTTGTTGCTGTTGTGTTGCCCCCTCATCATGTAAGGCAGTTGAGTCCCTGTGATCATTGCTAAGGCGAGGACCAAATCCAGCTCCAGCGGGTCCTGGTGCGTTGGAAGCTTCCCAACAGCCAGGGACTACCTGTCTGTCCTAATGAACTATGCGTATTTGATGCGATGCTCACCAATTGCTGTGTCAACTCTTGCATTTCTTCTTTTTTCGGTCATTGAACGCTTTCCTGAAATTCTATTTCTGGATCACTGGGGGATATTTCAAACTTCTTCAAATCTGGCATCCCTGAATCTATCCCAAGAAGAGAATCTGGTTTCCATGTGGTCCGCAAGGGTTGATCCATCTCCTGCAAGCGCAGCGAAGCGGCCAAGTTGGGCGCAGGGGTGTCGCTGAGCCTTGGATCAAAAAGCTTGTCCACCCCCCGAAACAAATTAGGGAAATCTTGGGGATTCTTCAAACACGGGGCCCAAAAAATGTGGTGTTTCAATGTGTTTCATGTACTTGTTTTAAAGCCTCCCACTTGAAGGGTCAATGAAACGATCCACATCCATCAATACCCATTTTTGAGCCCAAGAGGGCAGGAGGGGATGTATCACTATCAGCAACAAACATAGGGGAAAATAAGCTTCACACATCTTCACACAATATTCACCAAAAATGTGAATAGTATGTAGTCAGTAGCTGGTGGTTAAGCCATCTTCGTCACAATCCACCAGACCAGTTAGGGTGAACATTAAAAACACAGTAATAAAAACAGTTTGCATGAAGTGATTGCAGCGTGCTAAAAATGCAAATGCCAATATGTATACTGTACGGATTGTGGAGGTTGTGGTCATGATCTAATATGCAACTCATATTAGCGAATAGTCAATTTGAATATGGTTGAATCATGGTGGGCAAAAGCACGATGCGCCACAATCCATAAATTGTTGGGACCTGCGAATGGTGTAAAATCTCAATCTAATCCATTTTGAGGGTGGCTGAGAGAATTGTAGTTCTTTTTGCCTTTGAAAGCTCAAATGGCCCGCTTGAACAACCCATGCATGGAGGGATCCACCAGAGCAGACTTACCCCAGTGAGTGCAATCAACTCGTGATGCTGGCAATACAACAGGCGGTACGGGTCAATTTTGCTCATTTCTAGGAATGTGAGTAAGCCTTCCCATCTGGTAGATCTAGTCTACAGTATTCTACAGTAATAGTCTCCGGGGGACCCAAGTTTGGAGGGCTGGAGGCAGCCAACCACCCCTTTGGCCAAAACCACAGACCTAAGTTGCCCTACGCATAGACGTCCCAGACGAATTCTGCAGACGACTTGATCCTGAACAAATCACACGGGTCATGAGTCTCTGATACAATTCAGGTTTCACCATGTTCCGCCACCTGGAATTTGACAGCTGGAAAAACAAACATGTGGCCTTGGAATGGAAGATTATTTTACAGAAGTTGCCAGGAATTACAGAATTGGACCGACTGACCGACTGTTTATAATTGCAAATCCATTGCTGTTTGGAGATCAATAGGGCAGGGGGGTGCTTCGGTGTCTTCAATTCCCAAGGGTGATGTATTTTTGAGTCTGTTGCTTGTCTAAATCATGCCTTCACATACATAAATGTTACATAAACCGTTATCAACCATGATAACCAGGATCATCCGTTATAAACAACTATAAATCACAAGCCATCATAAACCATTATGAGCAATTATGAACCATTGTATAACCCTTGTAACCTCAAGTCATACCTCTTTAAACTGGATGCTTCATCCTCCATTCCAAGATCGGTTTCCAAGCGACGCGGGAGCTGCCGTCGCCACCATCTCCACACCGTTGATGGTGAAGGAGGCAGGCGCCGCTTCCTGCACCGGGAGATGACGCAAGGAATCCAGTGGTACCCAGACAACTTGGATAGTTAGGAGATGTTAGGATATTTTGAAACATTTTTGATACATGTCAAACATGGGAAAATTGGATACATGATGATACATGTTACATGTTCACATGTTATATGATTCGTTGATCTTGTAACTTTGAGCTCAATATAGGGTTCTAGTCAGTAAAAACTGTGACATAGAGGAAACTGTAGAATCTGCACAGTGTACCGTAACAAAAGCAATTTTGGTCAGAAATTTCCATGGTTCCTTGTGACGGAAATCCTGCGCCTTGAAACATGTGGCAGTTGATAAGAGCAAACTGCATAAATCTGGACTCCCAGCTTTTGTCAACCTGCCAAACGAAGATGATGGGGTTCCATCAAACATCACAACCGCTGGTTTGCCAAGTTGCCTCTGATTCTTGGTCCCAGTTCTTAGTTTATTGATAGCGTATCAACCCCGTAAACCCGCATTGCCAGCCCAGGACCGCAGCGCCCGGCGCCTGAGTTGGTACACCGGACATCTCAGTGTCCTCGCGGTCCACATCGATGAGCATGGTGCCACCATCCCAACTGGCCGGCGTCGAGACACCGTCGACCACCAAAAATGGGGCATTCACCATCCAAACTGAGGGTTTAACACCATTTAACAACCAAACCAAGAAATGGGGATGATGGTCGGGTATGGTATGGGTCAAGTGATTGGGTACCCAAAGAATAATGGTCTACTATTAATCAAAATATATCAAAATAAAAGTTTTTTGACCCCGGGGTCTTGACTTTTGAGTCGTGCCCATGTGTTCAAGTTATCCCCACCGAAAGGCTCAGTGAGGCGGTTCCTACTGTACCCAACTGGCGCAAGTGTTTGACATCTTGTGTGATCTTCCGTGTGTGTGTGTGTGTGTGTGTAACATCTGAAGAGATGTAAAACTTCTATATTTCATTCAGCTCCCCCAGTGACCCCTGGGCCCCCAGTCACCGGTTGCTTGACGCCCCCCGGGTCCCGTGTAAACGTACCTGCTTATATTTATACATATATATATATATATATACATATATATACATATAGTCCCGCCCCTGGGCGCATCTAAGTCGGAGCTGAGGGGGGACATATATTTTATCGCTGTTGGTTTATATTGTCGTTGTCTCCTGTGATTTAATATATTCTTATTCATCATATCAGATTTAAGGTTAGTGTTTTTGCACGTCTGATGCATTCTAGCTACCCAATTCGATAAGCCACTTCTGTTCAAGTGTGTTACTCATGTCGGAATCCGTCACGGTGGCATGAGNTCTAGCTACCCAATTCGATAAGCCACTTCTGTTCAAGTGTGTTACTCATGTCGGAATCCGTCACGGTGGCATGAGCCCTTCGGGGAATACCTTTCTAGGTACATTGCCGGACAATTTGACACGAAAGCCGAATTTACATTTTTAGCAATAGTAATTCGTCTAAGTAAAGTGAAACAGCTGGCCATTTTTCCTTGTCTCACTTTGTCGCTGCCTTTGTGTTGAACAGCTTGCCGCCGTGCCTGGCCTCATCATTTTTAACTCTTCCTAACAACGTGCCACTGTACTGGGCAATCACCACTTTTGGGATGGGCTGTCGAGTGATCGCTTTTGGTTGAACTACGTGCCGCTGTATTGGGCCATCACCTTTTTGCCAAGAGACTGGAAACACCTCCTTTTCCAATTTTGCTCGAGCGACTACTGAGTCAACGGCGCTTGCATCATGATCCAGGTATCAGGACATGCCTTAGGTGTGGTACCTCTTTACTTTTGATGGTTCTTTGGTGAGGTCAGTTGTGCGCGTAATTCAGTTGACAACGTAAGCTGTTTATGGGACGTCAGTCCAACTACTACTTGAAAGCCGAGGGCCTCTGAGCCTTATCCCGACAATTGCATGTTCGTGCTAGAGTGCATCATTTTGTGTAACTAGTCCCCCATTGGTCCCCTATTTCATGTGTTTCCCTCGCGTTCCAGGCTAGGTTGGGGTCCTTGCGTGCCTAGGTNTAGAGTGCATCATTTTGTGTAACTAGTCCCCCATTGGTCCCCTATTTCATGTGTTTCCCTCGCGTTCCAGGCTAGGTTGGGGTCCTTGCGTGCCTAGGTAGGTGTTGGCTCTTGCCTTGTAGGTTGTGTCAGGCGCGTCCGTCCGCCCCCCCCCTCCTCTGGTTTGGGTTTGGTCCGTCGTCCGTCCGCCTTTTTTCTTTGCCCTTGCNTCTTGCCTTGTAGGTTGTGTCAGGCGCGTCCGTCCGCCCCCCCCCTCCTCTGGTTTGGGTTTGGTCCGTCGTCCGTCCGCCTTTTTTCTTTGCCCTTGCTTTTTCAGGGTTCGCCCGTTCTGGGCTAGGTGTGTTGGTGTGTGTTTTCTCCTTTCCTCTCTTCTCTCGTGTTCCCCGTCTTGGGTTCCGGTTAAGTAACCTTCATCTCATTTTCTTCGTCATTTCATTGTCACTTTCATCTCACTGCTGCCCCGCTGCGGCGGGGCGTGTGTGTGTGTGTGTGTGTAACATCTGAAGAGATGTAAAACTTCTATATTTCATTCAGCAGGGGGTCACTGGGGACCCGGGGGTCAGTGGCCAACGAA
>BGPT01000365.1:202628-285934 GCA_003297045.1 Symbiodinium sp. clade C Y103
GAACAAAAGTAAAAGCACCACACCCCATCCCTGCAGTGGACGCGCCGCCCCCCAAAAGCACAAGTGAGACTTGCAGCAAAACAGCAGACAACATGGGCGACCCCCCCAAGGCCTATGCCTGACAAACAAAGGCGCCCAGACACCGGTGTCCCAAACCCTGTGTGGAGGAAGGGGATGGAGGTGGCCTGTTAAGAGACAATGCTGCAAGATTGGCATGGGAATCCTTCACACTATCAAAACGGGGGGCCACAAGCTAGTGCTCAGGATCAGCCAACCCTTGCCAATTTTTATCAAAGCTGTGCTCTGAAGATCCAATTGTTCAGCAAAAGCAAGCGAACTTGCCCGTACAACAGNTAGTGCTCAGGATCAGCCAACCCTTGCCAATTTTTATCAAAGCTGTGCTCTGAAGATCCAATTGTTCAGCAAAAGCAAGCGAACTTGCCCGTACAACAGCCCTCAGGAGACAAAACGCCACTGCAGGAGAAAAGTCTGAACAAAAGTAAAAGCACCACACCCCATCCCTGCAGTGGACGCGCCGCCCCCCAAAAGCACAAGTGAGACTTGCAGCAAAACAGCAGACAACATGGGCGNGAACAAAAGTAAAAGCACCACACCCCATCCCTGCAGTGGACGCGCCGCCCCCCAAAAGCACAAGTGAGACTTGCAGCAAAACAGCAGACAACATGGGCGCCCCCCCCAAGGCCTATGCCTGACAAACAAAGGCGCCCAGACACCGGTGTCCACCTCCCCCAAACTTTAGCCAAAGGCTGGAGAATAGGTAGCATGGATCAAGCAATTGTCCCGCAGGAGAGGTGATGTTGCCAGAAAGAAAAATTTGCGGGACAGATGGGGAGGGAGGGGGGAAAAATTAAACATCAAATGGAAAATTGGGCCGAGCCCTACGCGCCAACATAAGGAGGCGACGGGAAACAGTTGGTTCCAAACGGATCTCGGTCAATTGGGCGAGAGCATCGGTCAGGTAAATCCTGGCCGTCTTGATGTGATTCCATCGCCCCACAAAACAAACTTGAGTCAAATTATTGGTGGTACGAAAGGCATGTGTAGCCCCTCCACGGCGACAAGAGTACCATTGATACCCGTCACCCAGACGAAGCTCACTCAGAAGATCTTTGAGTCGGGTGCGCATCAGCCCAGGGGAAACAGACCGTAGGTGATCCCCAGGAGAAAGAGGAGCAAGAAAGTTTGCCAAAGCTTTCACCAGCCACGGGTCGTCAATGACCAAAGACTCCTGTGCCCCCACTCTTTGTCCACTTTTACTTAAAGGTAGACTCCAAACCGCCTTAGTCATCGCCTGATTCCAAGTGAAGTCACCTTTCTTGGCGCCAAATAATTCCCCAGTACGTGCAAACCGGTCAAAACCTAACAACAACAAAAGAGTGAGGTCAGGCCAACCTTTTTGAAAAGCAAGTTGGGCCAATGCATACAAGACAAGGGGCGTAAAAGGCAAAGCACGAGCCGGGAGCTCGGTTCTAGTCCAACTACCATGCAAACGCCAACTCCCAACTAGACACCGCTTACATTGAGGAACAAAATGTCCCAGCCCTGACAAACAGTCACTTGCAAAAGACTTGGGGTCACCGTTATGCCAAAGGGCTTCAATGAATTCACAAACCTTGTCATCCAAGGCCGAAAAACTTCGGGGATAAAAATATCCATGACATTTCAGAAAAAGTAGAAAACGTGAAACAGCAGCAATGTAACGGTCACGAGTTGCTTTCTGCACCACTAAGCTCTGCAAGGTCCCAAGTGCTCTTCTCTCCTTTTTCCTTTCGACTTGCCCGCGTCGGCCTAGAGTCTGGTGTCTAGGCATGAGTCTCTTGCTTCCGGCTCTTCTTGGCCCAGCGTGATGGGCCATCGGCTGGGTTCCATTTGCTCTTTATCCACCCCAGGCAAAGTCGGAAGTGGGCAGCCAGGCACACCGCATTGATGCGCCTGAGAGGCCCTTGGAGAGCACGAGCTGAGCTTCGACCTTTTGTGATGCTGCTGACCGCAACTTGGTTGTCGACCAGTGTGACCATTCTCTTTGAGTGAAACTTTGAGTCACGCCCCAAACGGCGTAGTAAGTCCAAGACCGCCACCAACTCCAAGACATTGATGTGCTGATCTTTCTGTTTCCATTGGTAGGAAAGGAGAACCTTCCAGAGCCAGTGGCCGGGATCAATGCTCTGGCGACAGAGCTCCCCAACTGAGTATGGCATACCCAAGTCAACTCGGATTTCGCCTCCTCGATGGGTTGCAGTCCGAGCCAGGAGGTAGGAGAGCATCTCTTCGTCGGTGAGCCACTCCTGGGGATCCACCCAGGGCCGCAGAGGGCTGGCGGCGGATGGTAAGACCTGGTTAGCCAGGCTCACCACCCCCGGGACCCCCGCAGCCACACTGGCAAATCGGATCTTCCATGGCTTGTCTTCATGTTGAGCTTTCTGCTCCATAGCCTTCCACACATGCCACAGGGCCAGTGTGATGTCCTTGCCACTGCATTCCTCTTCAGTGACAACCAGCCCTGCCAACAGTCGAGCCACCACGATGGCAGAAAAGCTGTTCCCGATCATCTGTCCCTTCAAGTCCACCGACAGGCGGGTCTTGGTGTTGAGGTGGTTGGATGGAAACCCCATCATCCGAAGTTGCTCCTCAGGACTTGGTCGACGAGGCCCATTCTGATCCACCACCAAATTCCTTGGTTCGTACTGGTAGGGTGCCAGTCGAAAGGAGTCTCCCCGCCAGCGTCGAATAGCTTTTTCACTGGCTTGATCCAATCCAGCTGGTTCCGGCGGTGGACTTTGCCTGGCTATCGGTCTCGTGAACGTAGCAAACGGCTCCTCAGGCTCTTCCATCTTTTGAGCTCCTGGGCAAAGAAACCACGCCAAGGGAGGTCTTTCGGTGTCCACAGTCACCTTCTTGACCAGATAGTCATGCCCTCGCAAAGTAGAGGCTTTTGAAACCTTGACATCATCAGCATGGATGACTTGAAGACCTTTCATCCAGTACAGTCTCGGCCTCCGACAACGCCCCAACTGTGCAGCCTCAACATGAAGGGCAGAGTATCCTATCTTGGCGCTCTGCGTGCGGTAGTCTTCATCATCCATGACCACATTTTCGAAAAACTCCACTACTCGCCAGGGAGGCAGGTTGAGTTTGTCAGAGCAGCCCTCGAGCCACTTGCGGATGTCCACCATCCGATCTAGAAGTTGACTGCTCGCTCCTGAAGCCCCCTGTCGGTTGACATTCAGTTGAGAGTGGTTGATGCACGGCCAACCTCCTCCGAGCACAACACAAGTGGCCTTGGGAAACCGCTCACGCCATGACAGCACATCCTTCTCAGCGATGGTGTTGACATCCGTGTACCACACGCAGTGCCGGCAGTGTTGCTTGTAGACCTTTGCACACTCGGGCGAGGAATCAATGGCAATCACCCCCATAGGTTCATACCCAAGCAAGTCTAGGGCTTGTTTCAAACCTCCCATGCCGGCAAAGACTTCCACCACAATCGTTCTACGAGTGGCCAAGCCTTCGATGCCATCTTGCTCATGAGACAAACTGTGAAGTCGTGAGTTCCCCCATGGACTCAATCCGGTAGAGCAGCAGGCTCCTCCTCCATCAGGACTGGCATCTGTGGCATAGACCTGGCCACTCACCTTCATCTTCAGGTCCTGCCAATGCAAAGGCAGCGCACACGTCAGCAGCATAAGCTCATCTCGGGATTCCTCACTCAAATCTCGTGGGATTTGTCTGTTCAGGTCCACATAAAGGTGGTCCATCAGGCAGCTCAGTGGCCGGCAGTACTGAACCGAGTGCATGTTCTTTGAGACCACAGACTGCAGATTGGGTGAGTCAGTACGGACCAACTCCCCGCCCAGCAGCCCAAGGTTCGCCGAAACCAAAGCACATCGAAAGTTCAGAGCGCTGCCAACCCATCCTTCTTCACCAGCCACCTCGGCGCCCAAGCTGCGCCATGTTACCTCTCCTTCTGCCGCCTTCTTGGGATCTCGTCCGACACTCAACTCCTCCATCTTAGCCCTCAGCTTCAACTGACTCTCGGAGGGTTTTCCTTCATACAATCCTCTGTCCGTCCTCCAAACTACTTGCAATTCATCAAAGTTGTCGACATAAAAAGAGTAGAAACTCCTCGGAGTCTCCAGCGCTTTCATAGGGCTGGGTTCACCCATGCGGATCATCTGAGCAGCCGCTAACCCAGCCTCTTTTGCCATGCTTTCAAATCCATCTTGAATGAAGTCGACAACATTGTTCCATCCCATTGGTGCTGATTTCACTCGAGGGAATCCTGAGGTTGGCACACCATCTTTGAAGCTGGCTCCGGCTGCTTTCCTGTTCAGACTGAAGAAGCTCCTCCAAGCATATCCAGGTCGATAGATATGGAAGCAATGCCGTTGATCTTCAGCGCAGCACAAGATGATTTCATCATCATGAAGCAAGAGGTTACCCCACAGGGGTGCATATCCCATGTGTTCTGAGGCTCGCTCCGGCATTCGTCTTTGGAAGGAGTTGCCCGGAATCATGTTGATGATCAGCCGCAAAGTGCGGAACCAGGATCCATCCTCCTGCAAAATCCAGGCTTTATGCACACCAAAGGCTCCATTCCGGACGGGGTCCCCCTGGTAGGTGAGCACCTCTGCTTCAACTTCACGCTCAACCATTCCACAGTCCACCAGCCTCTCAACAATCTTGTCCCACTCTTCTTGGGACTCTACCTGCACCTTAGCGGATGTCCGGGGCGAAACCAATTCTTCATCAGGGATTCGCAGTAGACATGGGTCCTCAACATATCGTTTCACCTGAGGGCTCACCACATCTGCCAACGGGATCCTAGCTGCTTCACCTTCCCCGGGCGTGGTCGGCAAGATTGCTGCCAGGGTCAACGGATACGACTTGCCAATGTTTGGCCCCGTATACATATCCCCCAGCGATTCTGCAAGGCGGTCCCAAGACTCTGCCATCACTGCATCCGGAGCATCCTTCTCAATCCACTTTTTGCTGAGCCTTGCAATCCTCTCCAGGGCAGGCTCCTGCACTTTTGTGGGCTTCTTGGAGTGCAGCATGCCATCAGTGATCATCCGATTTCCCATGCCTTGACAGTACATGTAGTTCATCACCAGTACTTGGAGCCACTGCCAAGTCTTCTCACCCAGTGGGCGTGTTCGTTCCTGCAGAGCTTCCCACGCATCTGCACTCATCTCAGCATTTCCTTGCAAAGTGGCCAGGACCTCATTCTCAATCTGCTTCTCATCGTCACTGAATTCAGGAGCTGGGAGTGGCAGGAGTTCAGCCGTATTCCGCCGAAAATTCTCCAGAGCACAGCATGGAAGGGCACGAGCCAGATTGCCCACTCCACCAGGGCGACATAATATCAACTGCTTCAACATCACCCCGGTAAAACTCAGCGACAGCTTCCGTCCTGCTCCCCGTTGCAGCATCTGCCTCCAGCCATGATGAGAAAGCTGGGGTCCTGGAGTCAATTCGAACTCGTCAATCAGCCACTTTGCCTCTTGCAGATCTTTGGGATGAACATATAGGCACTGGCCCGCCAATGACTGTCGAACCTTCTCTTTATCCAACTGGCTCACATAGTCCCGGTGGTAGATGGTCACTCCATGATCCTTGTGAGGTGGCCCAACGTACACACCAACATCCTTCCGCCACTCAAGGTCTGCCGCCCTCACTTCAATCCCCCGATGCTTGCATAGGAGCTGGCCTTCTCCAGACCGAGGATCAACCCCAATCTGAAGGTTGCCAGCCCCCAATACAGCTGAGAGATGCTCACTCCCACTGGGGCTTGCCTCCTCAAAGAGAAAACGGCATGCTCTGGCCAGTCGAGCTTTTATCTCTTCAGGTGGATCCCCTGCCACGTCTGCCAAGATTTCAAAGAAGGTAAATTGAACTTTGCTCCAATTTGGGCTGAAACCGAGCGATCGTTCCACCTCAGTGAACAAAAGGACCACATCCTCATCTGACAACAAAGCCCTCACTTTGTCCCGGGTGCTAGCAAGGATGTGATCCCCTGACAATGCCTTCTCCATCGCTTCATAACTCAGGCTCTGGGGCACGCTCACCTTTGGCCTCACCAACGTGCCTTCCCCTTCTTGCCTTTGCCTCTTCCTTTCTTTCCCTTTCCGACTGCCCCGGTGTTGGCTGGAGGATTGTCGTCTTTTCCTTCTCCGTCTTTCCTTTCCCCTGCCGCCACCGGTTGACTTTGGGGGTACCATGGTGTCCTCCTCTTTGGGAACTGGTCGTGCAGCAGCCTCAGCTCGCTCTTGTGTTCTTGCTGCGCTGCCTTGAGCTCCTGTCTGAACCAGGCTCGCTGCTCGTCTTCCAACATCACCAATTCGAGAAGATTCGCCTGGTTCCAGTTCCCTTGGCTCACAAACAACTCTATTGACTTCATCCTTTGCAGCGCCACGTCCAGAGCCCTCAGCGCATCGTTGGATGCTATCATGTCCACCAGAGTGGCCAGAGTCCTCAGCTCCCGTAAGTTCCGAAGCCCCAGGCTTCCTTCTGAATTCCGGGCTAGGTATATCTGGCTCAGATATGCCCTTGCCACTGGTGGCAACTCGACCTCTTCTGCTGCCGCTCCCCTGCCCGTCGACCTCTCCAGCAACTCCTTGAACCGTTGCAGTGTGAGGTTGGCGAGTGCTCCCGGTCGCTCTTGGTGAATGCGATGCAACCGATCCACTCCTTGAGGCAGGGCGGCCAATTGAAAAAGCGACTCATCAGAAGAGCTCGGGCTATCCGTCTCCTCCTCCGAGCTATCATCACTCTCTTGCCTCTCCTTGTCGCGCCTCCTTTTCTGCGGACTCTTGCGTCCACCTGACTTCTTGTCTCTCTTGCGCTTCTTCTTCTTCTTATCTGCCGCCCCCTTCATCTTGAGGGCATTCCCAGCTGGTACTGGTGTCTTGCGCTGACTGATGACGTTCTGCAGGCCATCACCTTTCTTGGCGTCCTCCTTCAACTTCGGACGTTTCTTTTTGGGCTGATCACCGTCGCCATCTGGTTCAGGGGCCTTTTCTTTGGGTCGTTCTCCCAAAGCTCTTGCCAGTCCAGCAATCCCTTCTTCTCCTTCCTTCACTTCTTCAGGGGCCATCCCAGTGCCAGGAGCACCCACCCCAGGACCACCCGGAGGGGCTTCCCCAGCACCAGGATGACCGACCCTAGGTTCAAAAACCTGAAGGGCCTGACTCTTCAAATCATCTGTCATCCAAGATAGCTTCAAAAAGCCATCCTCTGGAACGATACGAAAAACGTCCACATGGATGGGTGCCCGATATAGAGTCTCAACCGCACATCGATGTGCCTGCCTTGCACAAAAGTGAAATGGGAGAGACTTCATTTTGTAAGTGTTCTCCACCCACCATCTGTAATAACCATCCTCAATGGCTAAGAATCGTCCTTTCCAGGTCTGACCTTCTTCTCCGGCTCCATCTTCTATCGCCCGCCAGTCAAGTTGGACCACAGCGCGCCCTTGCTGATCTCCGCGGTCATCATACACACTGATCTCCACCACGATTCCCTGACTGAGCCCCAGCCAGTGATCTTCCTTTGCTTTCCTTCCAGTCCTTCGCCAGGGCTCAGCTTGGGACATCTGAGAGTCTATTCCTCCACCCCAGTACGGACCAGGGTGAAGTGCTAAACTCCCAGACTCCCTCGCTTCACCACTGGCCAAGACCTACTTCTATCCCTGTTAAGAGACAATGCTGCAAGATTGGCATGGGAATCCTTCACACTATCAAAACGGGGGGCCACAAGCTTGGGCTTGCGGCAGAATACTTGCTGGTGTTTTCTTTCCATTAACCACTCTCAGAATAAACAAAAACCTCGCTGGGGTTCTGCATCCCAAATGATGGTGAAAATCACAAGAGCTGAAAGCGCTGTGCAGCCAAGGGATTCTTCCCATCAACGAACCGGGCGTGCAAACAATGCTCACATGCACATGCCTGTACATACTCTACTCATGCGTTCACGAAAAATAGTATAGTACTATGCTAATCTCTATCATCAAATGCACTGACGAAACATTGGATTGTTGAATTTTATCATCAAATGGTCAAAGAATGGATCTATCGAATCTATTTGGTACCGCAATCCTGAAGCTGTGACACGATACAAATCACCATGTGTGTCCTGGTGAACCGCTTAAACCCTGGCATTACCGCCAGGATTTCGACGAGCGTTTGGACGTGGGTTTGGAGGTCTCAGAATTGCTGGGTTGCGACGAGGCAGCCTCGTAGCTGAGCAGTTTCAGGTATTTTAAGGGAAGATCGACAGGAAAATTGTGGGTTTACCCGGTACCCCAAAATTTGTAGTTGTCCTGCTGATTAAAAAAAAAAAACATGGGACTTTGGGATGATGATCATTCAGGAAGATGTTGATCAAATGGGATGATGGAATGATCATCACTATTGGATGGCCATTCACGGTAATTCCAAATTTGGGATAGTCACAGTTAGATTGAAATGGAAAGGCTAATTGGAAAGGCTAATCATATCTGGTCAACTTAATAACAACTTGAAACTTAGAAAGGTAATTCTTCTTGGAAATACTTTTTCTCAGGGAACTATTGGTGGGAGACAGACCACCCGCTAAAAGAAGCTTCTGAACATTCTGAACATGGACGCTGTGCAACGTAGCCACCGTTTGTACATAATTTTCGACAAAATCATGCATAATTACTCAACTCATCCCCGTTTGGCCTGCCTCTCTCTTTTGCGAGAGCTGGCGCATGTCATAGCTTGCTCGTTCAATGATTGACTCCTAACATGGTTGGTTTCTGATAGTTTGCTCCTGGAAATGATTTTTGTGCCACGGGATCCCCGGCCGCACTTTGCCGTTGGCTCTCGGCCAACTTCTTCCGCAGCTCCTCCAGCTCCTTCTCCGCTGCCTCCGGATCTATTACGGAACCTACATCCAACTAACATAACTACATATGGCTCAACTATGGCTTCGGTATGGCACAAATATGGCTTAAACTGCCCTTAGGGGTTAGATAGCCATTCCATGATATACTTCTTGTAGGTTTGACATGATCTGCAAACTGCTTAAACTGTGGATTTTGAGATGCTAAAGTATCGCACAATGCTATAACAGACAAATCTACCAAAGCTTTGCTCAAGGTGGCCGACCAAATGGTGAAAAACACATTCCCAAAAGATTCCCGGTAATGGTGGATTATAGATCATATATAAATTGTAATGAATCATAGATGGAGTAAAATCTGGATTGGTCGGATTGATCTGCTTGACCATCTAGCAAACTCATCTTTCTGAGTCGCGCCACCAGCGGGTCCGCCTGTCGCCGTTCTCGTTCGATCTCCAACTCCTAAGGTCGTGCGATCAAAATCGTGAAGTTCAATCAATCAGAACACAACAGGAAAGTGGCATGGCAAAAAGCGGTTTGGGGTGCGTGCCAAATTCCCGAAATTTAGGCAAGTCCATTGAAATAAGGGGAATTTCATGGAATTTCCAAGATTATGCTGCACATCATCTTTTTGCAGGGTTGGCCAGCAAAAGGTGATGTTTTTTTTTTTGATAGGACTACTTCAAGATTCCCGTTGATACCATCATCCCTCCGAACGGGCTCCAAACCAAGTTGAAAGACCAATGTGGAGCAACTCTCCGCTTCAAATCAATCAACACTTGGGCATGGGCCAAAATTCAAGACCATTAGGCCCAGGGAGCTACAGAATTTTGTCATTATAAACAGTAGTATTGAATGACAGTCCAATGTGTGGTTTGAGAAAGCTACCGAATATTGCCGATACCCATCTCACTTCTGTTCAACTGCAACGTTCCACCATGCGTTCCTGAGGGCAGGACCAAGGACAACACCGTTGACCGACAGGAAATCGCTGAGAATGATGTGGCCACAGAGATTCCTGGCACGGCGATGGAAGTAGAAAAGCCAGCAACCCTAGCTGCTCTCTGATCAACTGCTGTCCCATGGCATGTGATTCGAGTCCCTCAACTTGTAAATGAAATTAGTGAACAACTTGAGGGATTCCGGGGATCTCCTGCCTTTGTTTTACTTTAAGAAAGATCAATGTAGTTTTGGCTGTTCAGGTAGCTCGCAGCGTCTAGACATTATACATTCAACATCCTCGCATGATGGAAGAAAATTGTGACCAGCTTCCAAGCGTTTTTGTGTGTCCAAGAGTCCAAGAATCGGGAGATGCACCAACCATCGATTTCTGCGAACCGACATAGACTATCAACCTGTAAGTCATGTTTGGGGAGATGATCCAATATTGTGGGACACAACACAGCAATTCATGCATACCAAGCCCTACTGGCTTGCTCTCGACAACCCCAGGTGGCGCACGTGAAGACGCCGTTTGTAGGCGAGGGGTGGCCGTTTGTTGTATCCTGGCCTTGTGCAGGGACAAAGAAGTAAGGACACTAGATTCATCTATATATAAGATTATATAAGCAATGAAGATGGGAGCAACGGAAATCAGTGTGTATTACTTTTGATCCAGATCTCATCTGCCGAAGCTGAATTTGGCATACAGCATTCCCATATAGAGCAGAAAACAATCACTTGTTGTTGATGTGAAAGGGAGTAAGGATTTTAGCGGTGTTTTTTAAACTATACCTGGAACACAATATGATCATATATGATCCCTATCTGGGAAGGTCAATCCTTATCTGAGGGGTCAAATCAGCTGGAAATCCCCCAGAATCACGCTCGTTTGGTTTGGGTTCCAAGTAGGCCCTCAGAAATTGCATTCCTTCACTTTTCACAGAAAACTGAAAGGAAACGAAAAGAACCTGGGTTGATGGAGGACTTGTACAAGGGCTCATGGCAAGTACAGTAACACAAATGCCATTCTATTCGGTTTCACTAGCAGATAATTCTCCTTTTGGAACAAGTTGGGGTGGCTCAATACAAGAATGGCCGACTTTTGTGGTTCCTTGGGAGTGATTTTGCGACACATCTCACATGTCTAGTTTTCATGCGACTTCTGGACAAAACTGAACAAATACAAACATCAACCCTCCCACAAAGCAAACAATAAACCCCAGGGAAGGACATATCGGAAGTTGATGGCCTTACCTTTTGCAAAAGCGCAGCTAAGTTATGCAAGTGCCCACGTGAGACAAACATGGACGTGGACAGGTACCAAATACTGTGTGGACCCCCTGGATGATGTTCCAAAATGTTCCAAAAAAACATGGGGGAATTCCTGGAATTCCACTTCCCATGACTTCCAGCCTACACCCTTGCCATGGAGCCCACTCCAAATCTGAGAACTGGGCCTTCTCTAAGTCCCCCACCTTGGGCATCGCACCATTTGCTGTGACAGCTGCAAATATTTCTTTCTTTCCAAAGGGGAGTCGGGCATCATCTTGGCAAAATTTTGCCTGGAATTCAAATGATCCTGATTTATCCTGATTTTGGAGATTTTGGATGGGCAGCCCTCCATTTTACCATCCGGTTTCCAGAATCGACCACTCGTAATTGCTACGTGGTTGGCCCCAAAATGCCTCAACACGGCATGAGGCAATTAATAAGCCCGGACTGGAAGTTGACACTTCAACCAATATGAAATAATCCAGGTCTTTTACCCGGCAGCTTTGCGCAGCAAGTTTGTTCCCTCAATATGTGGGTCAAAACTGGGTACCGGCAAAATAGTGGATGGATGTGGATGGCTCATGCCATGTCCAACATCAGTGGGTTAATAACATGTTAATCAACTATCTTCGTCCACGCCCAACAGACCCAACATATGGCATCTTCCCTTCGAAGCGCCTCACTCCCTGCGATCTCCTTGCCTCGCATGAGATAATCATCAGGCGAAGTATCCGGACGGAAACAACTTTGAAGCACACCAGAAACACATAAATTGTTCGGTCGGTGGGTCCCAAGAAGATCCATATTTTCGACGAAAATGTCAACACATGTCAAGACACATTTGACATGCTATTCACAATATTCAACATGCTACTTGGCTAGCACCTGCATGGCGGTGAATATCGGCAGTTGTGTTGGCATGCCAAATGTTGGCTCAAGAAGATTCAAGAAGTGCGTTTCTTACAAACCTGCTGCTCATTTTACATACCATATATCATATAGATAGACATCAACCAACCACTGAAATCAACAAGCATCAGCCAGCTGAAACCCCAACTGGCTGTGCCTCTGGAGACCAGTGCACTTCTGGGCGTTCGCTCTGATCGATGTGAAGTAGGTCTCCTTGCAAGAGGGCTGAGTCCTGAGTCCTGGGGTCAGCTAGATATCTGGTTTCTGGACGAGATAAACGGGTAGGTATAGTGTCCAACACTTCTACAAAATGGATTCTAGGGCAGATCTGATCAGTAACCGAAAAGTACAAATAAACATATAATAATTAGTGAAAATAGCAACAACAGGATGGGTCAATGACTTGTCACACGGCAGAATGGAAAGAGTTGCAGTATCCCCCCGCAGAACACAGACAGTTGGTATGGGATACTTTGAGGGTGTAGCATGCCAGTGCAGAGCATTCTACCAATCTACTTCTGCGTTTAGAAGATAAATGTTCCCTGTTGTTCCCTTTTTCAATGGGCATTGGGCACCCCCAAAATGGGATGGTACTAAATGACCAAAACCCGAACTTTGATCGGTACCCAAACTGGCTGGAGACATTGTGTCATCATGATTTTCCCCTATCAACATCCCTATATGGCCGTGGCTATGATGTTGATGGGGAATTCCCCTCAAATTTTCCCATGGATTCCAGGAGATTTCCCTATCCGATCACTATCTTTTGGGAAAATCTCCCAATTATTTTCATGGCACAAAAGCCGTTGCAGCCGCTGCAAAATCGTTCCTTCCGGTAATGGGACAGCTTCTCTCCAGCCTAGCGCGGCTAATATCCGTCGACATCTATATATACTGCATTTCGGCTTAAGGTGATGGGAGCGAATCTTATATTTCTTGTAGTGTGATTTGTTTCTTTCATTTTGTGCTACCTCATGGTGTACATTGTATTGAACAAACATCGTGCTTATACTTTGGATTGAATATCAACCATGGATGTGTAGTGGTACTAGTCGCTATATCTGTAATGTATTATAGTGTTATGTTGATGGCACATCCCTGCAGCCAAGTTGCAGGGATTGGGCGGTCGCTCGCACCGCAGCACCCTGGCAGACAGATCATCTCTGATGAGTGGTACCATCAATGGCAATCTGGGGATGGAAAAAAAAACCCTGTGCCCCTGGTCAACATCAATATCAACATCAATATAGCTGGTAAAGGGATGTCCATCCCTCTACAGATGATATTTAGATATCTATCGATCCTTAGCCATCTACAATAGCCATCCACACTCACACACAAACAATGTTTGGTGTTTTTTATACCCGCTACCAACGAAAACGGTAAACGGTGCTTTGAACAAGCTTGTAAATACAATAAGCCAAATTGTGATGGTCACACAAGTGGGTTTGTCGCAAATTTGGGAAATCCCAAATCCAGAGAAAAGCATGTTTTTGAAGGCGGAAACCATTACATGTTTGGGACAAACACATGTTTGGGTCCACAAAAGGAGATCCGTGTTCCTGCCTGTTCCTACACATTGCACCAGTACCGGCAATTGTTTTTGTTTATACATTCTAGGTACATGTTTTGAATTGTTTTGAGCTGCAAGAAGGGAACGCATGCTCTTTTTCAGGACCTATCCTCCTTTTTCGGGAACTAAGCAATCCTTCCCGTCTTAAGAGTTGCAATTTCCCCCCGGTTGCCAGTTGGCACCTCCTCCGCATCGATACGATTGCGCCAGAACTTCTCACTCTGAACCGCGTTCTTGGGTTCAGCCCCCACGTAGTAGGAGGTCTCCATCAAGATGGGCACCAGGCCGCCTGGTAAAAACTTGTTCATTTATTGAATATGGTTGCATCAACACCACAAACAAGATATGGGTTGTTTAGGATGGTTTAGGGTGGTTTTGTTGAAGTAGTGGGTTTGGAGAGGGAAATTCACAGCGGATATGATATATATGTCTGATTGCCTTCTTGAGGCCAGACTGGTGGAGATGGGGATGGAAGAACAACCGATGCCATGCTGATGACACTATTGTTGCTACTTTGTATCTGCTTGAACATGTAGGCACCTTGGTTTGGTAGGAACGCATCATCAAAAATCAGTATCTATGTGTTTCCAGTCACGAGTTTCGAAGTTGTGCCCGCAACACCAAGGGTGTGCGCAATGTCAGTGGCCGCCAGATATGTGTTCTCCTGAAACCAACAATACAATAACATACAATAACCTTGATTTCATTTGATTACCAAGTTCCACACGGGTGGTCAAACTCATAAAGGTTCCGGCCAGAACAGCTGATCTTCAGGACCGGATATGCATGAGAACCAAGCTGAATGTCATCAGTTCCAGAATATTGGCTCAAAGTCTGAGGTTGTTGCAAGCCGCAAATTTTAGCCACTTCAACTAGTATACCATAAAGGTCCATAAACTATAGTTACATTAGATTGCATTAGTATACCATAAACATTACTAGACCACACCAGACTCACCAGAGCATCTAGACCATTCTGGGGCTGTCCATGGCTGTCCATTTCAGGGCTCCCAGCGGCCCAGAAGCTGATGGGCTCTGACCGAAGCTACGGAAGTGGGCCGGGTTGAGCCGGTTGAGCTCTGCAGATGCAGCCCTGCTGCTGCAGCAGCCAGTTATTGCCAAGCCCAAGCTCTACCAAGATCTGCAAGGAGAACAAAAAGGCTGTGTGACATTGAGTCCATCAGAAACCGAGTTGATGATGTGAAAGCAAAGTTGGGAATGGTGTTCGATTCCAGCCAGAATAAATCAAACCCCAAAGAGAGATGAAACCACTGCATCTGAACTGCCAAATGGCAAAAATAATTCTGAGTTTAGGCGGTGCATTTTTTGGGGATAGAGCCAGTTCATGTCTTTCTGTGCTGCTCCCTCGAATAGTCGAGACATCTTCAGATGCATTCCTTTCTCCGTGCTGTTGTGGCAGCCTGTACTGCGAAACGTCTGCAGCGTGCCCACGGCTGGTGCCGGGTGATCTAAAGTTCTAGCTCATCCTACAACCTGCCCCTAAGACGTCGTGAAACTGTGCTGGGCAACGCTGACGAGCGATTCCCCTTCATGCGCTGTCGAAGATTGGATGACTATATACATGTGGGCACACCGCAACAAGCTTTTCTACACCAGTTCATCACCAGTTCATTCGGTCAGTTCTCTAAGATTTAAATAAGCAAAAACGCTTGACGGAACTGCTAGCTGCTAGCATTGATGTTGGACCAGTTGCGATGCACCGCCACTTTCTCTGGATTTCAGCATGTTGCACTACGCATGCCTACGCCCTTGGCCATGTGTCATCTGGGTGGTGCCGACCCTCCACTGTTGCCGACGGCAGGCCTCAGAATCCACTTGAGCAGAGTTTATGGTATTTCAATGGCACGGTCGGGAAATGACCCAGCAAACACATTGTGGATGCAAAAGTCTGAGATCCTTGGCACAAACCAATTTTCTCATTGCATTAGCTATCAATTGTTAGCAGGTATCTTTGCCACATACTTTAATTGACACTCCACTGAACAAAAATTGACATTGCCTTTTCTATGCACAAAGTCCTGCTTTTAGGAGGGAGCCGTTCGGTTGTTCATACCCTGTCCATCTGAAGGCTAAAACCTTTGTGGATGAAAAACAATCATTTGGCATGACCCCAAGTCATAAACCATCGCTTGGGATCAGCCACTTTGGCCACTAGTTATCCCGACCAAGGCACCCAAATCGCTCATCCATTGTAAGCTTTGCCACCTCCTCGATGGCTTGTCTCCTGCTTGCAAATAGCATGATGGGATTGTCTGGGATTGTGGCTCGCAGATCTCGAAGGAAACACACCTGCCATTTGAAAAAAGGGCACCACATCATGAGCCATTGACAAGAGGATACTTGTAACATCTTGTAACAATTAATTGATTTAATCTATCTAATTCATAGCACGTCCCAAACACCATACACAAACGAAAGAACACTAGTGAAGCGTTGTTTTCTTGGTGGTCTGAACCAGACCCTCGGAGTATGACGGTTCAAGAGGAAAGGCAAAATGAGACCTATCCAGCAGGGAAAAAGTCTTCCAAACTTCCTTTTGGGGGGTTCAATCTCAAATTTCAGGAGTGTAAGCAATCTCGGTAGGTACCAAAAATTTGCTTGACACTGTGAGATACTGTTTGATTGATTACGAATTCAGCCACAGGCGAGCTTTCCTGGGCACGAATGTCCAAACACAAAGCAAATCAGCTCCCAGAGATCCAGAGGAATAAAGAAAATCAACACGAACTAAGTACCCCAGTATTTGGTTTCTATCTGGTTTGTACCTGGTTTGTATCTTGCTTGTATCGCGTTGGGCATGTATCCCTACAAAGATCCACTTGCGTTGTATTACAACAGTTTCGCTCTCAAAAACGCATGGCGGCGGCGACGTTGGTCCTGGCTTGTGCCTCCTTCTCAAAATCTGCTGCAACAGATTCTGTACTCATCTCAGGCTGCATGTACCTGTCATCTCTGCTAACATTGTAAAATGGATCGATATGGATGGATACTGTTCATCTTGTTCAGTGCTGCAGTGATACAAAATAAAGCTGCCGTTCAAGCCAGACTAGGCATGATGAAGGATAATGAAGTATAGCACCAGTTTGTGGCTACTCTGATGAACACACCACAGTTGCATCATGGCTCTCACTGCGAGATGCATGACATGACATTGCGAAACAGATCCATGTTGAGGAATGGCCAGAATTTCTTTCCATGGTGTCTGAGGTATCGACGGGATGATGCCATCACTTGAAAGAAGTTCCTATATATATATATATCCCTTGGTAAACTCATAGGCCTGAAAATTCCACCCACTATAAAAATTAATTACCAAAATTCTATCTTTTTGCGGGTTGCTATATCTCCCAACAATTGACTGGCCAAGGGCCCCCCCGGATTCTGGTCGTCCGCGGCCAAGGCAAGGCACGCGTGGACACAGGCGGATCCTAAAGCCATGGAGCCAAAGGAAGCGGCCTGGACAGACAGCTGGGATTCGAAGTCTGGGAGCCCTGGGAATTTTCGGAAAATTGATTGATCAATCCAGTATCAATCAGCTTTCTTGGGAAATTGGTAATGAATGTTCAAGCGCTGGAAATTGGCATATTTCTCGTGGAACATGATGTTGGACCCCAAAGTGACTTCTCAATCGCCAGCAAATCAACCTGTCCTATGTCGGTGAAATTGACAAGACTTTCAAAGTACCTTACACGCTGCTTCCTGGCTAGATGCAGGATTGTCAACTATGTTCAGCATTCCCTGAGTTCCAAGATAAATATCATCGATCCAATCTGAGTCCACACAAATGTTGGAATCCTTCAGGGTGTGTGTAAACTTTCTTTTTGATATCCCAGAACGAAAGAGAAGTAGATGATACAACGAGGTCTCATAGGATCAAGGGAAACAAATTCCCTTGGGGAAACGAAATTCCCTTCAGGCATGGACAATAGAATGCTGTTATATCTTAGCTATTCTTCCCCTTTTCTCCCTTAACTCACTTGGCAAGCGGCCAACGTGCCCAGGTAATGCCGCAACGGCATTCCCATCGCCTTGGACCATGCTATGTTCACCGGTGACATGACCCATGCCCAAGTGGTCGTTTGCTACAAAGTGTTGCAATGTACTACACGTCCTCTTCCGTTATAGTTATTGGCTGAAGGTCTGACACATCCGTAGTGTAAAATGACATGTTTGATAAAGATGTCGCAGTGCCCCCCGAACCCCCCACCCTAAATGGTGAGAAGTAGATAGATGTTGAAGGATTGTAAGAAGTCTATCATCATCGTAATCTCTGAGGACCTGCAACAATTGTCGTAACATATATGAACATATAATGCCCTTTGAATTCTTGGGCAAACGATGGTGTCAGCGCGTAATTTTACATTATCCATTGTCTAGAATCATTGATCATTCCCATTCCGACTCTGACCCCTGGTCTTTGGGATGCCAGTGCTGCAGAAGTGTTTAATGGTTCAGTTCCAGGGTTCTGGAAGTGTAAGTCCAGGGTTTCACGGAGGTGGTCGATGGGCAGCCAACACTTTGCAATCCTGGATGAAATGAAGACAAGGGTGATTGACAAATCAGCATCATCAGCTTCTATTATAATTATATCAAATATTAGCAGCTTTGGATGGATTTTGATAAATTGTGATGAATATAAACAACCCACCAATCTGATGCAATCCCCGATCTCCGAAGAATCAAAGATCCCCGTGAGAATGGCATCCTGGACACGGCACTGGGCCCCTGGCCATCTCGCTCGAGCCGGCGCACACCGGCAAAAAACTGCTCGGTAGTAGAGCCACGCAGCTCACCGCAGATGGAAATGGGATGGGGTTTTGCATATATGAATATATGAGTAGCGGACAAAATTATTTGTTAAATTTAATGCCATTCACAAATTAGTGTCGTCCCCTATCGGTTGTGAGGATTTCAGTACTCCCAGAGATATCACAAATGGGGTATCGGTATAGGGTCGTCCCCTATCGGTTATGAAGGTTTTGCGCAACCTCAGAAAGGCCAAGGCCAAGACAGACTAAATTAGTATTACAATAATTTTGCCGATTACTCATATCATCATATATCACGTGGCAATATGTGGCACAATGTGTGGAAATGAAATGGATTGAAAGAGCATGAGATGACATGGCTGACTCAAGAATATTCAAGTAGCGGTATAGCAGGGTTGCAAAGAATCTATGTAATACAGTACGAATCCTCGATCCGGGATGACCAGCAAAGAACTACAAAAAAACTGAGCCTATGAGACCGGGTACAACTAGCATTTGCCATAAAACTGCGTGTCACCATGGGAAATAGTTCCTTTCTCCCTTCCGTCTCCCTTCCGTCACCGCATCTCGCTCACATTTTGACGCTCGAATTGAGCACCGCAACGAGGTACATTTGCAACTCATGGGGTCATCAAACAGCATCCTGGGACCAGTGAATGATGCGGCTGGCCCCCCTGAACTGCATTCAGCCTTGTTTAGCTGCTACTTTGCGAGGCCCAGCATCGTCCACAAAATCAACAAATTAAATTCTTGTCCCTTTGGCTTGGAATTAGCCGTTGCATGCAGTGATAGTGTCTCCTAGTACCACTGGCCCTTGGCAGCAATAATTTTCATTTCCCATCTGAGGGTGTTTGGACCAAACCAGCAAGCTGCAACTGAGGTTTCCCCGGTCAGCCTCGCCAGCAGCATTTCAGCTGGCACGGATCAGTCCTTGTTCACAGTTGAAATGGACTGGTGATCAAACAGCCACGAGTCAGCGTTCGTGCAGAGTGGCTTCCCAACAGAGTTTCATCTGTTGCGAGTCGTTCCTCAGTTGCTCATCACCAAACTTTAGAAACGTGTTTATAAATCACATCCAAGTGGAATTCCCAACACTGATGTGTTTTTCCCTGGTACCCTTTTGCGACTATCCGGGTCCTGTCGATTTGGCCCGAGCACGGCAGCAGACCAGAGAGTAAGCACCTGAATGGTTGGCACCAGATGGTTTCTTCATCTGGAAAGTCTCCATATATTAAGCCATGACCAAAGTTCCAGGGATTCGCAAATGGTCAATGGTCATCCAAGATCAACATTGATCAACTCTCTCCTGAAAATTGATTGCTATTCACAGAGTGAAGTTACCATCCCACAGGAATCGCGATCAATAATTAGTGACCAATTGCTGGCATTTCCATCAAACCCTGCCACTTTTTTGACAACGACATAGACATAATTTGACCCATGGTCCCCGGTCCATGGGGGGCTCCCACCATTGGTCAGTGATCCTTCCGAGCTTCCGTGCAAAGCGCAGGAGCCACACGCGCTCCAGGAGTTGCAGGGCGCCTGTGTGCGGTGATGGCTGGTACACTGATTGGCCGTAACTATTGCAGTGGATATAAATGGAAGATCATTCGACTGTTAGGTATTTGGATGGATATGTAAATGCTCATGCCCGGGGGGGACAATTATGGGAGTTGATATCAAAAACCATTGAAGTGTTCAACCTCTAAGTACTTGCAGTAGTAGTAAGTTGTAGTAGTCTTGTCCCCCATTGCATCCTATTGCAATCCGGTTCACCACTAGTTCATCAGTAGCAAAGGGGTCCCTCGTTGTAGCGGTGCCCGTGCGCCCGTGGGTACCTTGGGTTCGCCGATTGGCGCCCCGCAGAATGCCAGGCCGCAGAGGTCGGGACTGGAATTGAAGCCTGGCCACAGGTTGCGATAGTGCTATATTTACTAAGCAAGTACAAAGTGATACAAAGTGATACAAAGTGATACAAAGTGGGAGGGTGGTCATGCCACCAGGTCCACTGAATTCAAAAGCTGTCACGTGAACTTCATGTCCCCCGCCTTCCCTTGGACGCCAGCGTGGCTTGTAGCCACACAGAGAACAAGGCTCTGGTGCACAAGGTCTCCAAACTGGCGCCAAGGACGAAGGGAAAACATGAGAAAACCCTGTACTCCAGGCACAAATCCGACAAAACCCACAATGCTTATGTAGCATTGTGGTGATCGTGATGCATTATGTACAATATTGTATCATTGTCTAAAGAAATTTGAGATTGGTGGCTTTCCCATCTGAACGAGATCCAAATGTCAATGTCGCTACACTGGATCGCCCGCAACATGGCCAAGGTGCAGCATGTCAGCATGTTCACTATGCTGAAAACCCTTCACACCATAGGCCTAAGGTCTGGGGTGCTTCTAAAACTTGGAGAGCAAGTTTTACCCACCCAAAATGGAAGATTTCAGAATTTGGAAACATCTGGAAACACCCATTTCATCAATATCCAACAGAAAGATCCCAGGTTCCATGCGGATTTGGCCTAGAGGACAACAGGGTGCAATTTGAGCTCCAAGCCTGACAGGACTGCTGCAAGTTCAATCACCAATTAGATCCTTACATCCTCATTTCATTTCTATGGGTGAATCATCTCAAAGCTTGCTCCCAAAGCCCCAATCTTTGGTTGTCTCATTACACCATACATCTCCATACATCCCAATACATCCCCCTATTTGTGCTGATTCCATACCATTCTCCAATCCTCGAGACATCATCGTGTTGTTGAGACATGTTGAGACATCCCCATCAGGCCTTGAGCAAGCACTGCCGTCGCCGTCTTTGATCGCTCCAGGCAAGAAAGGTCGATCTCATCAAGAAGAACCTGAGATGGACGGAGTTGGAGCATGTTAGAGTAGCCAAAAAGAAGCGGGTCAACCAGCAAAAATGGGGATTCAACCCGGGACTCAAACATGAAAGTGACAACCAGCAAGAATTCCGTGTGGAAAAAAAAATAGATCAAGGATACTGACATGTCATGACACAAAAAACCAGAGCAAAAGCTGCGGACATCAAGGATATTCAACGAACAGGAGGATACAAGCAACCAAGCTGGCAACAAAGGAAGCAACTGGTCTGCCACCCACAAAATCCAACAGATAGGGTCCAAACGACCAACAGTTTGGGAAGCTCCCCATCTGCATTTGCCACAGGAACCGGCTGATCCGGAGGTCTGCTTTAGCTGTTAATATCCGAATCAGAACCATATATAATCTGAATATCGATGATATAATATGGATCAATATGGGGGGAAATGGGTTATTTGGGGCCAGAGTCACATTGCCGGCCATATTCCAAACAGAGACATCCAATTTCGCTGTTCCTGTTAATGCACCACACGCATGCGCCAGCCTTCTAGGTGCCACTAGCCATCCACATGCAACTACCCATCACCAAGTCACAAGCCATCAAAGGCCCAATGCGACAGTTGCCTGATGCCCACAAAGGATAAGAGCTCAAATCCCAAAGGATCTGGCATGGATACCCTCAAATGATAGAATTATGAGGGTCCTTGCCAAAACAAAACAACCCATAAGTCTGCTTGGGTTCTTGCAAACACGTCGAGCAATCCAAAAACGTTGCAATAACCGATGAATTGTCTCATAATACTGCTCCTCGTGCAGTCTGCACATGCATTGTATCTGTGCCCAAGGAAGCTGATCGCATCTGATCGCCAAACAACAACTACTACAGTATGCACAGCGCAAGGAAATCAGGAATCAATGACCCTCCAGAAACATGACTACAATTGATGAAACATGTTGGTTTCTCATGATTTCCCCCGTATTCTTCCCGCACCCCCAAGTGGTGGAAAGCTGTGCAAAAGCTGAGGCGCCTGAGGCGGACCGTCTGCAGTGGATCCATTTTGGGCATGGAACCGGGCACGGAGTCCTGCAGAAACATGGCACCAATGAGGCACTGATAGCTTAATCGCTTAATCATTGGCTTAATCATGCTTAATCCACCTCAGGATTTTTAAGGATAGAATATTGTGGAATATGGGGTCAACCCATGACTCACCTGGGATATTGGCTGAAGAATGCTGAAGCCCTAGCCGCTACAGGCATGTTGTCAGGTTCTCCTCAACTCCCTCTGACCAGGCAGGCGTCACCGCATAGGAGTCCTCCTGCACCGACCCACCAGCTATGAGTTGCCAACGTGAGAGTGTCCGGAAGGTGTTGTGGTGATAGGGGGCTCCAGGTTCATGTACCGGTGCGAGAGGTCATGTCTAATAAGTATAATCTGCAAAGAAAAAAACCACCCTTTAGGGCACTCACTTCTCAAAAAGAACTTGTACACCAGTAGTTTCTGTATTTACAGCGGCCAGAAAATACATAGAAGCAGACTTCCTTGCCGAGGACTTGACAGGTGCGTCGCTCTTTCAGTTGGGGACGACGACAATAACAACAAGAACAAGAACAAGAACAAGAACAAGAACAACAACAACAACAACAACAACAACAACAACAACAACAACAACAAGTATCCCACCACACTCAATTATTTCAACAAGCTGAACATGATCTGCTTGCTCTACTACACTGCTGCAGCTTACTGTGAGAGATTTGGGCATCCCCTGATGGACATATTTCTCGTCATCACACATCCAATCAGAAACATCATGTGCACCTGCTCCTGCTCTCGCAAGGCTGCTGTCAGTTCGGCCTGGAAACCCGGGGGCCAAAAATGAGATCCACCCTATTTGGAGAATTTGGAGTAAATGATAGAATGCCAATCCTGATTTCAGGTCATTCATCATTCATTTATGTTTCCAATATAAACCACCCTTTCTGGGGCTTGGTCGTTTCAGAATTTCTGCTTTTGGGATGGAAAATAAGAGCAAGTTGAAACCACTACAGTAGCCGAAGAAAACTGTCGCTCAACAAGCCTTCAAATATGGGGGGGTCCAATGCTTCTTCATTCCGTACCTGAGTAGTCCAACCTGGTGTGATTTGGGAACCATCCCAAGGACTGAAGTTTCCCATCCCCGCCTCCAGTGCTTGGCTTCGCAGGCGAGAAATTTCCTCAGTGGGGGTTGGGATTCATCCACTCCAAAAAAGGCAATTAGTTGCAAAGGATGGTGGGGGCACATCAATAAAATCCTCAGCCTCAGCCCCACCGCGACTGCCCCACTTTTGGCTCGAGCCGGCCATATGCGCATGGCTCAAAACCCTGGTGCCCTGGTAGCAAAACAAAATAGCTGGCATGGAAGTTCATTCCCCGATCAGAGAGGAAAATCAAGGGTTATGACCGTTTTGACTCATATAGACCATGAGGGAGTCCAAACATATTGGGTATTATAACCCCATCTCAAAATGGTGGTGTGACTATCCCCTCTCATATGGGTACAACAACCCCAGCTATGGCAAATCATCCCTATCTCATCAACCACACAATACTATATATAGCTGCCTGGATCTATATAGTTGGTTTGTCTGGATGTGCATACTCCCAAAAAGCCAACTCCGGCACTCATTACCACTTGAGGTGGATCGAGGTCTCTGCGGGATGTGAAACCTAGCAATGGGGTCTGCATATCTCCTAAAATGGGAAACGACCTAGCACTGATATGGTCAAAGCATATACTGAACTATTGTACAGTACATATGGTTTTCAGGTCTTTTTCACCATCCCCATGCCCCTCTCCTTCACCCAACAGGGTTGCTGCCAACATCCCACTCACAAGGGCCTTGTGTACACCGGGGGAAACTAAATACAGATCTGAAATGAATCAATAAATATGTACATATATATATATATATCATATCAAATTATGTTATATCATATTATATCATATTATATTATATTATCACATATTAAATCATGTTTTATTATATTATGTTTTATAATATAATATTGTATAATCTTGTACTATACTATACTACATGACAATATGTAATATCATATCATATTACACTATATTATATGATAATTAAATGATGTGATATGATATCATGATACAGTAATAATACATATAACCATTATACTATATACATATGAAATATGTTTAAATATAATATAGAAATTACTATTACCCATGTCAGGTCCCAAAAAAGTGCCTATGATTCACCTGGCTGCTGCCCAGCCTCGCAGCGCGCCTCAGCGCGCCGCAGCGCCTCCGCCGCTGCGCCGGCTGCGGGCAGGTGCTCGTCCCTGTGTCAGCAGCTCAAAAATGGGATTGTAAATGGCATTATTATGTTCAAACAATTCTTATACTGTTGCTAATAATGGGATTATAAGATATTACAAGGGCTAAGAATGATAATAATATTAATAATGGAGGTGTTAATGGGAAATGAAACGGTATTATGATGGTTGATTCAAGCAATAGTGGTTAATTCATGGTACATGGTAATGAGACGGGATTATTCGCCAACAATGTTTACTACAAATTTGATTTATCCAACTTCATCCAACTTGAGAAATTTGATCCATATCCAAACAGTTTTAGAGCACTTTAGAGTACGAAAAATCATTCCGTCTGCTTCAGCAGCAGCACCTGCCCAACTCCGCTGCTGGCACGTTGGAGATTTGAACCTGGAAATCTGAAACTGGAAGATGTTCAACGGTGGTCGGGATAGTGAGTCAATTTGTGGAAGCATGGAAGTTGGGTTTCCCCTTTTCGAACCTCTCGTTTGATACTGGGTATTCGGTCGAAAAGTGAGCTGTATGGTGTAGTGAGAATGTCCTTTCGAGCCTTACTTCTCCGGGTTTCAAGGGTACCACATGTAGCGCTTGTTTCTGTCAACAGCCTTTTCAGTGACATGCCAAAGTTGGAGCTCTGAGCAATGAGCAAAGATCCTGCACAGATTTTTTAAATTAGCGAAGCAAACGCAATTGCCGAAAAATCTCCAATCCCTATTCTGCATTCTGCTGTGGCTCAAAATCTGACAAGTGCCCCTAATTGCGGCTTTTGTGGTGGTTTTCCAGCCATGTTTCCAGTTGCTGAAGTGCTTCCAGGGGAATGCATTTGGAAGTCATTGACAAACCTTAGCTGGGGGTTAGTTCAACTTCTGGGGTTCTAGGTTCGATCTCAAATGACGAAAAACTTATTTGCCCTCGAAGATGAGCAGCTCTCTATAGGTACTCCATCTTCTGCGCCAATGATCCCACATTTCGATCCTCTCCCCAAACTTCCCCGATGGCAAGAGACTCTTTGGCTCCGCTGCACTTCTAGCCACCATGCATGGGAACAGGCTCCCAGCAACTTCATCCTGAGGCTGCAGTGCAGTCACTGAACTTCGCATCTGCTGAGACCTGCTGGGAACACCAGACATGGAAACCAGAAAAGTATTGTGACCCTTTTGAATTGCAAAAATTGAGGCTACAAACAGCTAGATTGAATTTCCAGAACTTCCAATCTTCACTGCAGGTACAGCTTGGAGATGTTTCCTACGTCTCAAATGTGTGCACAAACACGCAGTCATCAAACGAGGCAGGTTTCCTCACGTCTAAAATCAAGCAGGGACGGGCGAATATGCCCGGTACATGTCCAACCTTATGCAGTGTGTTACCCGGTCATGATCTGTTACACCAGGCCCTACCAGGCGACCTCCTATGCCTAGCGGTTGATGGTGCGTGACGGGGGTTCTTGAAACGAGCACAGAAACATGCTTTGCAGGCCCAAACACAATTGACTTGGAGCAATGTTTAATCTCTCATCATTTGGGCATGGGAACAATCATTTCCATTACCAAAATGCCTCAACATGGACCTGCTTGGTATTGAAAGGGAAAGGGCTTCTGACCCCCTTAGAAATGGCCCGCGCCATTGGGCGCTGCAGGTGACATGTGGCTGTTGGAAGGCAGGACTCTTGGATCCACACTCTCGACTTGAAATGAAAACCTTCTCTCACATTCGTCTCACGTCACTAGTATTTGAGACTGGACTCGGGGCCGATCAGTTTAGGTGAGCTCATCCAAGATGAATTACCAAGAATGGATTTGGAAAATGATCTTACTTTTGCTATCCCTAGTGGTTGTCAAAGTATTACCAAATTGCAGGGGCGAACACTGCTACTCCCCCCTTCCGAGACACTGATGATGTTTGTGCAGCCTCTCTGCCATGCCAAATGCCTGGCAGGGCTTGTGGCAACGGCCCAAAGGGCACTGAGTTTGGAACTACATCCTATTACACACCTCGACAACATTCTTCACAGAAATTGGCTTGGCAAGTGATTTCACTCTTGGATATGATATAACATCATCTTAGAATTGAGGCTGTCAAAGCTCTAGTGACTCTAGTGTCTACACGCTTCCTCTTGGAACATCTTGGGGTCCGAATTTCGACCCATACATGGTGTCAGTATCATGAGTTGCCTAACATATCCTAATGCTCGAAGCTATAATCTATAGCAATAAGTTTTACAAAAAAAACACAAACATATATCAGTGATATATCAGTGGTCTCTTGTGAAGAAAAGTATCCACCGACAGGCAGACTCCAAATGGTCTCATTAACGGTATCACTGCCATCATCTGTGAAATGCACATGCTATTCTCGAGAAAATGTTTGCCGCTCAAGTCAGTTCATGTCTCTCGGAGGTACCGAACTTGCGACATGACATCTGCCCTGTAAGTGTTAAGCAATACCTTGAGGGAACATAATTTGTACACACACACATGGTTCAATCTTTAAGGCACTGGGAACCACAAATGTTGGTTTTCCTTCTTACTGATCGTGCCCCTGTTTGAGGGGGACCAATGTTGACCCATACCCACAATTGTATCAGCCCAACCCATGCCAAACTCGCAAGGTAGACCCAGGCTTCAATGCGCAGCTTGCCCTCCTGTCAGGAATCTGAGAAAGTCCGCAGACTTCCGCAGTGCGTTTGGGCTGCATTTTTTCCACAGGACGCTGCACTACATTGTCTAATCTTACAGCACCGTTAGATCATACATCACATTTTGAATTCATATTAATATTCGTGCTTAGCAGTCTGTTTGTCGATTAATACCACCATCCAAGCCAGGATAGAACATGTTCGCTGCAACCCTGACGTTTCACCGTGTCTGATTTGAGATAAGTTGATGTTACTACTCCAATCCACACATTTGCCAGAGGGGGTGGCGGATTTTTATCCCCTATCAAGATAAGTTGATATTACTACCCGAATCCACATATTTGCCAGAGGGGGTGGCGGATTTTTATCCCTTATTAAGATAAGTTGATGTCTTACTACGCCAATCCACATATTTGCCAGAGAAGTGGCGGATTTTTATCCCCTATCAAGATAAGTTGATATTACTACCCGAATCCACATATTTGCCAGAGGGGGTGGCGGATGTTTATCCCTTATTAAGATAAGTTGATGTCTTACTACGCCAATGCACATATTTGCCAGAGGGGGTGGCGGATTTTTATCCCTTAAGAAGATAAGTTGATGTGTTACTACTCCAATCCACACATTTGCCAGAGGGGGTGGCGGATNNNNTTGCCAGAGGGGGTGGCGGATTTTATACCTTATTAAGATAAGTTGATGTTACTACCCGGTTGGGTATGGTGAAACGTCCGGGTTGGGGCGAACATGTTCCCTCCAAACCCCGGGTTCGCCCACACTCAAACAACACATCCAAACAATATAATATACTTGTCCCCGGAGGATGAATGAAAACACTGGCAAAACGCAGAGATTTTGACTTCAGGTTTTCAGGATTTCGGGTTTAAATTTAGGGTTTAGGGTTGCAGGTTTAGGGTTTTAGGGTTTTAGGGTTTGTTTTGGAAAGTAAAAAACTGTAACCTTACGCAGGGACTTGAGCATGTCAAAGGATATGCGGGATTCGCCGCGGGCAAACCAAGGATTTGCGGCGAACATGTTTTCAGTTAGAAAACACCATCCATCATCAGACATTGATATACAGTGATATACACGACCTTTCTTGGTCGGGCCTCCCACTGCAATGCCAAACGGCTCTCCGCAGCATCTGCTGAGGCTTGACGCTGTTCCGACGCCTCGCAGAAACGTCATGATACGTCACCGGTAAAGGGTGGTCCATCAATGGATCATATGAAATAGACAAATGGCTTCCCACGGCTTGCTGTTTGCCGTTTGTCGTCCAGGCATTTGTTTGGTTCCAGTGGCTGCTTTCACTATCTTCAAGTTGGGAGGTGCTATACCTATTCGTACATACATAATCATATATATAATCATATATATATATATATATGTATTCATAGTTACATAGTCAATCAAAATCATAAGGGGACGCAAAGCAAACCTGGAACCTAACTAGCCCCCAATCTTGCAGGCTTCCTCCAAAAAACTGATCTAGAACCAATGCTTTAGCCTGCAATATTCCCCGCATAGACAATCGTCAACAACCATATTATAATCTTTATATATCTGTATGCAAATAGAGATACATATATATATATATACATGTATATATATATATATACAATATAGAGATATTACAATATTAAATTACTATAATGAACGGTTTTGGGTTCTAAGTATCATCAAAAGCCCTAAGCCCAACACCCACAGCCCCGCCTCCAGTTGCGCCATCCTCTCCTCCAGCGCCTCCATCGCCGCCTCGCTCTGTGCGGCCGCCGCAGACTGCAGCTGCGAGAGACGCTGCTCCTCCTGGTGGAGCTGCTGTTCATCCAATCGCACACGGCGCAACATGATGTCCTGGAGCTGTGGGAACTGCTGGGGGTCGCTGGGGGTGATATGGATTGATATGGCTGAATTCGGGAGGTACCAGCCTAGATGAAGACCCATAGAAAAGAACTATGGATGCAAGTGAGGAGATCGTCTAGGAGGGGTTACAATAATTTAGTTGCAGTGGGAAGCCAATTTGAGAGGTGCTATGAAAGTGGGCAATTGAAGCCATTCCACTAGATTTGTCAATTTGTGAGCAAAAACTCGCCTACGAGATCCTACGAGTAACTATAGCAATGATAACTTGCATTTGGCCACATTGCAGCCTTAATGGCACCTTTTTTCGTGGATCTCACTCTTTTCTCTTAGCCGGAGACTCAGAACATCACGAGTCCTATGTCCTGTGATTGTGGTCTTCCACCCTGGTGAGTCATTGATTGCGCGAGGTCTGATTGAAAGATTGAAGTACATAGTAAGCGTCCCATTCTAAACTGCCGCCGGCCACTGACAAGAAGCCGTTTGCTTATTTCTGGTTCTCCCAGGCCCTTGATATGCGTGTGTATATATATATATATATGTATGTATATATATATATATAGATATACATGTATATATATATATATATGTATATATACATATATATGTATGTGTATATATATATGTATATATATATATATTTATGTATATATATATATACATATATGTATATATGTACTGTCAATCAAGATCACCTTGCCAAATGCGGATGGAACACGCAGCATGCTTGAAACAAGCCACCAAACCATCATCTGTCTCAATCTGTCTCAAACGTCACAAGCAATATCCTGGCAAAATCTAGCAAAGAAAGCCTCATTCGCGCCAGTCATATATTATGTGTGGTTGATTCTTGGTTCATATTGGTTCTACAGTTTCACCATTTCCAACCCCATGAGTTTGTTGGCCAATCTCTCCAATGTCACCAGCCGCCGCCTGCACGTGCATCTCATCCCGCAGCGCGCTACACCGACCCTCTGCAGTTCGTACTTCCTCGGCCAGCAGCCTCTCAGCCTGTGAGATGGAAGGTGGGATGATGGGACCCCAGATTTGTTGGGTTCCAGCACCAGACTCGCTTTTTAAATGAGGAATAATGAGGATACATCCTCCCAAATGGAAAATCCCAGAATTGATTTCAGGGAAATACAGTGTGCATGTACACGGGGAAAAATACACATTTCATCAAATTCCTGGATTGTTCTTGTCTTAGTCAACCCGATCACAGTCAGCTTCCGGATCCACAACTTTTCAAGGAGAATGGCTGAAACCAACTTGTTGGCTGCAATTGCCAATAGCTTTGGGTTGTAAGATTTTCTAAGGCATACAAGTGAATGCTGAGGCAAACTCTGCTAGAGCACTAAACCTGTGGTCTTGCTGAATATTAAGACTACGACTCCGCATACTCGATGGTTCATGTCCTATGAAAAAACGGCACTCACCGCCCTCCATTGCCGTTCATTGCCTCTTCTGATTTGGGATGTGAATGCGACGCCACGATAGTTCGCAAGGACCGACGTGGTGAGGGTGCACCCATTGCCGCCGGTGATGAGATCTCACCCATGGAAGTGTTGGGTGAGAGGGTGACATGTGCCAGTCTGTACATGTCAGTCTGCTGACGAAGTTCTTCAAAGGACTTCTGTTCATTCTGCAATTCATGCTTGAACTCAGCTCGATCCTGCCGCCGTTGAACGGCCATTTCGTGTCGCAAGGAACGAAGAACGGCACATTCTGCTTCCGAATTCTCTTCTTCTGAAATCTTGGCCATCTCCAATTCATCTCTGAGCCAAGATAGTTCCATCACCTAGTATTTGCTTGAGGGGGCCATCAAAAACAAAACATTCCCTGTATAGATTCCCCAAAGGGTGAATTAATATGAATTATATACAGTAGCCAATGGTAAAGATGGTAAAGTGTGTTTTTAAAAACATCTCTTGAATCCAGGTCACCATTTCCTGAACATCTGCAGCTTCTGCAGCTTCAGGCTGTGGCAGTCTGGTGGCATCCATGGCATCCATGGCATCGACAGCCTCATCCAGTTCCAAGTGCAGGTCGTGGCGGACCTTCTCGCTGACGTGCAGGGCATGCGACACTTTGGCCAGCTCCTCCTGGTTCACCTGGCAGGGAAAAGATGGGAGCCAACAAAGCCACCAATGTACAAGTAGTAGCAATGCTGGTTCCGCTAAATCCAAGTGGAACGAACCCTTCCATTGAGTGCATTTTTGATCCAGTTCAACCTATTTCAACCATTTTCAAAAATGTATTTTAATAAATGCTAATTATTTTTCAATGTATTTCCTCATGCAGCCCTTCGACCTGCCGCTGAAGCGCCATCTCTCTCAGATGGTTCGCCTGCTCCCGGAGCAGCTGGGAGCTCTCCACAGCATGCAGCTGATGTCTCTGGATGATGATGGCATCGCGCCACATGGCACAACACCAAATGAGACTTCGTCTCCTGAGATATCAAACGATGTCCAATGGATACTGATGATTCAATTTATACTATAAAATACCAATGATTGTTGGTTAAATGAGGTCGACTGCTTGCATTGTGGCTAACCCTAGTGCATGCCCGATGGTCAACCGGTGGTTTGCATGGTTGCAAAAGGGATTGATGGGATTCAAAGCGAAGGCAAACCAAGCGTTGGCGAACGATTTGCCTCAGGAACCCACAGAAACTAAAGGAAAGCATCACCATCAGTGAATCCAGGTCTCTCTATCCGCGACAGCAAAGGAAGAAGACGCTGCGCCAAGCTTTGTTGCACAGGTGGATTGAGGGTGGCTGCCACAGAGGGGTCTCCAGCTCTTTGTCTGGAAGGTGGGTGGCCAGATGTGACGTGATCATGGGAAACGTTCCCGGGGATCGCACCAGCTGCAGAACTTGCAGAACTTCCAGCTCCAGCTGTAGATCTTTGCTTCAAGCTGTCTTCCGAATCGCTGGTCTGCCTGGGGGTCTGCCTGGGGGTCTGCCTGGGGGTCAGAGTGCCGAAGGACGCTCGGGTGCCAATCCCAAAGACCGGGGTGGCGACTTTGAGCTTCGAAGGTCGCGGCGGCTTCGCTGTGGGCTGCCCGTTGAGGCGCACCTTGGGGGCCTCAATGGCGAGGAGAGGAGATGCCATACATGTTACCATGTTCCTCACATGAAGAAACCGCAATATACACCAATGTAGTCTTACATATAATGTATATATGGTAATTTCTGTGTATAGTATATTCTCTATATTATAGAATATTACAAATATCATAGTGTATGACTTTATGATTTTCTACACTGGAACCTTAAGGTGTTTTCGTCCCCAGCCGGACCTGAACAGTGACCGGCTCCGTGGGCACAGCCAGCTCCACCAGCCTCAAGTCGTGCTGGGAATGTCTCTGAGTGAGGAGTACCAACAAACACATTGGGATATCACTGTACATTTAATATCATGTAATCTCATTTAATATAGTAATGTGTGTGATTGATATGCAGCTGCATATACAATCATACATATCATATATAGTTATACACACATGACGATTTAATTTAAGAAGGGGACGCGCCTCAGTTGTCATGGCTCGAAATAGATATCTAGAAGGATTCTAAAGATAAACCACAAATAGGAAGCAAATAAATTAACAAACACACGGAAGATGGTCAGAGACGTTCTCCTTACTTTGGCCCCTTGGCCCTAAATTCTTTCCAGGTGCAACAGTCTAAGCTTGGCAGTTTTTAGACCACTTCCTGGAACAACTCCATACAAACTGAAGAACATCAACTGTCATCCGAACACTTCACCCTGCAAGCGTGTTGTACACGGACACACAGCAAAGAAAAAGCTGATTGGGTCACATATAGCCGTCCCCAATGACATAGAGAGCCGAATTCCTTTTGAAATATCAGTGGGCGTCCGACCAATTCACTTCATCTCCAGGAACCAGTGTATGGATCTCTATGGTTTCAAGAAAGAAACTGGTGATTCTACCAGCCATCACCAGCCATCACCAGCCATCTCGTCACCGGACTGAGGCACCCCAACTGCGGCGGACTGACCTGGCGCAGTGGATCAGGTGTGACTCACAAGGCCAATTTTCTATCGAAAGGATCGGCAATGCCAGGTGCCTCCACAAATCTCATCTGGCAACTGAAAATGGAGACAAGACAAAATACATCAACTTATATCAAAACTATATATGGTAATATAAAATTGTATAAAATTGTAAAATCTCAATGTTCAATCATTGTCATGCGGATTCTCCATTGCTAGATTAGATTACATAGCTTTCTGAAACGTACCCAACTTCGAAGCCATCCCACCATGGGCCTTCGCATCCAGGTAGGGTACCAAGAATCGCTCCTCCAGTTCAGCCTGGGGCGAGGCTTCAGCCTTTAGAGGTCAGATGTTGGGGGAAAAATCGTGAGAACCTGTAGCCAATGGGTGGAAACGTTGGAAACTTACCAAACTTTGTGGGCACCCTGTTCACCTGGGAAGACCCATCCGCAATTATTATCAATTATAGTATATATATATGATATTCATTGATATTCCATGTTTGTTCCTTCAATCCACGTGATTATCTGATTATTATCTGATTACTCTCTGACGATCCAAAGATGTCTTTGGACCAACCCCTCTGGCACGCTGTGGTGGCAAACGGCGCCTCCGGACACTGTGTCACGCTGCTTCCGCTGTAGCTACCATCACCTGGGTGGCAAAGGGTGCCCATGGTTTGTGGAAAATATGGCCGATTTTTGAACCATCTGTTGACATTCAAACTTGAAATATCTTGAAATCGATGGGTATATCATTTCTTCGATTTACAAACCATTAAAAACCCATGAGAATGGGTGTATGACCGGACAATCCGGGTGGAACGAATGGATCACTAACGAATGGCTTGTCCTTCCTTTATCCAACCAAATTCCAACCATATCTGTTTGGATGTTCTTCATGGTATTTGAGCCCACAAAGCCATACTGACCCAAAACAATTGAGGGGATTGATCAACGACCTGCATCGATATTGACCAATAGTAATTGCTAACATGGGAAGTTGACGACACAAAATTCATCAAACCTCCTTTGCCTCATACACTTTAGATTTCCTGCAGCTCGTGTGGTTGAAACCCAGGGCATCCCAGGGCAATCTGAAGTGGGAGATGGCCCTGTCCGAGCCGCTCTGGACGTCCTCTATCTCTGCAGCCTAGTGAGGATTGCTTGAGAACCACCCAATGAGGCATGGCTGGGAAATGCTGATGCTGATGCTGCTTGGTGATTCCAAATACCTACTACGGAGGTGACATCCCTGAGTTGAAGGGGGCAAATTCTACCTACCCTTAGTACAGCCAGATGTTCCACGATTTTCCGACCCACGTATCAAGTAGGCAGTCAAAGGCCTGCTGCAGCATCTCTGGGTGAAGTGAAGGGCGTGCTGCAGTCTTTGGCAGCATCCAATGACCTCATGCTCGAATATGGAAGTGGTTTGGCTAATGTCTCAAGAGGGCCGAAAATATCCAATGGGCCAATGGTTGGGAAACTGCAATCCATTTCAAACATTAACAGCCAACCATTGGTTCCAGTGGCCATAGTCCAAGTTTGATAAAGCGAAAGACTCTCCCAAAGACTGGCAGGTACCCGGTCTTGATGCCACAAGATACTACGACCTCTGCACATGAACACATATGCATTTCAAAACCTTTTAAAACACAATGTATGTGTGCATTGTATTGTATTGTAGTGTGTTGTATTGTATTGTACTGTACTGTATTGTATGATATGCTATTGTATGCTGATGTATCTCGTTGTGTTGTGTCGTGTCGTGTCGTGTCGTGTTGTGTTGTGTTGTGTCGTGTCGTCTCGTGTCGTGTTGTGTTGTGTTGTGTTAAATTGCATTGTAATTTGATGTATTTGATGTATGTATATGTATCTGTATATGTATCTGTATATGTATATGTATCTGTATGTAATATGTAATTCTGTGTCATTGTCATATCAATTGTCGCACCATTAGTTTCTTCATGTTTCTTATGACGGAAGCTCAACACAACTCATTTCGTCTCACCTCACCTGGTTGGAGCCAAGGGACCCATCACCGATGGCCACACCCGGGCGACCTGCATCCGAATTTGGTTTGAGACACTCCACTGGCAGTGGGACTAACCTTCAATATACATCAATATACATCTTTATACATCAATATGCGGTATTCCAACCTGAAAACAATCAAGATTCAAGACTTTTCTGGGGCATGTTCTCTTGCCTCGTTGTTACGGGAAGCCCAGCAGGGGAGATGTAAGATATGCAGACCAACAAAAACATGGATGTACTACAAGCTGCAGAAATGGAGATATAGCAAATCGAAATTAAGATCGATATGTAGGTATATCATCGGACACCCCGCAAATCCATCATTGGTGGTCCATATAGTCCATATAATGAACGGAGAAATCAATGATTGGGCGATCCCTCATTTCCTTCTTGCGTGTCAGCACTTTTTTGACATCTCCACCAACCAACCACTGTCACTTGCTGGCAAATTGAATTCAAGCAACCATGTACTTGACTTTGGAAATCAAGCACTCTCACTAAGTGTATGCTTGTATGGTTGTATGTGGAAATCGGTGTGTGTAGGATAGTGGAGCGCACCAACATCGTATTTCAGTGGAAGTTTTTCAGCCTTTACTCCTTGTCCTTGGGTGTAATTAGGTTTCATGGCTGGAGAAATCATTGCAATTTTCATAGCAGCCCACATGCACCTCCCAGTGTCGCCCAGCTGTGGGCCATTGTCATGTACCCTCCTTGACGTGTCTTGATGTGTCTCACTCCTCTGGAATGTAGATGAGATGCTCCACAAATCTGGAACCTACAAAAAGATGTAATTAGTACAATTCAATAACTATATTAATCAAGCCCTCGTCTTGATTAAGTCTCCGACTTTGCTACATACTTGTGGGAAGTGTAATTGCGCCAAGTATAACTTTCATCTTAGGCCATCCTTACATTTCAGCTCTGGATGCATTCCATTTCAGTCAAGATGAATGTGGACTCTTAGATGGTGGGGGAGGTTATTTCCGGGGTTATTCCAATCTACGGAACACGCTTTTCCGATTTGTTTGATTGCCAACAAAATTTGTTGGTAATTGTCTCCACCTTCATGCTTCATATCTCCATAGTTGGTTCACCAGCCAACTAAAGTCATCTGAGCCAAAAGCTGAAGCATCACGAATGGAAACTGGTGGGTTCAGCTGTTGTCTGGTGCAATGTGAAGCAGCTTGAAGAAAACATAAGAAAAGTATAGAAAAGTATCTTTGGGAACCCCTTTCAGTTGACCATTCTCCCTCCGATCTATCATACTTTTACAGTAGTAGAATCCAAATCATCGATCAGAGCCCTCAGAAAATCCTTGTCTTTTGGAGGCTCCAGCTGGACTGTCTTCACCGAGCAAGGGCTGTTTTTTTCCTTTCGATTTGCGGTAGCTTTCTGCAATCTCTCAGTCGTATTCAACCTGGGTGGAAACATTTGGTTTGCCTTAATGCATGGGGAATATCCCAATTCCAACAGATTACTTGTTTCCATCAAAATTTGCAGTTTTGGGGGATAGCCGGTGTTTGGACAAAGGCCTTTTGCGGTCAGTGAACAATGGGGAAAAATGATCAACCATGGGATGGAGTCCAAATTTGGAGACAATCCCATTTCTTGGCATGCTTTAGATCAAACCACGATCTCCATCTTCAAACTCTTGGACCGTGCACGTCACATTCCAAGCTTGTGGGCTTTGCTGCTTTAGGGGATGCATGTCAGCTTCTAGCATCGTTCGATATTTGTATCACACAGAGTATCAAACACTCGTTTTCTGTGGTCACTTAAGCAGCCATGTTCTGTCTATTCTCTTGCCTCTCCTTACAGGTCCCATGATAGGCTCAACCGCAGTGACTCCTATATATCCGCCCATATCCCTGCAGGCAATGGCCTCTTTATGACGTCGATTTTTGCTGAGATGTCGGAACCTGAGGAATGTTCAGAAGATCTCAAAGATGGGTCAATGGGTTGACAGAATCGACTTGGTGGTTCGCCCTATTCAGTGCACACTAAACCACACTAAAAGTGGGCTATCTTTCTCCTAATATTTGGTGTTTGTTTGTAGCTTTCAGTTTGCAGATGTATTCAACAAGGTGTTTGTGAGGCGGTATACTGTCTACTGTGTAAGGAACATGAAGCACCACCACAGCTCTGATTTGGAGCCATTAAAATAATGCGACCAAGAACCGTGTGAACCTGGACAAAAATCAGGAACATTAAGATATAACTTATATACCCAATATCAAGCAATGCCATAGGACAGGTAAATGATCCATCTACTAGCTTGGCTCTTTTGGATCCTTCCAGATCTTTGAGGCAAGTTCCATGCTTGTCATCTAATGGTGTTGCCTCACTTCAGATCACTTATCTGTGCCCCTGTTGGGTGCTAGGATCCGGCTTTGGTAGTGGCTGTAGTGGGTTTGCTCTCATCAACCAGAAGGGCGACTGGGCATGGGATTTTTCTATCAAAGCGCAATGCAATTGCTTTTCAATTTCTGTCACCCCGTTTGAAGGATATGAAATTCCTGGAGCTGGACCTTCAGACCCTCCAGAACTGTGGGCCCCACTTCTGCCCCATGCTGCCTGAAACGGGAGGTTGCGGCCATGGACCACCGGTATCTGATGAAAACACAATCTCAAGATCTGTCACCAGAATCCTTCATAGACGCGGGAAATTGAAAAACCTTGAAAACCTAGACCGCATGTTACAGCATATTCGTTTCTGGAAGTGTCATATTGACATTGAGTGCGTGATTTGCAAGGATGATCCTACTGGTTCAGAATGGGTCTTCATTGATGATATCTTCCCACAGAGCCCAAGCCTCCATGACCACTGTGGGTGCCGTAGTTCGCCCAAGGCCCGCCCTTGTTGGAGTAGTAATCCATGGGATAGACCTCAGCAAAGAAATATTGAGCTCACCTCGCTGAAATAATTACATGTTTTTAGAGAGGACGACTCGGTCTTGGAGTCGTTGATTGCCTAATGAACTAGTGGTTTTCTGTTTCTCCAGTTTTCCCGCAATGCGTTTGTGTTGCTTGGTTGATCACTGCTTGGTTGGCTGGTTTGTTTCTGGGAAACTTGTTTTGTCTGCCGATTCATGGATCCCGTTGGATCCAGTGACCAGCACTGTGTGATCATTGCGGCACAATCTGAGCAACTGGCATCTTTGTATGTCACATCCTCAGCACCAGAGAGAACCCACTTAAGTCACCAAAGAAGTTTCAAAAAGGACGTCCAACGCCGTTCCGAAATTGTCCAGTGGATCCATCCCAAATCTGGTGACTGTTGAAGAATAGAAGAGAACCCCAAAGATTTTCCACAAGATGGACTGTGCACCAGTACTTGCACAACCTCCTTTGTAAGTCCGACACTTGATAAACATGGATGGAACAAATTCCATGATAGCAATTCACAATCAGAAAGTCGGGTCATACTATACATACGTGCATCAACATCTAGGTGCATCGAAGTGCATCTATGTGCGACACTTTCCGCTAGTGCAGTAAAATAGGTTCGAGTTTTCAAATTACGATATTCTCTAATGTTGGCATATTTCAACATGTTTGCCTGTTGAACAACATCAAACTCAATCTTGGGGGGTCATGAATCATACTACACATCTCCTGAACCATTTTTTTCATCGCGGCTAGGTTTCAACACCCTTTTTCAAAAATAAATGTTTCAGGATATGATCTTCCATCAAGACCTACCATCAACATGAACCCAACCAATTCATTTCACGGTTTTTTCCACATGTTCCAACTTTTTTTCACCTTTCAGTAGCCCTTCACAGAGCGGCCACGCAGGAAGCGCCCATGGTACTGCGGCAGTTCCTCCTCCGAAACCGACGTGCAGAGCCACAGCGGCGTGTCGGCGCCGCCCTCAGCAGAGTGGCCCACCACGAAGGACGCCAACCACAAAACGTTGCCTCGCAAATTTGGCTGAAGATGGGTCTGAAATTATATTTGAAAAGTTAAGCTTATGAAGTGGGGAGAAGGAAAAAAAACAAGCTACCAACTACCAGCCAGAACCGCTACTAGACTTCGGTACGGTGAGCCAACCGCTATCTTCTCCCAATTACAGAAAATGCGCCAGGGAAATCAATTACCACCAACTGGAAACCGATGAAATGCCCAGCAGCTCATAAAGGTGCCGCGTCCCGTGGCCATGTCTGTTCTACACAGCCCAGGACAAACGGCACAAAGCAATGCTGGAGGAGCCTGGCGGGGACGGGTCTTCCTGACCCAAAAAAAGGTCTGGGATTTGGAAATGTAGTGCTTAGCTTTATGATAGGGACCCCAAAAATCATCCAAAAGTTGTTATTGTTCATAGATTCGATAGATGTTCATAGGGAAACCATGGAACACCGTCAGACTTCCCATGATTTTGGGGTCCCCCAATTTTGCGAATCCTGGCCTCCTTGGCCATGACCCGATGCAGCTGAGTCATGAGGGTCTTGGAGGTGCCGTAGGCGGAACCTGGGAAGCCCTTCTCCTGGAGGGGTGCTCCATGTCCCGTGGACATCCATGGCTCATCCACTGGAGGAAACATAATTATAGCATATTACATATAATATCATATAATATTGATGTAATATAAGTATTTACAAATATGTGTATATATATACATATATTGTATAATATTGTATATAATATTATATAATGTATGTATACATATTCATATCAACCATCTATAGATAGCACAGGTGATCTCCAAAGCCCATAAAATGAAACATGTATGTACCAACAGCTCACACATCCTTCCACTAACATTTGCGATATAGTTGCATTCAAGATACGCAACACCGCAACACCCATCATTCCCGCGAACTTGAACACCACTCCAAATTGGATGGGAAAATCCACAGGTGGTGCTGCATGGTTTAGACTCAACCCAGGCCAGTCCTTGTGCTGCCCTTCATGCGCTGCTGACACGAAGTCTTCAGCAATGGCATCCAAGTCTTCGACAGTCAAACCTAGTGGACCCATTCCATGGCTATGGGATGAAGCCATCTGGAGCTGCTTAATAGATGGATGTAACCCACTCATATAAACGGGTATAATGGTATAACTGTATAGCGCACTCATACTTCTGGTGAGTGGTGGAAACCATTCATTCAGTGTAGGTCCGAACTCCAGAGGTCATCTCTCAGTATAGTTTGTGTGGCACATCAGCAAGAGGGGAAAAAACTGTAGAACCCTTGCGCTTACTGCACCTGTCAGCCCCGTAACCTCACTGAGAGGCTCTGAGAGTCATTGATGACAAAACATGACAAAACTGGTTTCATTCGAATAATTTAATTGGTACACGCGGGATTGTCAGGAATTTCGATAAGATGTCATCTAAAGTCATTCTTGTTATTTTGGGGTGTGAAATCCCAGGCTACCCGGGACCCATCCTGGCTGAAACTTAGAAACTCTCCGACAGAAGCCGGTCTCTCCAAGGACTTGACCAAGAACCTGGCAGTTTCCCAGCCAAGGCCACAATGAAGTCAGGGTCATTGCAGGTCCCCAGTTTGGAATCGATCAAGTATCATTTGTGTGATTTGTTGGAACATACAGGATAAACTGGAAATGCACATCTCCAAGAAGCCGCAGAATACCACCAGCATTAACGAGCGTGCCATGACGATCATGCGCCCCCTGTGCAGAACAACCCTTTGAGGTCCACTATAGGAATCTATAGGATTCATGCGACACTTGTCCCTAGCGCTCCACATGAATTATGTCGAAATGCATTGTAGATAGTGCACTACAGAAATTTGTTATGTCTGCCATGCAGAAAACTGCCTGGCACCACCAGGCCCCTGCACCTAGCTGCCCAGCGCTGGAGGAGATCCCAATGGATCTGGACTTGGGCTTCAGAAGGGGCTTTAGCACTTGGAGCATCCGCTTGGTACCGTAGTAGTTCACATCCTTAGCTGTGCAGCAGCAATGGTGGCTCTCCCACTGTAGAAAATACTCTCAGAAAATCTGCGATGATCCTGCAATCACATAGATCCACATAAAATATCAATCAATATCATACCACCAGTACTAGCTTTCACAAGGTTCCCACCATGCTGGAGTGCAAAACTACAATTGGCCTGGGATGGGAACTGCCATCAAGCATCAACGGTTCGTCGCGCCTGTTCTTTGAAAGGCGTTGGATCTGACAAGGGAAATGCCATCCCAGCATTGTTCACCAGCAGATCGATCCCACCCAACTCCTTCGAGATGAAATCCCGCAGATCTTCCACCGACTTCGCATCAGAAATGTCCAGCCGATGAAATAGCACCTGAACAAGCTCAATTGGCAGCAAACTTGGTGATACTTGGCACGCAGCTTTGTTATGATGCGACAGTGTATGAAACCAACATCGACAAAATTTAAGTGTTTCAACCGCACTCCTGCCTTCACCCTCTCTCCAACTTCAGTCTTCAGGCTCTCAATCGCTGTTTGGCCCATTTCAGGTACTCGAGCAGTCAATACCACACTGCTGCCTTCAGGTAAGCGATGGGCCAAGCCACGAGCAATTTCATAGCCAATGCCAGGGATGCGATTGGCACCGGTCACGACAGCAACAGACATGGCTCAATAAGCTGGGCTAGTGGAACTTTGCTGTCAAGCTTCGTTGGTCCGTTAGAGACATAGATGCAAGCCTCTTGTTCTGGCTAAAAAATATCAGGACACATGTCAAGCCTTGAGGATGAAGTTGTACAGAGTACAGACCATCAAAAATGGCTGATGCGTCATTGCATGAAGTTTCATTTCACAAGCCCCTGTTCGTTTGACACTGCTTGCAATGCGCTGCCAATTGGTTCAACTGCCAAAATCTCAAATGAAACTAAAACATACTAAAACACCTCAATTGCCCTTCTGGGAAGATATGCATTGATCACAATTTTGACCGGATGACTCCAAACACAAACACCTTTCGGTCTGTACTGAAACAGCACACCTTCAAGTTCTAGAGATACGGCTGGACAAAATACCATAAGCACCAGAGGGACCACAGAATTAGGCCGCTTAATTTCAATGCATTTGCCGCAAAAGCCCTGTCTGGACATTCCTATGCCTGTTGGTTATATAATATGCCCAACTCTGTTGATCACGTTGTAAGTTTATTGACCACAACCCTAGATACACAATATCACAATGTATCGCAATGCTATCAGAAACAGGAAAATTGCCACTGAATTCCGGGTCTATGCTGGGCTATTGCATTCCCTTGTTCATTGAATTTGCGGATATTTATTGGTCAAGAATGATTATTCTCCCCACTTTTGTTGTCTTCAACAACATTTCTTTGGAATTCCACGGCCAACTTCACCGATTTTTTGCCCGTGAAAACCAGAGGATTTCCACCAGACTTTCCTGGGCTGCCCCAACTCCGAAGGCCACATGGGCTTCGTAAGAGGTGAGCCTTGGGATTTCAGAGGTGGCAGGGTTGGGGAGGTGGGGACGCGGGGTTTAAACCATCACAAAGTGTGGAGAAATGTGGAGTTGGAACCCCAGAAACTTTGGATTCAATCAATAAAAACGTCCCGTGAGCCAACAAACTGATCAAAGTATGAGATCTCACCGACACAAACAATGGAACCAACCAAATTGGGGGTTAACGGTTAACATCAATTACTTGGGGGTTGAAGCAACACAAAGAGATACGATCCGCAAAAACTCAGAATGTAGCCCATGATCATCACATGATCATGTCATTTTCTCAAAGAGCAGGCAAGGGGGTTCACAAATGACCATAGCACCCACAAATCGCCCACAATTCGAGCAACCAAAACGATGGATCTTGCCAATGTTCAACACCTAATCTTTGGGATGATCATGCAGCTTCTTAGATGATTTCCTTGCCATAAACAAAAAAATGTGAGAATTCTGTGAGACTCCTGCCTGTGAGACTCAATTTCATTCAATTTCCCGATATTCCCAATCTTGCCAGTGAGATCTGCCAAGGCACATTGGCTTGGAGTAGGCACTACTTCCCCAGTCCATGGACAGACGCGGGCAGGCGACTTGCACCCAGGCATCGACTGTGGACCTGACCCGATGAAACGGATATCATTTGGAATCATCTAATTCTGAGGCGAAGAGAATTTTATGTTTTAGTTTTGACGATTGGAGGTGATTGAACCATGTCACACAATCAAACGGAGGTATACCAATGGAAACCGCAGGAGATGAACTAGCAGCTATTCAGAACTGAAAACCTCCAACAACAATCCAGAAAAAAACGATGTGACTGTACATTTCCGATAGGCAACCCATGCACTTCTGCTTGAAGCCGCCCACAAATGCATGCTGCATGCTCATTGATTATGACACTGGCCGCCGGCCCGATCTCTTTCTTAAGACACCTGAATATGAGCACTTGTTCCCTTGACCCCAGAGCATGGTCAACAGAGCATGGTCAAACTTCAAGAACCCGCCAAACTGTTCAATCTGTCCATCTGAGAGGGACCGTCGGCTTCCATTTGTTGCAAATCCCTGGATGTTCGTCAACCGAGTGTGCTTTCCAAGAATTGGGGAGCCCCCCAAATCGTTGAAAATCCATTCAACTTGCCTATGTTAGGAGGAAAAACTCTGGTTTTGGCGGGTCCTCCGATGTCTCTTAACATCCGCAGCAGAGCCCCAGGACACCAGGACCCCAGGCATTAATGCCAGTCGTTCCGGTGAGATCTCCGAAAGGAGGATCGTGAAATGGGCCACACCTGGTGGGTCGCTTAGCCAACAAAATGGATGGACTATCCAGGATGGTTTATGCATGGAACCCAAACAACATAGCATGCTGTGAAAACATGTGAAAACAACATGACAGGCATCCGAGACCTCTGCTATTTTCATCTATTTACATCTATTTGCTTAGGAATCTTAGGAACGTGGTTCAGAATTCAGGGGCATAATTGGATCCCTTAGATTATCTAAATTGCTGCAGCAAGTCTGGATGAACAAGTTTCCTAGTGTCTTTCAACTCACGATCAACTCACAATTGCTTCAACTTCAACGGAGAAAAATGAAGATGAAATGTAGCAATGTAGTACATGTCATGAAATCTGGAAGCTGTTTGGCACCATGTAAATCATTTATTATGTTGTTTAGATCGTTTTGTGGGTCAAATGATAGCGTTCCACGTTCGTTGTCCCCATCAGTTATCCCTACGTTTTGCAATGTCAGCTCCCCATCTTTTCTCGTCATATCCCAATTTCAGCACCTCCCATGGCTGCCCCCTGCGCCTCGTTGTTGCAGCAACTTCTCGATCTCTTCCAGAACTCCCACGCTGCCTTGTCGTCCCAGTGTTCCAAGCACCAGCCCCACCTGGGAGAACAGGTGTTGGATCAAAGACGTACTAATGGGGCCATAAAATTGGTCCAAGTGGGTACTATATGGTACTATTAATATGATTTTGTGGTGGGTTTTACATTAGATGATTGATGTGATATTTGGAAAAGTAGTGACCTGGCCAACTTACAAGTATCTAGGCATGACTACATAGGCGAATCAACAACCAGAAAAATCCATCTGGACAGTGTTGTAGGTGATTAAAAAAAGGCGGTCGAGTGGGGATTGGCGCTGCACTGTCAGGACTTTGGGTGCTCAAGTAGCGGGCCGAAATGCTGGACAGGCCATTCAGGGCATACATGATACCAGCCACATCAGAATATGCTTTGAGTCCAAATGGTTTGTCACGACGCTTTGGTGGTAGTGGATTGAAAATTCCAAACTTCTAGTATCCAAAAATAATATATATATATATATATCTAATTGTAATTGATCTAATTATTAGATTGTCGATGTCTTGTCCTCGTCCTCCTCGTCGTCCTCGTCCTCGTCCTCATCCCCATCCTCATCATCACCGCTAGCAAACTTCTGGGTTTCCCTGACTAGCCGTGCGTCCTTTGCGGCAGCAATGGCCGCTTTGCGCTGCACATGCAACTCATTGTGAGCGAAGCCTTCGCGCCTGCGGAGAAAATTGTGGTGAGACGCTCAAATTACAATCATACAACCATTCAAAATAGTCCAGGAGTAATCCAAATAAAATTTGCTTGGCTATGGATTTTAATTTTTGCAACATGGGGATGGAAAAAAAACATCAAGTTTGAAACAGTTTGAACCCACCAACCAAACACGCTACGCCGCTATGCCAGTTTTAACCTTGACCCATACGGTGGAGCAACTCAAGCCGGGGCTGCGTCAACGTGAGGCACGCAGGATCGTAGCGATAAAAATTGCCTTGCACGTGCCTGGCAGGCCGCGTGTCTACAGACAAGGAGGTCCAAAAGTGAATCGAAGATTCGATGCGTTGATTCTGTTCAATTCCTACACATCGTTTTCAAATATTTCTGGAGAGAGTAGCATCCAAAAGGGTTTCAGGATGACAAGGTTTTCTGTTTGCGTCTCAGAAATGGTTGGTATGACTGAAGCCACCACAAGTCAGCTTTAAAAGGTCAGGCAGGCGGATTTTGGATCATGGCACTCTCCAAGTGAAAGCGTCCGTCGCAAACAAAAATGACCTCGAACTGGAGCGATGAACCCTGGGATTCATGACTAGTTGATGCGGCCCCAACCCACCTATGATTGGATTCACAATGGTTTATATATGATTATTGAATATAGAATAATATGGATGAATATAGTAATATATAGTCGTGACAAGCTTGCTAATCATTCATCCTGATAAAATGCCCAAAGTCTCGCGGACTTGCACCTCGTAGAAAACTGATGGGACTTTCTGACAGAGGAACCACATGGAGTCGCAGATGACACCGCAGAGCTTGGACACGCTTGGACCACTACTGATTTCATATTGGTCCCAAAATGTCCCAACGCTACAGTTCACTGAGCTCCCCGGACCGCATCCACATCGCCAACCTTTGGGGAGGTGCAGCCCAACGTCTCGCCGACGCCCAAGGGCTTCACCTGCTTTTTGGATGGGACATGATGGGATCCAGCGGTAGGAATCCTGGAGACTTCCAGATTTTTCCAGATTGTTTTGTTCAAAACTTTAATTTTTTTTTGTTGGAATTGAGCGAGTTTTCTTCGTGGAACTCCAAAGTGAAGGTCCTCTCAAAATCGGCAGGTCTGCAAAAAAAAAAACAATTGGTCTTGCTCAAACACCCATCAAAATCTGACATCTTTTTCAGAAAGTAGTTTGGGAGTAATACAATGCCCTCCCAACAGATTCACTTCCCAACATGCCAACATGCACTAACCCACAAAGATAGCAACGTGGGCTGCTCCTTGAGCATGTAGATCACTTGCAGGTATTTGGAGGGCGACGAAGAGTGCGCAAAGAGGTTCGAATTTGTGTGAATTCCAAACATATTAGGTTGAGTGTATTCAGTTGTTGTTGGTGCTATACATTGCTATACCAATCGTTAGTCATACATTTCTCAAAGGCGTCCGCACTTTGGTGGTTGCATCCCAGTCGTTCTTGGATATATCATGTATCAATTCTACAGGTTATTTGATTCATTCGGATCCTGTACATTCCACACTTCATTCTCTGCCCTGCCCTCCCTGTGCACTGCCTGTGGAGCTGCAGTTTTTCCCTTCTCATCTGCCTCCGGGTGTCACCAGCAGCTGTCAAACGTTTTGGTTTCAGCATCCGGAAAAAAATGGCCACTGATGTCCCCCCTGGATTGCATCGGATATTGTGTCAAGGCTGTCAATGGCTATCAAGTAGCACCAACTCCAACCTCCTTTCGGAGCTCCTCAACTGCCTGCGACGGCATGTAAAATCAGTGGGGGGGCAGAATATTTCAACAAGTTGCATGGGTTCAAGTAGGTTTCCAGGCTCCCAAATGATCAAACCCATGCACTCATGGAGTCGGGGCTAGAACAATAATTCTTGCCATCGGTCATCTTTGATGTGTGAGCTTCGAAGCGCACACTGCAGGAGCAAACGGTTCGGTAACAAGCAGATTGAAGGTCTCAAAGTAGGAACCTGAGCTTAGTTTTTTCTGGACACTTGAATCACTTGAATCACTTGAATCTTGGATTTCTTAAGTTGTTCATCTCCGTCAAAACAAACAGTTCCCCTTCCCATGCAGACCATGCAGCCTGTAGCATTCCAGACGAGAATTGTACGCTGCTCATGAAAGCTAAACCTCGCCAAGGCGAGGCTGGCTCCAAGTGGGGAGGTGTAATGACCTTGTTGGAGGTTGTGGAGATGTTTGGCTAAGTTTGTTGGAACACGGTGTAGTATGGTGTGTAGTGACTTAGTAATCCCCAATCACCAAATCAAACATTTGCCTGAAGTGATGTGGGTGCCTAAGGTTCTGGATGTGAGGCAAACGTTTTTTTGTAAAAGTGGCATGATTTGTTCTTTTTCGATGTTCTGTGAACGGTCGCAACAGCGAATCCACCTCGAAATCGGATTGATATACCATGATATACGTATGCCTTTAACTGGAAAAGCTTTATGTCTGGGCACAAGCAAAATAGGCGCCGATGTTGTGTCAAGGTGTAGTCAACTGGATCGAAGATATTCAAATTTATCTAAATGTCAGAATGACTGCGATTACGAGCTTTTCTCGCACTATGCCATTTTGTTTGATGCCTCTTTACAGGATAGCACAAGACCTTGGTGTGTAGACATGTGATCAAGCCAATCAAGCATCACATGTAATAAACCTTTCCTGCATGTACCTACCCGCAATCTTTACTTTCTGCCTTTCTCAGGAACCCTGGCGCTTGTCAGGTGTGAAGTTGTGTCTCACTGTGTCAACCAGGTGTTCCACATCCACTTCCACCTGCGCAGAGCAATGTTTCAAAATGTTTCAAGAAGGCTCTCCGTTTGGAAAGGGAGCACAGGGGTGTTTCACAACAGGATAATCGTATTTCAATATGATTGTTGGTGAACATCCCATATATTCAATTCATACATATTCCAATATTAGTGCTGATGTTTATGGGTTTATGGCTTATATCCCCAATATATCCCCAATTTTGATGGTATATCTCCACCATTCTCTGGTGGCCCAGCCACCTCAACGTGGCAATAGAGTGTGGTCACCGTGGTTTGATCCGTGGGCACCTGGGGAAGGTCTCCGCAAAAGAAACGGCTACAACTGAAGGGGGAACTCCGACCAAGATGGAGAATGTGGAATGGTAGCATGTTATATCTGTATCTAATATATAATAATATAATATAGAATATCATAGCAATAGCATAGAATAAATATGAATAAATCAGGCAATTGGTGATTTTCTTCTGGTCTACCATGTTCTACTATCTTTTACCCACAAAGCAGTGGGGGCTTAGACTTAGATGCACTTACCACCCGAATATATGAGACATGGTGATCTTGCATTCCTAATGTGGCTTTGCAATAGCCGCTGCGGCCTCAACTACCCACTGTAAGTTCAAAAAGATCGGAGGTCAAGATGGGTGTCTGCAAGATTTCCGGAGACCTTCCGGAGACCCTGCAGCAGTGGTTGTGCTTTGTCAAAATCAAATTTGTGGTGAGGCGTCCCATTTTTTCCAACATACCCGGGTCAGGTCTGGCTTTTAGATCTGAGTTGCCAGCTAGGCAGGAGTGACCTTGACGCGCACATGTCGTCAAGAGCAGATCGCACCCATGATACCAGGAGGGATTGACCACTCTCTGAGCATGGATTAAACTTGGATGCCCCAAATACTGGATGATCACGATTCAACACAAAACCACTTGTTCTGTATTGGATATATGTAAATTGGAGCAGGACCCTCTTGGGAATACCTTGCGATCTTTGTTGGGATGTTTCAATACCCTTTGATATATTCACAAATATAAATCGCCCATAAATATCCATAAATTGTACGTATGGTACAATCCCATACCATCCTTGGGTTGGCCACTGCCCATTTGAGGCAGTGGCCCTGCCCCCCTTGAAGCTTCTGTGGCCGCATACCGTAGTGAATCAGAAAGTCCACGCCCAACGCTCTGGCCTTGGCTGCCACGAAGCTGTTGCAACAACGGTGATGATGGTGATGATGATCATCTCACAACAACATTGAACAAAACTACTTTTTAATAAATTAAGATCATGGCAAATATATACAAGATTATACAAGTATCGAGATGGTCGGTCAAGGCATGCATGGAAAATTGGGCGCCCAACACCCAGGTCATCGATGCAACATGCCCCGAAGTTGGCTTCACCGAAGATGGTGGCGCTCTCCACCTGACAGCTGGAGGGCAAAGGATTGAGCCATTGAGCCCCAACGGTGAGCCAAAAATCCTTAGAATCTGGGATTGACAATCTCAAGAGTGACGAAACAAATGGATAAAATCAGTCTATCATGGTCTATCCAGTGTCTATCTATCCCAAAAAGTGTGAGGTTCACAGAATTCGCCGTGTCATGCCGTGTCAAAACCTAGGCACTGCCACCATGTATTGCTGATATCCTCCATGGTTTCCCTCCGTTGGCGAGCCATCACCAGCAATGGCTCTGGGAAGCCCAGACACTCGGCACGAAGCTACAGAAGATGTCTGCCAAGGCTGTGGCCTTATGGATTGCAGGCTCAAGTCGAGCTGCTAAACGCATTATTGCAGCACAATTTATATCAATTTATGACATATTCTTACGCATTCTCAAGTCAACGTAGGCAACACACTTCCGCCATAGACAGATCATCAAGACACAGCAACAGCAACACATATCCACAGTATTCCACAGTGATCCCACAGGTCGCTGACCCAACCCTGCAAACCTTCTGGCATCTGAAGACCTCGGGCATCTTGGAGGTGCCATGAGATCTGCCATTCCAGTGGATTGTGCCATGGGTCAAAGTCATGGGTTGCCCTTGATCCAAAGGTTGTTCAGCACTGGGGTTCTGTTCAGAACATCTTTCAACTTTAGGGATCACAAATTTGCCGAAAACACACAGAGATCCTGGCCCACTTGCCGCGCGTTTGCTTTGCGCAGCTTCCAAATGCAGCGATGAACCTTTCAAGCGCACAGCTCAATGGTTCGACGTGGTGCACAACTGGTACCAGGACGGAGATACTGAGTTGGTTGGTAGCAAAGGGCTCTACATACCACAAAAACGTACAGTACCCAGAGTTTCCGGTGTGTGTGTGTATTCAGTCTCTAGTGAAGGATCCACAGAGAGACTTGGTGGTGAGCACCAGTCTATACCCCGAAGATCCCCCAAGTACATGCTCAATTCTGCTGGTCGACTGTTGATCCATCCTAGATCCATCCTAGCACAACTATACCCAATTTATCCCAATTTCCCCTCAGCAGAGTCAACGTACAGCCCGCTGTGTGCCTCGAAGTCGTGCGTCCTTGGGAGACTGGTGGCGATCGCCGCGTTGAGCTGCGCATCTTTGCAGATCTCGTCAGGGATGAGGCGAGATGCCTGGACCCATGGTAGCCCCAACATGGGGATGAAAAGGGCAAGGGGCATCACAAGTACTGATTCTTGATTATTATTGGTAGTTTGAGGGGTGTAGCCTCTGTGCCTGCAATGGACTCTGAAGTATTGGGGTACGGCGATATGTTTTCTATCAAAGCGTTTGGGTATAGCTATAGTATGCTAAATGTATGCTATAGTTTCATGTTTGCGGATTTTTCCGCAGTCAAAGTAGTACTGTACAGGGCTGACTGGGCGCTCCCACGGAGGCCCTGGATCGAAACGGAGGCGGTGCAGCCGGAGATGGATGCCTCGATGAGTAACGGCATCAAGAGAACCGTGAAAGAAATCGGAAGGCCCGTGACTCTACTGAGTTGGATTTACAATTTGGATTTACAGGATTTTGAAATATTTTGAAGATATATATCTAAAAATACCCCCATATCATCCGCAATAAGCTGCTGAGTCCTTGGCTCGCTCTCCGTCGCCGGCGTCTCGGCGGACACCGCCGCCACCGTCGCCACTGGCGCCACCGTCGCCACTGGCGCTGCCGGTGGTGCCGGCGCCGCAGGCGGCGGAGCGACCTGCGATTGCCCAAATCAAATCAGGAAGCTACACGTTGAATTTTCACGTTTACCCGGTTTACCCTTCACCTCACACAAAATGTATTGAAAGACCGTGAAGCAATATAAATGTCATTGAAATTATGCATTTGATTTGATAACATTCACTGGGCAAGAGTGGAACAGATATTATCTGAAAGAACCGTTTGAACTTTGAAACAATTGCCAATTGCGTTATATAACATGTTTTTTTAACTCAGCCAGTTCCTTTCTTGCGTCCCCTGCCTGACAGGCTTCTTTGGATTCTTCCACGGCCGATCCAGCCAGTAGATCCCAGATTTCGGGTTCCGGCTCACCTGATCCGGGACTCACTGTGATGCCACCCTGACATGTTGGGATGGAACAGAGATGCATGAAATGAAAATATCAATGCTACATGATGACATGTGTTTTCTTCTAGAGATGGAGACTCGATAGATCAATAACCATCCGGCTACCATTAAATCAAGACGGGTTGTGAGCAGTGATCCTGCCAGCTTCAAGGCATAGAGTGATCGCAATCTCACTATACCGCAGTGGCCTGCAGGTGGATCCATTTGCATCCCTATCCGCCTTTTGTAGGAACCAGAATCAGAATGATATCAAGATGATGTTTGGGATCAGACAACGGCCTGAATTTGTATAGTGACACTTCTCCCCAAGCCCGCCTGGCGAGACCATGGTGCTACCAGGCTGGCGGTGCGACCATTGCCATTATGCCATGTGACTGCGGAAAATCCTTTGCCGCTTAGATCTGGAGAAGTTAGGCCTGAAAAGCTGTGTTTTCGTATTCTGTTGTTTTTACTCCCGGGAATCCCCTGGAAAAAGCATGATAAAGGATCCTGGGGGTTCGAGATGTTGCGAGGTTCGCCACACTGACAGTCATGCCAGTCTGAAGAGACTAAACGTCTGAAATTGCATGTGGAATCCAAGGATGGCCATATCGCAAAGTAACAGGCCTGTCCTTGTGGCTTCATGTGACACTGTGCGGGATCTCGATGTCCACAATGTGTGAGTCGTGGTGATTCCATCTTTCCAATAATAATGAGGGGTGCCAAGTTCCTGCTTTGATCAATACCCATGGCTGATCTGGTTGTGTTCTGGGTCGACCATAAGCCAAGCTGCAAATGCAAACGCATCCATCATCACTTTGAGTCTTTTTTTTTGGGTGCTTGGCGGCTATACACTACAAGGAGCTTTTGCCAAAGCTTACGCGACGCCTACGCGGGATGGGTTCTGCTGCGAAGGGTGCCTTCGCGCTTACTGCCTTCTTTCAAAAACGCCTTCGTGCTTGCCTTCGTGCAATTTTTCAGTAGGCAATATTTTTGTGGCTGTTGTTGCGGAATAATGATGAATTTGAGATTGCATCTGCCAGAGCAGCCGTATGGGTAAGACATATTCTAGAAAGGCCGCTAGTTGGGATTTCATGGCGATTCTCTGCCTTCGCGGGGCCTTCACGGAGCCTTCGCGAGGCTTCGCGGAGAAGCTTCTATATATAACTGTGATGAAACTACACCAGATATTGTGATCCAATCGATGTGAGTCTTTTCTAAGGCCCCCGAAAATGCAAAGGTTTTGGGCACCGTGCAATTTTGGAGCACTCGAGTTGAACCCATGTCCAATCGCATGCAATTCAATACACCCGCTGGCCTGCAATCTAAAACTAAAACAACAACAGTGGTGGTGGTGGTGGTGGGGAGCAAACTCTGATCGCCCCACAAATTTGAGATGCGGCACAAACGCGGCCATGTCCAACTGCTACATTAGATTATCTTCAAGGCCTAATTTTGGGGGTCCATATTCAAGTTGAGCGGTCGCCATGAATTGCAAACAATATTGAAAAACATCTGTTGTCCGGGAAGTTGTCCGGTGACATACTACGTGCTATCATTCTGATTCGCGTCGCAGAATATCTCATGCAAAATACTTTCATGTTTGTACTGGGACACCAGAGGTCTCGCAAGACTGCTTATGTTTAGCACAAGACATCCAAGTTGGCGTTATATTGTTTTGAGCCATACCCATTTGAGACTCCAATTTTTGCTGCTGGCTTTCTACAAACACTTTGCTGTTCAAACCGAATTCGACACCTGCAGCTGACATCCTTGGGAGTCCTCTGCATACAATGCCATCCCTTAAGGATGCAGGTTCATTGATCCAAACAGAACACGGCTGCGCTTTCATTTTTGGGATTCTGTTGGATTGGGCTCCGAGTATAAGACAGCTTGGTTGGAAAGTAGGGGGCTATGGGAACATGCTGCTGGCAATTTGCTTTGGCAACAAATGGCAAACCACGGGTTGCAAAACTACCAGTGTTTGACCACTCACTCGAAGTAGATTCCATCACCATCACCTCAGCACAAAAGCTGCGAGATGCTCCCTTCCTGATGTGTTTGGGTGCAGGTTCAGAACACTTGTTGTAATCTTGTATCTTGTGGGGGCCCCGCCAGACCATACAGCAACTACAACAAAACTTGGGCAGCAGTGCATGCACTGCTGGTGGCTAGGATCAAAAACTACATGTCGATGTGGTTTGATGGACAAAATAGACTGCTGTCTGATGCTGTAGGATATCCCAATGAAGTCAGATTAAAGCATCTCCTTTGTAAGTTACTGCCATCGAATACTTTCACAACATTTCACAACTCAGCAGAAGATAGCCGAGTGGCAACTGGCAGGCAGCAAGAATCTGGGAATGTACGCTGTACTGTGGATACTCTCAGACTTCATGGATATCTAGAAGTGTCTTCAGAGTAGATAAGACGACGAGCCGCAACCTGGTTCAGTTGATCGTCAACCTCAAACTTGCCTCTCCCACCATGGCTGAGAAGCATATCCAGGGGCCTGACTCCAATGAACACGAACTTGCATGTGAGAACCGAATCGTGCGGGTTGTGGCACCTGCAGTTTAGCGGTTGTGGCAGTTGTGGTGCTGGAAATCAGCTGCTCCACTGGACAACATTGGGGTTAGTAGTTTGGTCAGCTTCACTGAAACGAATTGCGTTTTTGGCAGACATTCACAGAGTCAGAGATCGTTTCGAAATGGTGCGAACCAGACCAGCAATATTGAATTATGGGTCCTAATCAAGAAGATATTACTGGATATTACTGGTCTGTCGGTCCATAACATATGCATAGAACTGTACAAGCAAAGACATACTAGAATGATGTTAAAAGTGGGACATGTTGGGGGTGGTTTGATCTCTCTGTGCTTGAATCCCGATTAAATGCCAAACAGATTGTATCCAATTTCTTGCAATCATTTGTAATTAATCCAATCAACACCCATCACTGGGATTCCCGATTCCCCCATCGGGCCCCCGGAACCCACTCAGTGGGCGCTTGGGCTTTGCACCTGCCGCTTCAGCTGATAACATCCCCTTTTCAAATGTCCAAGCGATGCAAAAAGTGATCCCCCAAGTACAGAGACCCCAAGTCTCGGCAAAGTATCTCTAAAGGACGCTACCCTCACTAGTGGCCCATGGAAGCTTCGCGCACCATTCGATCTTCTTGAAGCTTGGACCCAACTTCTGATCTTCGGTCATCTTCTGATCCTCGGTCAAGGTCTTTTGGAATACCAAAAATATATTATACTCATTCAGCAAGCAAAAATCTTGAAGTATAGATGATTATTAAAGTTATTAAAGGCACTATAAGAATCTAAATCTACTTTACACGGCCCGAAACTCTTAGATATTTTTCAAAGTCAAATCGCAAAGGAGGAAATAGACGAAAACTTCACCAACATGTCAAAAAAAACCACAGTGGAGGTGGTGGGTACATTTGGGCAGAAAACCAAATCATTAGCCAATTCGCAGTGGTAATCTTAAAATAATAAACTTAATAATTAAACCTGTCTAATCCCTGCACAAGGGTACACGCTTGTGATTGGGATCTCAATCATTCGTGTATTTGCGTTCCCAGTTCTTTAAGTTGCGGCAGATTGCAGAAGAAACCCACAGGCATGGAGGAATTCCAGTGTATGGCAAACTGTGCGCGGGTCAAATGTCAAAACCGCTACGGTGAACCCACACATTGGATCTTGAGTGGTCTTGATTTCGGGTAGCTGTGGCTAGGTGATCTTCTTGCACGATTTCAGAGTCTCTTTAGATGAAACAAACGGAAATCTAAAACACATCAGAAAACCTGGTTGATTTTGTGTGAGCTTTCTAGGTCCCATGTCAAACAGTCTAGATGGAAGGCAGCGGATTCCTGGGTCTTGTGGGGTTTCAGCCGTTCCATTTTGAGCGGGGCATCCATCTCCAATGAGGTGAATCATGCCCCAAACAATCCCAGACTGCTTGGTCTATGACTGTGGAATACCATCATCTGAAATCATCTGTATCAAACCATGTAGTCCACAGTCTAACATCGTATGTCCACCATTTATGGATCAAATCAACATCCTCCCGGGATAAAGTGCCCAATTCTTGCTTGTTAAAATCCTCATAAGACCTACCAGGGATACTTTATATCTATTTATTGTCTATATCTATATAATTAAATCCCCATGTTTGCTGGTAGGATCAAAACTATCGCTGGTAGGTTGCGGTCACCAAGGCACCAGCATGGCGAGGACGTCGTCCATGTCCTCCTCTCGACCTGCCTGTACCCCTGGCACCACGGCACCCCAGGTCCTTAGATTCCGTGGCGAGATCTCCCCAAGGGCAATGGGAAGGTTCAAACTAAGATTGGATTAGATTGGACACCTCAACACAATGACACAATATGTCACGCGAGTTTGCATGTTTTTTTCAATATGACAAGTTATATGTGATTTGTGTGTATCAACGAATTTGGGTATGTGATGTATGTGTCACCATTGGATGATACCCCAGAACCGTTGAAACTGGTTGATCCTCAAAATCTCCCATCTGCGGCTTCAACACTTCGCCCATCCCCGTCCCGCGCCCGTTTCCAGCGAGTAGCAGCTGCCGCCGTCCCAAGGCATGCGCCGTTTGACAGGAGCTCTTCAGGCTCCGGAGCAGCTCCACCGCGAGAAGCTGAGGCGGTTGTTTTCATGTTGGGAATTGGGGATACAACACAACTAACAGGACCTTGGAATGGTGATTAATCGATATTATAAGTTATAACAAGAGAATTGAAAATCAAATCTTGTGTCACAACAGATCGTGAAATTACGTGAAAATTATGGGGTTAGAAAATGTTAGGAAAAGAAAAAGGACTGATTTCGCCAGCACACATGGATTGAAAGTTGAGCTTAACCAGCACATTCGTCAAAACGGATTTTGCAGACATTGCAATGGAATCCCATGAGGATTTGCCCAACAAAGCAATTGGAATTCCCATGGAAAAATCACTTTGTTCCAGCCGGTGCACCTCCAGCTGTCTGGATCGTTGTGTCGCCTGTCGTTCAGCCAGCGTCACCACCTGTACGGCTGGATGGGGTGGCCGCGGGTGGCCATTGTTGATTGGATTGATATAAGGGGAAGCTTGCACAACACCCCTAGATGTGAGGAGTTTCGATTCAATCCTGCCAACTATGCGTATGGCCACCATGGCCAAGCCTATATTGTTCATTGACAAATCCATGCTTGAATGCGGTGCTAGCTGCTAGCGGTTCGCATTGTCTCGCCCATCTCCCATGACAGAACTCTGCCGACTGAGCCCTGAACCATTCTGCGCTCGAGGACCTTATGGAGTGGAGGGGTTAAAGTGTTGAGGGCTTGCCTGCAGTCACTTTGAGATCATTTGACCCCGGTCATGAGCCCAACAAAATTCAAATTGAATAATATTGAAACCATCAGTTGGTGCTGCACGCACTACGAAGAATTAGGCAAATGTGAAGAAACACGCAACCGTTGGAGCCCGACGAAACCACCTATTGTCCTTGGTGACTCACATGGCTGGGTTCCCCCACGCGTCCGCTCTGGCGTGGATCAGGTATAGAAATGTAGAGATATAGTGACAATTCCGGCCCGAAAATTGAGTGGAGACCTGTGGATGAACAAAGAAGTCACATCCCTTTTTGTACAGCGTTGAAACTGGCCACATGGAAGTTCATGTTACTGGAGACTGATGCACTCAAGCTGATCTTCAATGTATCAATGTCGCAGTTTGATGCCCAAAAAAAACTGCGGGGCGCAAGCACCAAACATCTGGCTGATGATTCTCAACCGTGACAAACTATCATATTCATTTAGAGGCACCAACGGTTCCTGGGTTCCACTTATTCCCAAATGGAGTCAATCTCCTTGCTCTATGGCTTGGGGTATTACTCTTGCAAAGATTGGACCAGACCAGCAATCCCTCGGGATTTCATATGTTTCTCTTTAGGGATGATAAAAGATGATAAAAGGTCATCCCATGTCATCCCAGAATCAGCTGCGACGCAACCTGTCAGTGTTGGAAGACCTGCACCTCTGAGACCGTTGAGAAAGACATGAACCATGGATCTTTGATGTCACGGTTGTGCACAATATTTCTGGTAGACCGGTAGACCCCTCAATTTCACTTCCAATACTTCCATTAGATTCTATTGGAGAATACTGAATATTCGGATGTTTATGGCTTCGAGCCTTTCAAGATCCCCGACTTTGGGAGGTGCACCAAAGGCGACGTCCGCACACACCATCTGCACCCATAGCATTTTGGACTTGCAGATCTGGCGACCTTCGAATGGCAGCACCGCCTACTTTTTGTTGGGCCACCTACGCCATGGATCATGCAACATGAGCACGCGAGAGCGCACGATGTTGTTGGCTGAATTTGGCTGATGTTCTCTGCTTGTCACTTGACGTCCAGTACTGTCCAGTACCACGACTATGGAAAATTATATGTTTGTAGAGAGGGGGATTAAGATGGAACTTTTCAATGGCCATGTGCATTTGCGAGGGGTACCCAGGCGTAGTACTCTATAAATAGTTCCAGCTTGGCGGACTGCAGTACCCGGACGTTCACTGTTGCCCAAAAAACATCAAGAGGACTGCGAGAGATATATAGTTGGTATATACTATACTCGATGCTTTGGAGAAGCAGCACTTGTTGCAAAGGAAAGAACTTGGGCTAGTGATTGCTTGTAGTTGCTAATTCACAACATGACCAACATGATGTTGCATATGTTCAGGAGTTTCAGGACTTAGTCAAAATATTATGAATGCGTTTCCCTAATGTTGGGCTTCATACCTGTGTGCAGTCATTCCACAGAGTGGTTTTTGCTTTCTACATACAGTGCTTTCCAATGCTTCCTTTATCTACTTGCATTCGTAATCCAAGATTTAAGATGTTTTTCCTATACGATGGGAGATGTTCATTGCTTTACGAGTGTTCCGTTCCATTTCTACGTGAGTAAAGAAAGGGTCTAGCCCAAAAAAAAGCAGCTGTAAGATTTACCCTTCACTGGCTGTCATGTTCAACCATCGTAAAGTCTGCAAATGCGAATGTTAATGTTCATCCCCTCTTGCCATGCTGCAACTACTGGTGGGGTCTGGCAGTTTGAAATCCGTGGAACCCAAAGTTTGGATTCCTGATGTCCCACTTCTCGGCGGGCAATATTCCGCAATTCGCCATTCCTATCATTTTTCAGCTAGTTTCCTATCACAATGGTATACAAGTGTCACCTTCTGGCCAAGTGTCTCAAACTACCAGGCCTCTGCCCCAGCCGCACGTTGTCACAACAGCAACTTCTGCACCCCCTTTGATCGCATCACATGCTCTCGAGGAGGGAATTCAAGGCCTTGGAGCACAGGGGATTGGAATGGTAATTCAATATAATCAAATGCTCAATCGTAACCCATCATAACTGAAACTGGGATGACACAATACCTCTCGGCAGAGAAAGAGAAGCAACGACCACTAGGTGCGCAAAGTTGATTTGATTGGTTCGAACGGAAAATGGGCTTGGGCGGCTAGCATGCATACGTCTAAGTACGCCACTGTGGTGTGTCGGATTTCAACATATTTCAATATGATTCAATAAGTATGGAATTGCGTCTAGCATGTGGCCATCCCGAGCCACCCTCAAGCTTTGGCTTTAGCCAGCCACAGGTTTCCCACCCAGCAAGGCTCGTCATTGTCACTCTGAATTCCTCGAATGTTGTACGGTATCTTATCCGATTTGAACCAACCCACTAAAGATGAGCAAAATAGAGCACATTCCAAGAGGCTTCGTCCGTCAACTATCATCAGAATTCCAGGGTCCCTTGCTTGCTTGCAACCCCTCTGAAGTAGCAAGTGCAGGAGGCCCAAAAATATCCTATGATTCATAAGCCTGCAAAATCTTGGCCATTCACATCACAATGCTTGCTAAGCCTGCAAGCGAATCTCTCAGGAACTTTTTTTTTCCCCTCTGAAAGTCAAATGCAACGCCATCCAAAAGGGCGCTCCTTGCTAGTGGCACGTTGCAAATCCAGCCATTCTGAACGGAATATCAAGAAAATTGAGTAGCCAGCAATGCAACCTTCAATACGCACCACAACCTACAGCAACAATAGAACCTTAAGAAACGCTGCGTGCAAATATTGAAATGAACATAATTGTCAAACTAGCTTGACGGTTTTTATTACTGTGTATCAGTTTTTCTGGCGTTCAAAACTACACTATACCGTACATTATACCCTCCATTGACTACGGAGTTTCACCTTCACCATGCGGAGTTTCTGGGTTTCTGCGCCGTAGTCTCATCGTAATTGTGCTTTTCAAGCGCAGACCTCAAGGACCGCGGAGCGTTGTCTAATGCGGCGAGAAGATGAGCGGACCCGGCGGAAGTTCTTTGTCATTTTCAGGAACTTAAATTTTAAATCTCCAAATTTTGGAGGTCAAGATTTTCCAACGACAACAACCATCTTGGGAAGTTGTTGCGCATACCACTGACCACAGCTTACAACCGGCCTCTGTCAGCTGAAACTGAGTCAGGGACTTTGCCTGTTCCTGGGTAAAACCCATATCCACAATCTTTTGTATCTGGCACCGCTGTGGCATGCGTCAACATACCACGAGACTTAGCCAAGTGAATTGCACCATTCTGTTTTTTCTTGTAGGTATTCATGCTATGGCTATGATTGAAGGGTTGACAACACTCACCAGGTTGGATTTGAATTGTAGCACCTTCTACGCCCTCTGGCGACTTGCTTCCTTGCTGGTAAAAGCTCCGTAGTTTGTCGCAGCAACTGCTACGTCGTGAATGAGGGACGCAGCTAGCTAGAATGATGGTGGAACTGCAGGTCTGGGGAAGGCCAGCCTGTTCTGGAAGCAGTGGGTCAAGGCAAAACTATGATACACCAAATTGGATGGAACCGGTGGAAAAGAACAGACAAACATCTGGCAGGTCAAATAACTTGCGACCCACCTGCAACTGCTTTTCATGAGTCCAGTGTTGAGCAGGCATACCCCCGGCGGACCCGAACACAACCTGCGCCGCGCACCTTCTCGTCATTTGATGACTTCTTCTCAGATGCGAAGGTCTCCGTCCAGTATTTAGCCGTCTGCGCGCCGCATGGGCTTCGTGGGCATAAACTCTGTGCAAATCAAACACAGATCTGCGTGCCTCGAACATGGGAAGACCCAGGTGTTGCATAGCTTTACCACGTTCAGGCCGTACTCACCACTTGCACTACTCAACTCTTGGTGTTCTCTCTGCTACATCATGCCACCAGCCCATTTTGGTTTTTGCAAACTGATGTTTCTCGCACATGTTCAACCCAAGAATCTTCCGTTGAAAGGTCCAAGTCCAACTGGAATCGACTGGATCCCCACATCAAAAAGGCACCCCTCAGGCCAATCGGGGGGTCCTATGGCCTGGACGAAGAGTTCTCTATTGTGCTTGTACATCTCCGCAACCTCTCCCAGTGGGGTGCTGCAACGGACATGGTGTGGACATGGTCTTAACGGCCTTCACTGCGAGGAGAGTTTCTCATTTTTGCTGAAGTGAGTGAATGCGGATTACCTGCATCCAATCGCTTTTCTCGGCATGATTGTTTGCGCAAAGTCAAGTATGTCAAGTATACATGGGCGACCTGGGATTGGACTTCGGTAGACTAGTTATATCTAGTTACGTTGAATTTGCAACTCTTCTCCGGATCCAGCTTGGCACCTGCCAATGATTGACTTCCATAAGCAAAAGGTCAATATGGCCATAGCGGCTATGGATCAAGAGTGACTAACTGGCTACCGCAACATTGGCATGGTTTACCACCAAAAATAATCAATTCAAATATATTCAAATACATGAGTGTTTGATTTTGACGCATACCGCATAACCTTATCATAGTTGGAGCCAGGTATTGGCATTGAGCCCATGCGCTTCCTTCCCCAGCAGCTCCTCTGCATCTTGAGGATCATCAGGTTCCGGAGAGGACAGCAATGCCTCTCACCACCAGTAAGGTAATGTCAACAGCTCTGCATTTGTACATATATGATTATGTTAAGCACGATTTTGATATCAAACCGGTCCACGGAAAATATCCTGAAATATGGAAAAGTCGTACCCGTCTACGCTTTGAATTCTGTACTGAGTGGCGTATCATGTTGGATCACACCATATCTTGATTGATTCAGTAAAATATATAGAGGAAGTTCGATAAATCTTCAAGTGCTTGGCCCACCTGAATTGAAAGGAGCGCTGTGCGAATCGTCAAGGCAGGGCTCCACTCCTGACCAGTAGAAGATGGGGATTTGAGTTCCTGGATGCCACCCACGAAAGATTGGGAACAATGTGAAAAAAAAACAACAACACAACTGTCATTGAATATTCAGATGTGGATTTATCAAACAATGATATTGTATACAACAATGTATGGGTATTGGCAGGTATTAGACTGGACCAATCCAAGTGGAAAATACTTAAGAATTTATCCCACAAACACAGGAATTCGACTAGATACAATCAGCAACAACTAGGAGTACTGCTTGAATGATCAATTAAATTGAGGAGCTGACTACTAAGCAGGAAATCATGCGGACACGACTAGCACGAACCAAGATCAATAAATAACTATAGTTTACATAACTCTTGGGATGCGCCATCGAATGGCAGCTGCTGAAAAAGTTGAATAGTCAAACATCAAACGTCGAGCTTTGGTCACCAGCCCAGGCCACACCTTGCCCAGCACATCGAGGCAAATCGCTCCAGTCTGCGGTGGGATGATGGAGAGTCTGGGGGTATCATGGGGTATCCAGTTTTGACCCTCCTTGGATCTGAAAGCCAAGTTGGTATCCAGAAGTACAATATGTGCAAGGCTGCATTTATCAATCGCCGGCACCCTCACATGGCAACAGCAATGAGTTTTAAAATGTTTTATCATTATATCAGGCATTTCAGCTTCATAGCATGCATTCCCCAGAAGCCTCAAACCACACTGGTACAAACTTCTGTTTTCTACGCATGGATTCGCACTCTGAGCATAGGGGAAATAGGAAGACTGCAAGCATCAAACGGATGATGCACTGGTTCGTCGATCTGGGCCAGGGATCACGCCCTAGACTCTCAGCAAAAATCGCATCAGTTGCGACGTTGATGGTGGCGCCCGTAAAGCGCATTTCCAAAAGTGAGCCGCAGGCGGCTTCACTTCAGTCACCAGAGAATTTCATTTGGTTTGCTTATCATATCATACAGGGCTGGCTATTGAAAAGACTTGAAAAGCAAGTCAAACAATCTGAGATGTGGGAACTGCAACTGGTGTCTACCGTTGCCTGTACCTGCCTAAGGTTGGGCTTGACCTCTTTAGACTCCCAACTCCGTTACCGCGGTTTCACGCACCGCTCTTCACCACCTCGGGTGATGCAACGCGGCCGGGCAATGAACCTAATTTATTGAAATGGAGGTCCCCATGATCCTGACCTATCTTCAATCTTGTTTATTCATGTTTTATTCATGTTTTTTTCCACTTCTACCCAAGTTTAAAGGGATGACATGGGTTTTTATATGTTCTTATACTATTCCTGAATTTCCTGACTATTCCTCAACCCATCGATTGATTTCATGGCAGGGCTTTAGGCCCCCAACACCTTTGGTTCCATCGAACAGCAAGCGAGGACCAGCTGGCACCTGCTCCAGGGCGGGATGCTGTAAAGGTACAGGGGCGTAGGTCAAAATCGGGCACGGTACGGTACAGACCTCCAAAAAGTTGGTCCAAGATTGGGAGGGATTAAAGTGACTAAACTCTGTGGGTAAAGTTGGGGCATTCAGAATTTGATCCATGTTTGATAGTAAAAATGGCTTCAACATGTTTCAACCCCAGCAAGACTGACTTCTTTTTTTAGAGCTTCTGGGAGACAGCACACCAGGAAACGGGTCCCAGACCTGACATGCTTGTCCCCAATTAACAACTGAAGTAAAATAGCGAAACATCCTGAACAAGAATATGAGATGATATGAGTCATCAATTATGTGATATCTATGAACATCCCATCTCTACAGAATCTTGAATGATCCAGAAAGCATAGGAACAGAACTCAAATTAGTAAATTCCACGAAAGAAGCGCTGCACATCTGCATCTGTTAGTTCAAAATCAATGGCCCTCAAAGCATCTGCAGCTTAGATGCTGCAAAGTACCCCCCAGGTACCTCGTTCTCATCAGTCACCAGGCCCAGCGCATGGTTTCCAAAGGTCGTTCCACCATGCACCTGCACAAAGTAGGGATTTGGAGGTACTTGAATCCAGTCTCCTGGAAAAAATACATATCATATATACGGTCCATTGGCACAAAAGAGAGGCAGAAAATGATACCAAAAAAAACACAAAGGCAGGAACGGGATTGGGATTGGGACTTTAAAAGTGGATTCCACTTCCGATTGGAGACCCGTTTACACTCCATTTCTGGGGTTAAATTGACGAATCCTCGTTTTCGCCTGCACGCTTCTGATAGTGCTATGACCATAGACCTCATGCAGCGAGCCGTGACATTGCGAGAGGCAAAGTCTGTTGCTCAAATTGAATACACTTGGATGGCTTTCTTAGTGCGAACCCAATTTGGGATGGTTTGGGGTCCCTCCCCTATTGGCAGCCAGGGTGCATGAGCACTGCTCCTGACTCTTCTCAGCTGGTCCTGGATACATGGGGAATTGAACTTGAAGCGTATGGATTGGTGTCAATCGACAATGGATATGTTCATGGAATGTACCACAAATCTATGGCGAATCACCTCTCACGAATCTTGCTGGTATCCAAAATCTTGCGTCGCAGTGTCCGTCAACCTCAAGTGATGGCCAGTGATGATGGACATCAGCCCGCAGACTAATTAACATCAATCTGAACATGAAGAATAGTAGTATATAGTAGTATGCTGTAGTATGACTTATTCTTATAGATACCTGACCTTTGATGATTCATCTATCGATATACGAGTTCTCTCTCTTGGAGGTACATGGAACACTATATTCTATATCCACCTAGAATGGTGAAAGAATAGGAACACAAGTCATTCAGTGCTTTGAACTACACAACCACGTTTCAAGATCGGCATTTGATTCTGTGGTAGAGTCTTGCGCTGGTATGACACACGACGTACGTCGTCTGTCTCACACAAGAACAAATCAAACTGACGAGACTCTCTTGCCTCCAAAGAAAAACATAACCCAACGCCTTTTGCATATCTTCGAACGAAACTCCAAGTCTTGGGTCATTCCAATCACTAATCCTTAAGAAAATGATGTTCTTCCAGCAAATCACCAGCAAACGTCGGCTGAATCAACTAACCAGTCATCTCTAGCTCCAGGATGTTAGTTCCAACCACATTCCCACCACATTTTCTTGATCTTTGTGGACCAATGTTGGGTACAACTCCCGTGACGTATTCCCACTCCTCGATCTCTTCACACCCCATGGCTTGAGCCTGCTTGCCTTGGCCACCATTTTGCCAGCATCTTTAAGTAAAGAATCAAGGCCTATCCAATCGAAACATATCGAAACAGGAATGCAAATTGGTGGTCCTTCTCTCAGATCCAAGTTTTGCGGAACAAATTGCCCAGTGAAGTGCCCAGTGGACTGCTATTAATGCAGGACTTCCGAAGATCATCACCTAACATGTAAGTTCTATTGGCCAGGCCTGATGTTTCACCCAAGGTGTTGTGCTCGGTCACTACGTCATTCATTGCATGTTTCAACAGGCCCTGTTATCCCTTTACGCGCAAAGGGGGGTTGTTCCAAAAGAAGGGGACAAGTCTGGGTCATGTCTCATTACTGCACCATGTTTCTAGTTCCAAATTTCAGCACAAGAAGAATTGTAGATACTCCCATGGACCTGAATTGTAAACCAGCAACCCTGAAATTGAGCGGCTGGAACCCTCAAGATACACTGGAGGTTCCAATCATAGCAGTAGTGACCCCGGCGAGTTGTTTGAGGCTTGCCCACACTAGGGCATTGGCCAGCAGCGTCAAAGGGCAAGGTGGTCAGGGGCAGGAAGTGCGAAACAGTCAAAACCTCAGACTTCTGAGGCTCTGACATTCATACCTTTCAGAAAACTAATGTGGAAGTGGATGGAAGTGGATATCATCCAAGCGGCCACTTTTGGATGATTTGTCCATCTTTTTCGAAACTGCTCAGTTTTGCTTCTCTTTTACCAGGGTGCATCCACCTGTGATCTTCATCAAATAAACTTTGTAAGACCAGACTCCCGACACATCCCTCAGGAAAGTGATGAAAGTTCAAAACTGCTTGAACAAGTCGTAAGATCTTAGCTGCTAACTTGAGGCCAGACAGGGTTGTATTCAAGTCTTCCACCCTGGACCCTAGTGAGGATTTCCTACAAATACCTGTCTAGGGTTACAGGTATTGGCGGTTGTCATGGGGCTGAGATTGTCACCGTGCCGCGGTAGACGTGAAGATGTGCCTGAGGCGGGCAAAGGTTTTTTGGCAGTGCAGTTGGCCAATGGGCGATGGATTTCTGTGTTCTGATAGAAACTTGGCAGCTTAATTTTCAAGGCCCTGGAACCACAATGTTGAACGTTTCAGAACATTTCTAGTATCTAGACCAGTGATGACCATCCTGACCCCATTTTGACCCATGCACGTAGAGCGATCTGCCAAGCATTGCAGCATGGTACCTAAATGGACCCAAAAATTGCTCGCACACGACCCCCATTGGACTGCCCCTGAGCAACTGATTCTTTTTCTCATTTACATCCCCATCGTTCTGGTTTCCAAAATACCTCAATTGCCGGTTTTACCCCCTCCAGTTGTCACTTGCTTTTTGAGTATACAGTATCTCTATATTACCCCACCTCAAAAAAGAAGGTATCAAAGTATCAATCGTGGTCATCAACCATTGCTTTCCACTACTACCAGGATCTCCATCCCCACAGAGATCCATGGTGGCCTCGTTCAACTTCAGCATCCACTTCCACAGCTGGTGTTGATCCAAGGGCCACACCTATGGGGGGGGTTATCCGGTGATCAACTCAGAATCCTCGTTTCGAACATGGGGAAGTCAAGATCAGGATGATCATATTCAGAATAATTCATGTTTCATTGGAATGGTGTAGTGTTAGGTGATGATACTCATCATAATGATCCTTTCAAGTCATTCAACAAAAAAGTGGATGGGTGAATAGCTTCTATTTTCAAGATTCAAGGATATTCAAGACCAAACGTGTTGGGACCCCTGTTTGGATCCAGTTGCTGACCCAGCCGTGCACCGAGGCAGCTGCGCACTGTGCATCAAACCCGATGTTGGGATCTGGACCTGACCAAAGTCAGCGTCTCAGCTGAGATCAGCGCCCAACCACGACTTATACGAAGTTGGTAAGATGTTGCCAGAGGGGGTGTAACATTGTAACTCAGTCCTGAGGGGACTCCCCATTTGGAAGACTCTACCCCATGATATACAGTATGAAAAGCATTGGCGGTCCTTCCGTGCGGTTTCACTTGATTTGATATTGTTCGGGCCTTCTAACAACTTCTGGTTATCGACGGCTAGGTGGAAATCGACCGGAGTGGATCAGCTTGCATTTCACAAGAGTTGGAGGACAGAAGTGATAGAAGTGGTACCAAGCAGGAAAGTCATTCCAGCTGCTTGATTCAGGTCGTTTTGGTCTTGAAAGCCCGAAGATCTCTGATCCCTTTGTAGTGGCCCCATGGTGAATCTTAGTGGCCAAACCAAGGGTACACAGTGATACACATGCTTTCAACAAGTGACCTGACCCAAAAAAACAACATGTTGGAGTCGTGATCTTACAATCCATACATCATCCATCCACTAGCCATCCAATGGACGCACCACATTTAAACACTGGGTCTCCAGGCGACTTCGTTTGTCAAATTCCGCATTGTACCAGGAAAAGAGTGGCACCACATAGACATCCTCACGCCAAGTTGCAGGATCCAAATCCAACAGGAAAGTACCAGGTCATGCATAGGGGCAGCTCCATGTATGCATATCAAATATAAATATAGACTTGTATAGCGACAGAATACATACAAAAAAATGCAGATATAATATACAAGTATGTACGTATCATAAATTGCACAAGAGAAAAACAGGAACATCCGGAAATGATCAAAACATAAAACGCTTTGGCCCATGCTCACCCTGGACTGCTCCTGCCCAATAGCAGCCGGCAAGACATCCACCTCAAACCAAATAGTGGAGATGATCAGTCAGAGCCAACAAACATCCTAGATCAATTCGCCTGAACCTCTCAACAGTTCGCCCTTTCAACAAACTTTCAAAGTTCCAAACACACAAATCACTTGCTGCTGTATGGACGACCCACAACCTACAAAATGTTGGCCATCTTTGAAATCTCAAACAACTTTGCCAGACAACTGTAGCGCCAAGTTGAAACCAACTTAGAACGTTCTGTCTGAGGTCCGAACCTCAATTTCTTCACAAGCCTTAAGCAAAGCCAACAGCTTGGCGATCGAGTCTGGAAATCGCGATGTCCGCACCTGCGGAGAGATGGAAGGGTTGGATGCCCAAGGTCAACATGGAAACCCTGGAGAAGCCCCCCCCCCACCCATTTTTTTTAACAACACATGCATAATCTATATATATAAACTGTATATATATATACAGTTTATATATATATATACACATAGTTTTATAATGCTTTATATATCCCTACATTACTATGAGTTTAAGATCATGTAACAATAGCTATCCTCTTGCAGAAAGATACCTGCTTTCAAGCATTGGAAACGAACTTCTTCTATCTTCTCTATCCAGGGCCTGGCTGACAGGCACTTGATAAAGTCACTGTTTCACCCCAGGCTCTTGAAGGTTCTCTAAATTCTTCTGCCTTGAGAAACACCAAGTCTGGTCGAGTCGAAGTTTTGTCTGGACAGTTTTCCGAGTGCGAAACCCAAATTTGGAGTCATTTGTTGCAACGCGTGTTGGATCCTCAATGTCCCACCGCAACCTAATATGATCTAATATGTCAATATATGTCAATATTACAAAAATTCCACGAGTTCTGGGTGGAATCGTACCCCAGGCCTCACTGGCATTCAGGGCAAGGTCCCTGTTGCCAGGGACGTAGAAGACCCGTCGGAACTTTCCCCTCAGGACCTGCCATGAACCGTGGCCCAGATCGTCAGATCACTGGTCCACCCGTTCCTAAACTATATCGTGTTTGCACATACTTCCACTGTGTTCATGTCGGGATCGTCATCATCCAAAAGGGTGAAACAGTGAAACCATTTCAGAATGAAACCACCAACTAGTGAGTGCTTAGCTGCTGCCATAGCTAGATGCATAAGTCTCTCAACTGGATCTATGTGATTAACCAGCTGCTACGTTCCTGGGATCATGACTCAGCCAATCTTAGCCACCCCTCTCTCCCAGTTTCCATGGCACCTTCAGACTCTGGATCACAGCTCGAAAGGTTTCAGCCTGGTGAAGATACCCTCGTGGAAGATCATGCCTAGATATGGACGAATTCATCATGAGGTTTTTTGTTGTACATAGTTAATTATAATCGCAATAAATCGCGATAGATTCGTTGGATCCGGATCTATCGACACTTCCGGTTTCTGGCTGGCCTGGGCCAGGCTGCCACAGAGAAGAACACACCAAAGTTTAATCAAAAAGCCTGCAGTACTTGACTCATGGGAGAACACACGCCGCACTCTTACCGAGGGTGAAATATCCCTAGGGCATAATACAATATAATACAGCATTCCTCAGCCTCAGACAAGATCCAATTCCTATCAAGAGGACTTGTGCATCAGCCCCCGCTATCCCCGCTGCTGTTTGGTCTTGAGATGATCTTGTAGACCCACCAAAGGCGTTCGGCCAGGAAGCCACATTTCCAGCCACGATCAGCACATCCTCCTGGGGGCTTGGTGCATTTTCACAGGATCCCTTGGATATGGATGTCATATACCAACCACAAGCCCAGACGCTGGATGAATTTGTATGCAGTCAATGGGCAAGCAACTGGCACAACAAAAGGAACTTCTCTGTGCCACACACAACAGGATCCGATAAAAGGTTGAGGGTCCCCAGCTACTATCAGCCACCTGAACGTCTGCCAACTTCATATTCCTAGTTCCAGACAAGATACGTATATATGTCAAACATTGTCAAACTACCAATCTGGTTGGCTCAGACTGTAGGCCGTGTTTCAGGGGATGGTCACGATGCACTGAGTGAGAAAAGCCCTGGAATGGATCAAATTCAGGAGGTAAACCATTGAATGGAAATTAAATGAGTCTATTTTGGCTAGTGCCAAACTGACAGCTTATGAAGCTTTACCAAGTGTATCCGGGCAATGAAACGTGAAAGGTGTGGAAGCTACAAATGACAACGAACCACAAAGTAGCGCCTGAAACTCTGCATCATCCAGTGCCTGACACCACCTTCAGAGCGGCACGGGATGGGTGTTGAAGTTGGCATCTGAAAGACACCAATTTCACGCAGTTGTGATACAAGAAACATAGAGGAAGTAGTAACTAGTATAGGTACTAGTATGTACTAGTAGTCTATCCCAGTCTCCTCAAAAACATGAGAAAATATGAAAGTACAAAATCCCCAATAACCAATAAGTCCCAATTGATTCCCTATCAATTTGATCCTTGGCCAACCAATCACTCGAGGCAGGTGATACCTTGCAGGGGCACGACTTGGTCACTATTTGTTGTATCAGGAGGTCATTCAACATGTGAGATCTTGGGAGTACATAGCTAAAACCGTTTGAGTACACCCATGTTTGTTCCATGTCAGTATCCATGTATTTTAGCGATGATACCCAGGTCCTCTTCTTTGCCATGAACCCTCCACGACTCCAGTAGAGTCGGGGCTGAGTTCCCAACTCTGCGTTCCCCTTCTGGTCGTAGTGGAGGTCCGAAATCATCCAAACCTGGCGCGCTTGTTGCTGCAGCTGAAATTCAGCCAGCTTTGGAATCATTGTAGTGATGGAGATACAATCTGGGTACACAACTGACGCCAGATGTTTTATCTAGTTCTATCAGAATCAAATCATATCTCACTTAACCAACACTTCCATTGCGACAGTGACCCATCAGCTACATCAGCTACTCAGGGGACTACTACAGGCACCTTGGTGAAAGCTCGTGGCCGTCCAGAATCCTGGGACAACCTCCAACGTCTCTGTGCCTCGCGTCTGCAGGCAGTAGATGATCAAAGATGCTGCAGCCACGATGCAACTTCTGGAGTTAGATGATCTGATCCCACGTGACTAAAAGTGAAAAGTGCAATCCCATCTCGCACAACTTTGCGCGGGAGAATATCTCAAATCTCAAAATGCCATTGGCAGGTCATCATACCTGTGCTAGAGCTGGTTGACCCATCCTGCCTCGCGAGATTTCCACTTGGGAATGGAGGAGAGGCAAGCCTGTCACCCGTGGCATTGACAATACCAAGAGCCTTCAAATTGTGGGTAGGATCTTTCCCGTCCTGCTGTTGAAGAGTCTGTTAAGGAGAATACTTGACGAAATCTTCACTGCGTCATCTGATTGGCGGCTTCAACGCCTCGTCACCCGCCGAATAAAATACTAGGAAAATCTAGCTAAATAATCATGCAGATGATGAATGTATAGATCTAGGCGTGTCAGCAAATTGTGCATCCTGATTTGGAAGATTGGAAATACTCACGAGGCTTGGACGTTTTAAGAAACCACCAGCTCCAACATCACAACATCCATCTACGCCAGACTTGGCACCTCCAAACCGCTTCGAGCCAGACCATAGTGACTGTCAATGGCCTGCCGCGTTGCGGAAGCTTGTAGATCCTTGGGCATGTTCTTTGGGGTGTCACCAAGTTCAAGCCTTAAAGCCAAATACAACAATCATCTGGTTGAGGTCCAAGCAGTTGTAAGCACTCCCTAGATCAGCTTGATGTAGGGTCAGGTTAGACAGTTGTCATCGAACGGGATCGGTGTGAGGAGAAAACACGCCAGGTGTGCCAATGCCCAAGCGAATTCCGTGTATGCATCCTGACAGCAGTATGTGCTCCATGCTATGATTGGCTCTCCAGTCTGCAAGCCCAATCCCAAGAAACAGGTACCTCATTGCTTCAAAGCAAACCACTCAATTCTGGGAACAGCTTGCCGAAATCCAATTCTTACGCACCTTTGACACTCAGGTTTCAAGGGCATTGCATGCAATTTTGCGCACATCACTCCACACAGACACTCAAGTACAGTGAATAGCATGGTGAAATACTTCTTCAGCTGCGGCAGGATCCTAATACTACTGATCTCCCAACATCCAAAAATGACAATGACCACATGACATGGAAATCCTCGAAAGGGTGCTGTAGTTGACCATTTACCCATCAATATGGGTATGAATAAAGAACATATATGTATAATATACTTTTGTGTCCTGCTCCCGTACTACCCAAAGTGGGGATGTTTAGCCAAAATGTTCCACAGCCAAAAGCTCGGCTCCTCTGGTTGCCCAGCTCCCAAGAGTGCAACACCAAGACGACATCTGGCCTGGCAAGAGGTCGACGGCGTTTCTTGTGTCCAGATGTGCTGGTTGCTACTTTTGAATTATCGCAACCTGTTTGGCGGAAGTACCATCATCTACCCAATCTATCCCAAACTGCAGAGGATGGAAGTCACATCAAAAAAGGTGCCGTCTTTGTACAGATATTTGATCAGCCTTGAAAATTCTATAGTGTCTGTATGTGTATATATATATATACTGTACATGTATAACACCTTGAATACTCACATATCAAACCACGCAAATACAGACGTGCTGAGCACTTTGAAAGACCTATCTCCAACGCAAGTTACACCATTTCGGCTTAAGCCCTAGTAAGAACATCATGGTCACAACAACAAGTTGATGGCTTCGGCGCCAGCTATCCTTCTTTTAATGAATTCAGCAACAATCTATCGCCTGAATCCAGAGGAAACATGTACCGCATGCCAAAGTATCTGTGTATTTTGGAGTCCCACTGTCATTGGCTGGTTGTGTAGCTCTGTTGAAATCTTGGATGCCATTGGAAACCTGAACACGTGTTGAAAGGTATCCCACTCGTCCAGGTCAAGTGGTCAATATTACCAAGACGTTTTGGTCTACTGATGTCTGCAATGGGCAAAAGAATATGGAGATGCGTTACCTGGAATTGAAGGTATAAGTATAGCAGGTATAGCCTAACTTATCTGACTTGATTTCGTTGAACTTCCTGCTCTCACCTCTTTTTTGTCCTAGCTTACACTAGCTGGCAGCCCACTCCTGCCTTGGCTGACTGCTGCAGTCGAGCAGCCATCCGTGCATCCTGGACCGCCTCAATGACTCGGGCGGTCCAAAACTTTGGACCCAACTGTCCAGCAGAACAGACCATCCCAATGAATCTGAGGGGCCTGTTTTTGGTTGCACAAACACCGAGAGGAGATGGGAGGATCTCTGGGAGCTGTTCGAAGTCTGCAGATGGTTGACTGCCCAGACCGACCGTTGGGAAGGTCGTTTTTGTACGGAACGTTTCCAGTCAAAGAAACTGATTTTTTTCACAGACACTCCTTGGTTTCACTGTAAAGGCTATCCACACACGGACACAGCTCCTTCTCTAAGAAGATGGACATTTAAACAATCGCTATTCGCGAAAAATCCAGCATGCCTTCAAACATCCCACTGTGCTGAAAGACCTTGAAATGGCAACAAATCCTGTGGCTCTGGGAAACAAACAGGAATGTTAGCTTTGACCCACCAAAAAACTGGAGGTTTTACAGCATGATTCCTTTTGCCCTGCATGGCCAATCCCAATCTCGGTGGCAGACAGCAGTCCAACACTGAAGGTGGCACAGCCTGATGGTTGGCCACCAGCTACAAAACAAAGCAGTCACAGCTGGCCCACTCCAGAGTTTTCAAGCCAGTTCAAACTTCAAAGTTGCAGCAAAGGATGGCAAAAGAGGTCTAAGGGCTCTCGTTTTTGAATCTCTGGATGGATTGATGGCAATCTAGTCAAGCTGATTCACAATAATCATACGGCAATGTCAGACTTCTTCTGGGTATGGTCCATGAGGACACCACGCAGCAGCTCGGTTGCCATACAACACCTCAAGAAACACTGGTTTGAAAGGGGGGCAAAACCTTACTGGGAATGGCTAGAGATGTGAATTTTGATGTGCAAAATTGTGTCACCAAGACACTCACGATGTTTGCTTTCATGTTGCCCTCTTGAGCGTGTGATTGAGACTTTGGCATACTTTTGCAAGTCATCGGACATGGCAAATCTGACACTAGGGTCCCAAGCAGACACTTCCAAGGTGTCTTTGGATGCAGTTGCCTTCCCATGAGGGTCCATGGTCCCAGGCGGATGGAGAATACTGGAAATCAGCCTCCAACCTTCATCGTCAGTAAATCAACCTACGTCTCTAACTTGGACACCCAGTTGCAACCGGAAGATAAATGGCTGAAGCCATTTGGCTATGTCCCATCACTTGGGGTGCATAGGCCCACCATTTGGCTAGCAGAATGAGTGTGATTACGACTAGAATTATGACTAGGACCATAACTGTGATTAGAATAACAATCATCTACACTACAATTACTATCAATCTTATAATGGCGGTTGCAATCTCATTGGGTCCAGTATGGTCCCAAAAAAAAATAGCCCAAAGTTTGGCGACCCCTGCAGAACCAGTCGCCTCCTGCAGGTTCTTTGCTGCTTGGCGGAACTGCTCCTGAAGCTGGTCCGAAGTGAGTGTCCTAAACGTTCGATCCTGTGTAATGAACATATATGTGTAGGATCGTGTAGGAATAAGATCCATAAGGGCAAAATTCTGTGTTCTCCAGTAGCTTCAGACTTCATGCCATTTCATGTAGACCTTGGATTTGGAGTTGGTGTAAGGATGTAGAAGGTAGGAGTACCCAGTGTACATTGTACAGAAAGGGTCAAAGTTGGGGATCTTAAACCATCTTAAACCTAGGCTGCTTTCGCAAAATGAAGCACCAGTTGCCCTCGCTGATCTGCTCCTCGGCATTGATGCGATTCCCAGATCCCATCAGTTTCTGCTCTTGCTCTGCCAGTGCCTGTCAGCTGCTGTGGACCCAGGTGTTCATTCAAGGTCGGAACCGCGGTGTGTCAAAATTGATGCTGGCTAAGATATCGAAAACTGCAGTTGCCTGTGCCGCAAGCAGCTGGCAATAGATAAAGCACAGTTGACATCATTTTACCATTTCCAAACTGCTTCCTCCAAAATCTGAGCCGACCCTGGCGACCATTTCCCTCAGTGGTTCATCACCCTTTCAGAACTGGATTGAAACCATGGTTGCCACCGGCTAACCAGGAAGATCATCCAAGCCTTCCTAAACACGACTGCTGAAAGATCTGAGCTGTAGCAATTTGTCGCGCTGCTTGGTCATTCAGGATCTCCATAATCTATATAGTGATCAATCCATCCAGAAATGATACTATAACTACCCTTACACACATAGTATGTAAGTAAAGAGAGGGAGAGAAGGAAATAACTTTCAATCATCTTCAATCAGTTTAGGAAGGCGATCAAGGATTTATCCATCACCAATCTTTGGGCGGCAGTGTGGCGCACCTCCAGCTCCTTCATGGGCACGGCAGCCTCTGAAGAATGCGGGTGCCAATGCATTGCAAGGCCAAGTGAGGGACATGCAAGGAAAGATGGGAAATGGATATAAAACATGAGGATACAATCGACAGATACCAGAGAAGGAGGATCTGCAGAATTGAGAATCATTCCAATACACGCTATTGACTCAATGTTTCAGCCACTCCTTTGACGGGAAAAGGAATGCTGTTCAATGCCTTGAGACTGAGACCATCATCGAAACATACACGCCGCAAAAGTTGGGGTGGTTGAATGTGTGGTCCCACAACTAGTGGTGGAGCCACTTTCCTCACCCGTTCAAGTTATCATGTGGGATCATTCGGGTGAGGTCAACGTGAAGACACACTGATTGGCTTGTCGTTTGGACCCGCAAAAACTGAACCACACAGGCCATAGCTTGTCGACATCTTTGAGAGGCCTCTGCTACTAACCACTTTTCCCTTCGTGATATCCCTATTTGGGCCGTGAATAGAGACATGTTGGTGGATTATACACAATTATCTTATCTCATGTGCATGTGCCCTGTATGTAATGTTCCATATTATATCAATATACCAGTTACCACGTGTCATGCGTCTTGTATAACATGCCCTATGTCATCCTATGTCATCCAATACTATCTTATGAGAGATTCGATGCAAACGCCAATTGCAATCGCCAGGGGGCTGGATGCCCAGCAATGGCGACAGTGTATGCAGCAATAGCTTCACCTTGGGGTCAATGGTTGGAACATCCAATGGTGCTGGGCCCTAATATCCAACCAACCATTGGCTGCGTAGAATTTCAGAGAAATTCACCCATGTATGTCCCAGTGATGGAGCACGGAAATATCGCGACATCCGGCCTGAAAGAAACACGCACTGCGTGAAGCTTGCTGAGTTTGCAGCCAAACTCCGGAGGTTTCGAAGAAAAGGCAGCATCTCCCTTGGCTTTCTCTGCCTGCGGGGCGTATCTGGGGACCTATCTTCTTGCATGGACCATGGACCACTCATCGGAGCATGGAGGGCCCTTGCAATTGACCATTACATGTTCACTTCGCCAGTCAATGACCTGCTTGGGGGTTGTTGCACCATTCTTGCTGGATTGAAGTGCCAGGCCTTCTTTGTGAGGAATAAGAAATAAAGATACACAATGATACACACCCTTCGTTCTTGATGCAATTGTTTCCATCTCAAGAATCGTTGGAGTATTCTTTACTAATCCCTGATAATTGACCATCCTGGACCTGAAAAACTGAGTTGGATCTTTGTTGGTTAGGAGCGTTTAGTATCATATACATATCTACATGTCTGTGTTTTTAACTTTTAATCCCATACAATGCCAGTTGCCTATCTATATTCCAGGGCATCCTGATCCCACCTTCCTTTTTTTAAGGCCCGGCACAGCACCTCGGCATCGACCCCTTCGACGGCTGCGGCCTAGGTCCACCACCAATCTGACTGTGCTGTTGTGTCTGACGGTTACTTGTACTTTGGTAGTAGCAAACTTAAACCATTCGTAACAAACCATTCTACATTATTCTACATCATTCTACATCATTCTACGATCAACTGTTCGTCCACTTTCGGGAAAAAAATGTCTTCCAGCCCTCCTGCGGAGAGGTGACTTCAAGGCGCACATCAACTTGCGAGGTGAATCAACTTGTGGATCCTATGGGGAAACGATTTTCCATCCAGCTCTCGACTTGTGGCTCACCTGCTGTCAAAGCCAATAGTGTATGGCCATGTATGGCCTAGCGTTACCAAATACCAACGGTTGTTTCCTATTTTTTCCTGTGATGTGTGAGCAGGAAATTGAAAATGATCGAAGCACAAAAATGAAAATAGCTATATTTATATTTAATTTATATATATATATATGATTAAGTGTATGTGTACATATATACACATAATTACACATACGTTAACATGTGTTTCCCAAGTTGGAGATGGTGCTCCAAAACAGCGCAGCTGCGTGGAACGACTCTGCCCCAAGCTGTTTCACCAACAACAACCCACACATGTCTTTTCCACTCTCTTCCTCTTGCCATCTTCACCTGTCCTCGTCGACCACTAAACCACAATTAAAGTGAATTCCGCGGCGGACGTGGCGTTTTCAGGCGCCAAAAAGATGCCACGTGGCGGTTTCCCGCAGAAAAGTATTATGTGGCACCGTGGCAGCTATACATTGAGCCGCTGCCAAAAAGCTACCACCGAGTTCTGCGGTTCGCCGTGTTGGGGGCGGCGTAATGGAGCATGGAATGAGACCCCGTAGCATCCCGTGGAGAACGGTGACCCCAATGAGTTCCATGCGTGAAGACTTGGCCCGTCGCCCCCATCATCTTATTGATTCAGGGTTGGTCAAGCTTGGAAACCGCGAAAATCACCCAAACAGGGCTCCAAAAAAGATGGGAATGGTCTGAAAGTCTGGGCGGAATGGGGTCCCCATTTGCTTGACCTTGAAAGTGAAAGCTGGCAGAGGTTTCCTGCTAGCTGAACCCAAGAGACTCAAAGCATGTCCCGAACGAAAATGCTGCGGCTTGAACTGACTTCTTCAACACATGCGCAAGGGTTTCACAATGACTAAACAGGACCAAATGGGTGTCTCGGAAAATTGGAAAACCCTTACAACGTTCACTTCTTCGGTCTTTTCCGTTGAAATCGACTATATCCATATCCGTAGCCGTAGATTATCCATGAGACTTCCGGGATTCTTGGTGTTTCCAAATTCAGAAACCATCAAATGCATCCAAATATATCCCAATGCAGAAACTGCTCTTTCATAAAATTTTCATAAAGCACCTACCCGTATCTATCTACTTCCTACTTCCACGTGAACCCAACTTCAATTCCTTCAACTCCTTCAACTCCCAGGATCTCCCGGGGATTTTTCGTTCAGAACATTGGAGATCCTCAGCGGTCGTGGCTCCTTCGTGGCTCACTTCTGCTCAGGAGGATAGAAACCACCCATCAACTGCACGGCCTTCGAATGGAAGCCTTCCCGGACCACGGTGCCGCCCATGATGACGCGGTTGGGGCTGCTCTTCCCTCCCGAGCGGCCGTGCAACACACGCCAATTGTCCAGGATCAACATTTGCCCCTCAGCGATGGGGGCTTCCACTTCAAATTCCTGAGCAGATGTGGGTTCACTGCTCATTGGGTGAGTCAAAACTCGGGGAAATCCGAAATTGGATGAAGAATATTGAAGTATCTGCAATTTTGTCTGAAAGTCATCCGCAGCTGTCGGCTGAGAGGTCTTTACTTTTGACTTTGACATCTTTGACCCATTTCAAGCTGGGAAGGGGAGGTGGCATGGTGGTTGTTCTGCTGGTGCTGCTTTCTCTGGTACGACATATGATGGATGCGGTGGATTCTGTGCTTCCACTGCATGCCTCTGATTTTGCAGACAAAATCTAATGATATCTAATGTAACCCCCTTAAAAATGAAAAGACATGATACTGAGACTTCTGACATCTTGCAGTACGATGGTGATGATGCTGGTCATACCGGTAACGACAACTTGTAAATGGCGCTTGAAGCACTGATACCAACCATGTCGCCTCAAGCAGCGCAGCACCCTTGACAGGAACTGCAATAGTGTGCAGTTTCTTCCGATGGCTGTAGCATCGTAATCTAATGTATTATATTGTAATATAATCATATATAATCTAATTTACAGTATTTGGTGACGTGACATACCTGAACAATACCCGAACAATCAAGCCATACAGTAATAGTGTTCAGCATTGTTCAGCCTTCACCTCTTGATATCCCTTGATGTCAAGTGTTGTCATGTCAAGCTTCAGAACCGTGGATCATCTCGTTCCACAGGAGATAGGCTCGGTGCCAGTCCTCGAACTTTTCGAATGGAACGGTGCTGGGCGTTCTGAAGACCTCGTTGAACTGCACTCGAACCACGTTGCCTGCAGATTGTGGACCCACCGAGTCAACAGGAGTCAACTGAGTCAACTGAGTCAACCATTCCAGACGGAAAGAAAAAGGAAAGTAAAAAAGGACCAAGATGGACGAAGAGATACGAAGAGTATTTAAGAAATATTTTGGAATATGTTGAAATCATGTTCATCAGTTGATCTAAGACTTCGGCCTTGTCATCAAGATGTGATGCATTGCTGGTCACGTCTTAAATCCGTTCACTGGGCCTTGCAGGCCCAGCATTGGCCTTATCTTCAGAATCCTTTTGTACGTCATGTGATGGATTCAAAAAGCCAACAGTTCACCACAGTTCACCACAGTTCACCAGCCCAAATCCATCTCAGTCCCATGTTCTGTCCCTGCCCCAGTTGCCCTGGCCTTGCCCATCAGTTTGGATGATGGGATGATTGGTGGCCAGCAACATGGGTTGAGTGCCTTCCTGAGTGGAGTCCACCCGCGATCGAACGAAATCCCGCTCCTGGCAATTTCCATAGGTAGCCAGCCTTGGATCTGCTGGAAAAAATGTTGCCGGGGACCAAAGATACGAAAATTGGCGAAGAGCAAAGGGACAAATCAGAATCATCCAAATCAAATCCTCGAAGAATTTGGGTAGAATCACCGTATCACCTCAACAATCCATGGATGTGACCTGTTCAGCCCCTTCCAGTCTTCAGCAAGGCGCAATTCAAAGGCTGCAGGATCTCTATTTCTCAAGGCTTCGGCTACGGCATAGCCATCCACCAAGGTGTTGTACCCAGTACCCTCGATATAGTTCACCACCAACAGCAGGGCCGGGATGCCATGGGCTGGCACAGACTGATCCGTGTGGTTGTTGAGTCCTTGGCTCGGCCAAGCGATTCAATGATCATTGGGATGGTGATGGGAGCACGTATTTCTTTCGCAACCACACTTTTCCACATCTCCACATAGATATCACAGGGTTCTATGGCAATGAAGTGGTGTCAGGGCTATTTGCATCCCCGTTTATATATATATATATGTATATACATGTATTATATGTATGTGTATATGTCTGCTCAGATACATCTATATCATCGATGCATTTATCTGTACATGTGTACTGAAGTTCCTGCTAAGCCCTTAAAGCCAAGGTACGTCTCTCTTGAGCATAGCTCACGCTCACAGCACCCGCTTTCTTCTTGATGACCCAATTGGGTTCCTCTCGTGCTGGGTCCTTCTGCATTCCCCCAAGGTAGTTGTTGACAAAGTCCAACAGCACACTGGAGTCACCCGACATTGGCATGTTGTCAACGATCACCACACCATGTTCCATCACAGCCTGCATCAACTCCAAGTTGGATGCATCACTGGAGATGACGGCATGGTAGTCCTCAATTTGGAGCTGTGAGGACCATCCATTTACTATCATTTAGTCATATGTTTCATGTAAATATGTGTATACATATATATATATATATACATAATTATATATTGTGTAGCCTACGAGTACAAGTTTGAGGGTCCAAAATTTGCAACTCCGGGTGCCAGGTGGAATCAATTTTTTGGACCAAGAGAACATAGTATGACCTGGATGCTCTACCTGCCGCCATGAAAAAAGGCAATTGCAGCTCGACCCAGATTCTGCTATTTAGGACTGAACCACCAACTTTTTGGACCATCAATTTCGTGAAAGTCGAGGATAGTCGAAATATGTCGAAATTATCAAATAATTTGCCGCCAAATGCAGAAATCCAAACAATCCGAGAGTCTCGATGCTGAAACTGCTCTGAACCCTCATTTTTCCAGAGCTTTTTGAGAGACAAATCCGGTGCGGGAGCATCGGCGAATCCGGAATATGCTCGAAGCCATTGAAAGTCCTGGCGAGTGCCAGAAATCATTTGGGGTTGTAAGTAAAGGAAAGACACAAATGTGCTTCAATGTAAAGAATTCAGATGGAAACTGATGACCAGTGAGGGAACCAAAGTTGTCTGTTCGTTTCAAGGTTTGATTTTACAAAACGGAATCATTTGAATGCAATCGTTTCATATCGTTTCCACCTTTAAGATGATCTTCAGCTCTTCTGAGAATCTCTTTACTGAATCTCGGCATGTCAACTGCCACCGTCACCCTTAAAGGCGCCACAGAAATTTTGCCCCACCTGGTTTCGCTGGTGATGTCTCTGCCCCTCCAGCACTCGGCCAACCACGGAGGAGTACATCCGCAGGAATCCGCTAGAGAAACAGCTGTGGATGGATCCCAACTGAGGATCATCCTTCCAAGTCACCTCCAAAAAATGCGGAGGAATATATGGGATGTGGAGATGGTCCGGTGGTGGTGATGATGTTCATTTTGAGGATTTTGGCTGTTTTCATGGATGACATGATCAGTGAATGCCAAAATCCACTAAATGACTTTTTGGACGTCTTGTACTCTTTGTACTCATGGGCTGAGACGGTATGACAGCAGGTTGTCCCACAATTTCGGGTTCTTAGACGCCATGCTGCGGACAACCATCTCAAACCGGAAACAGTTTCCGCTTCCAGATTTCCTACCCAGAAGGTCTATCCCCCACAGTTCAGAAAAAAACAATAATGGTAATGGAAAATTCACCATTTTGCTTGATGTTTTCCTCACTAAAACCTCCATTTATAGGTGATTTCCCAGCCAGCCATTCTTGATGACACCGGAGAGTAAGTAATGGAGCACCTCAATGCCATCGTCCATGACTTTTGCATCTGCCACTTCTCCATTGCTGTGACGTCCCTCAGGTGAGAAGGAGATCCTTGATGCAGCCGGAAGCGCCAGTTGATAGTGAGATGCAGCTACTGGTTGTATTGATGCATATGAGCGTAAGTAGTTGCAAATCATCAAATTATGCAGTATCTAAATGAATCTAAATGACAAATGACATATTCCATTGTACCCCATATATACCCGCATTTGTCGGTTGAATGTTTGGGTAAATAATACCTGCCATTGTGGCTTTTTTGACCTTGCTATTGAAAGATTCTCCAGGCCACGTGAGAGTCACAGAAAGGACAACTGCATGATACTGCATGTATACTGCCTATAATAGATGCACAATCACAAGATTGAAGGATCGGTCAGATTATGTTTGACCCCGATTCATGCAGATACAGGAACCATTGCTGGTGTTTGTGAATGCAGCCAATCATCTCCGACGAATGTTTCAGTTTGTTGGATTTGGGTCCCTTAATAGCCTAATGTTGCGAAAACATCCAGATCCTCGGTCAAGTCGAATGGCTCCACGCACTTTCTGGAGGGCTATTGAAACCAACTTGGGACATCTCTGCCCCCTGGTGAACTCGCATCATCTCGCATCTGGAGTCAAGGGAAAAAACAATCCCACTGGTATATCCGTCAACCACTCATCCAAGAATAACATTAGGTGATCATTGCTGTTCTATATTGTTTTTTAATCAATATCTCATCCAACCCCATCTCCTCATGACTTAACCCCCATCCCACCGAGGTGCCGATCCAGGAAGCGCTCCCCCGCCTGCGAGGAGACCACGTGATCGTCCCGACAGGCGTCGCGCAGCCAGAGGCCATGCAGCTCGAAGGCGGAGCCGTCCGAGAAGGCCACCTGCAGCTGTTTGCCTGCCAGGATGGCCAGAATGGGCCCTGATGGATCCAGGTGATTCATTGATGTCATGGGTGATTCACCAAAATAGGGTTTTAATGTGATCCAAAAGAATGACAACAACAAACTATGAAAATATATATGGAGATCTTAGATGATCTTAGCCAAAAACATTGGATCTTAGCCAGAATGAAGATATGCAGCATTTGCAAATGTGAGGATAATATATATATATATATATATGATACAGGAATGGGGGGTACCTTCTAGACCCCCCCCCTCCAGACCCCCCCGATTTTTTTTTATAAATCCATGGGTCTGGCAGAGTATACATCAAAAAATAATCCAGGACCTAGTTACCTCATGGATTATTTTTGAACTGTACCTAAAAATCCANTTATAAATCCATGGGTCTGGCAGAGTATACATCAAAAAATAATCCAGGACCTAGTTACCTCATGGATTATTTTTGAACTGTACCTAAAAATCCATGTATCTTTGCACAATCCATCACATGCTCGCCTCTGCACACTTCTGCGCATATCTGCACAATCCAAATTGCTCCAAGCTGATCCAAGCTGCTGCATAAACAACACAGTGGTCTTCTGTGCATATATGTATGATGTTGTACGGTTTTAAAATCTTTATATGGATTTGNTTGCTCCAAGCTGATCCAAGCTGCTGCATAAACAACACAGTGGTCTTCTGTGCATATATGTATGATGTTGTACGGTTTTAAAATCTTTATATGGATTTGTTCAAAGCTTTCCTCTGTGTCATGAGGGTGCGAGAGAACCTTTCTTGCTTTGGCGCAGTGATGTGCAGTGCCAGGGCATGGGGAGG
>BGPT01000365.1:287820-302882 GCA_003297045.1 Symbiodinium sp. clade C Y103
AGCCAGGCTCGAATTCAGCAGAAACATACATGGATGTGTAAGGTTGTGTGAGCTTCTGTAAGCATTTGTCTTGCAGACTATGGCATACTGTACATCATAATTTTCACATCTTGAATGGTTTTGGCTTTCATATCTTTGTCGGGCTTTGTGAAATTGAATGGAAAATCAAACTTTTCCTAAGTACGTGGTTGGTGGTGGCTGTTCATGGCTTTTCCTTTACATAATGGATCCTCCTCAAAAAATAATGCAGGTTGAGACCTACCTCTAAGTTGTAGACCCCCCCTCAAAAATTAATCCAAAAAAAATAATCCGCAAAAATTAATCCAGTAGGTCAGGGTACCCTTGGATTAATTTACACAAGGGACCCCCCATATACAGGATCCCAGACCATGAAGGATTGCAAGACACAACACAAATGCATGATACCCATACCAGATTGATGGGCCTGGACCATCCCCAGTGTGAAACACCCAACTCCCAGTCCGGAATACCTTGCCCATCCCACCTGCATTCACGAGGGATGCTGAAATGCATCGTGGGGACTCGAACGGCGCCACCGCTGCATTCACGGCTGCCACTGTTGACTTCGCGCGAGCGCCAGCCATCACCGGGCGCATGGCGGCGCGCATTTTCGACAACATCGCGGATGGTGGCGGGCGATGAGCACTGTGGATGGTGCCTTGAGCCTCGCAACAAGTGGTCCTTTGGAAGGGGCTGGAAATCTTTGAGAAGTTGTGTTGTTTGGAGTTTCGCCCTAAACCAAGGGGTTGAAAGAGTGGAAATGCCACAAATGCCAATGTCATGTTGGTCCTGTTGTGGAAAGAATCTCACAATGACTCTGCTTGGAGCTGGTGGTGCTCCCTGGTTCATCTGCTCAGGAATCACAATCATCCCTCAAATCAACCAATAGTCTTGCAACTGATTTCCATATCTTCCCGTACCCCTACTTTCAACTGCCAATAATTGTTGAATATTCCATGATATTTCCATGTTTGTTCGTGATAACCTCCCAGTGGTTTTCATCCGGTTTTTTCCCGTGTGAATCTCCCCAATCTCCCAACTTCCCTGGGCTCCACGACCGCCGCCGCCAGCCAGGCCATGTGCTGCGCCGAAGGCTCAAGCCTTAGCGGATTTGTTGGTTCACCTGTTAATCCAACTTAATCCAATCAGGCCCTATATTCATGGAGTATGTACTACCAACCCTCGAATTTTCGACAATCTTAAGGAGGCTTTCGGTGCCTATAGTGGTTGAATGATGACTTTTAACTTACCCATGGTTCAACACTCGCTGTTTTTCTGGGCTTCCAGACTCCACGGCACGGCGGTATGACTGAAAGGCCGCCTTGGAATCCTGGGGCAAAATGCGGCTGTGGGTATCCGATGGTCGACCTTTGTGCCAGGGATCAAGCACCAAGCACCATCACTTTGAAGTTATGTGCCATGTTTGGACTACCAATGGCTCGTCTTTGCTGTTGGATGATCCACTTTTGGATCTTTTGACGTGTCTCAAGCCTACCAAACAGCTGTTGGCCAAAATTGATCAAAATTGGGGTACCCCAAACAAAAATCTTATGGTCGATACATGTCACTACCATGGCCATGGCTCCTCCATTCCTTCAGCGGCAACCCCCAGGCGAGCCCATGGCCGAGCCCAGCTGGGACAAAGCTCCTGAATGCGCTAGTCAAATTTCAAATGGTAATATGGAAAGCCTTTTGCCGCATCGAATGAAATGGATTTATCTGGACAAGCATAGAATGGAATGGATCCTTTGCAATGCATTGGAGGCAAATATGATTGATGATATACTGATATACACGACCTCAATGTCCCTATGTACCCAGCATACACTTTGATGCATAGTGGTAAGATCTCTACCAGGAACCAGAAACCCATCTTTGTGTTCTCAAGACATTTGCAAGGTCTGCTCAAATTACTACAGTGCCACTTTCCACGGATGAAGGGCTCAAAGACATGGACAATGGTCAAAGAAGGAGGTCTCAGCAAAATAATTCAGAGATAGTGGGCAGCTATCTGACTACACATGACTACACAATAGACGGATTTTTGGACCCACCCATAGATCGCCCACTATTGATGGTAACAGTGCCGTCTTTGTTTCCCAATAGCGTCCTGATTCTGAGGCATCTATGATATCATCGCTCCACTAACCTGAAAGAAACTTCAGGAAATGGTCTCCCCGGCATCCCCATCCTTGGTATATTGCGCATCTGCCAAGGAAGCCTCAAAGTCTTTGACCTGCAAATCTTCCACACAAAGATCTGCTCTGTCAACTGGAATCTGCCACAATCGGATGAGAAACTATGCATTGTGTTGCTATCCACCTACCTGACTGGGCAATGCATGGACCGGTTCCCTGTCAGGCTGTTTCCAGCACTGTGCTGCAAGGGAAAATCAGCCTGTAAGAAAATCTGGTGTGATTGTTTCTCTCTCGTGCTGGAGTGTGTGGAACCAAATTGCGGGTGTGCGTGATCCCCGAATGCATCACTTTGGTCTCATAATCTGCAAGCCAAAAATGAAACAGCATCCAGTTTTCGGCAAGTTCTCTCCCTAGGTATGAGAGTACTGAGGAAACTGGTGTCGGTACTATATACTGTACTGGTTTCTGCAAATGGCGTAGCTTAATTATGAATTCTTGATCTTTCAAACTAGAACATGGAAAATCCAAAAGATCTGAAACCACCCACCAACTATAGACCAATTTTGGACAAAAGATGATGTACTGCTTCCACTCAGCGCAGCATGCACCTTGGCGAAACAGGCAGCTCGGTTGGAGTAGGCGACAGCCTTGACATTCAACTTTCAACCCTCCACGTTTTTGGGGCGTCAATAATTTTGATTCAATCAAAGTTCATCATACCAATACCAAAACCCTTTCACCGCAGGATGTTGTAGGTTGCAGCACCTCAAATTGGTTGAACATTGCACAAAGATCATGTCTCCACTACATCCGGCTGACCTTGTCCTTGTCGGACAAGTCTGTGAGCTCTAACCACCTGGTGTAGCCCATTGGCAAACAATCGGTTTCCTAAAAGTGTGGAGATGTCACCAATAAATGTATTTGAATGAGGGCTTAAACGACCCAAAATTTGATGATTGCAGAAAAATCAGAAGAGTTAGGATGCTGACCGATGAGAACAGATACATTACATCAGCAACCATAGTCTGGTCATGTCTAGTCAGGTCATCCGCTGCATGAATGATCAACAATGGGTATGTAATTATGTAATCAACAAATCTGAAAAAAAAACAAAGAATGGTGACAAAACCAACAAAGTTTAATAGCATAAAGTCAAGAATGGATGGATGGCAAACTGACCCTGTGAATCCATCTGGAACTACCAGTACTTTGGATCTTATTTGGGGAGGCAGTAGCCTTGCATGCATGGCTGAATCCACAGACGGGGGCCTGGCTTGCTTGTAACATCTCATGTTCAAGGGAGAATTTGAATCCTGGAACTGAAAAACACAATGGATGTCAGTTTACAATCTCTGAGCCATGGTTTGACATCGTTGCTGGCCCCAATTATTGATTGTAAAAGCCACAAAGTAGGAGGGATAACCATGTCTACGATTCTCAGGGCACCGCGACATCATCCTGACAACATCCAACTCGTCTGACCACTGGATGGTTGTCCAAAAGGAGATCCAGCCGTCGCGCAAAATGGGGCCACCATGGGCCACCCAGCAACCTTCATATCCTGCCTGGTGTAATAGTAGGCAGCAAGCCAAAAATTTCCCTGCCTTCAGAGATCAAAGGAGTTGGCATTGCATTGAGGGGAAGTGGGGTGTACTCTTTCAAATTAGTGGAGCAATGTGTGTGAAGAATGAAGATCAATCCAACCGGGTTTGGACGACTTGAAAGGATTCTGAAGCTGAATTTCACATCTCTTGACATTCGAAACGGATTTTTTTTTGCGACCAATCACCCAAAATGTACAGTGTCAAATGTATGATTGTTTGTATATACTTGGATTGGTCATCTCAAACTGGGACTGCATGGAGAATAAAACGCCTCCGAGAACAACACAACACAATCTATACCATTTTCGAATTTCCACTAGATGTCTTACCATTCAAGGTGATTCACCTGCGTTTCTGGTCACCGTGTGATTGCCCGGGTGCCTGAAGGATTCAGTCCCAAGATGTTTCCAAGGGCTTGCGGCAGATGATGAGCTCCTGGATGTGACTGGGATCAACCCATCCTGAAGTAAGCAAGGAAATAATAGGAGCAGCCGAACTGCCCGGAAGATGATGTAACAAGATATGGTTGCTGGAATCAATGTTTGAAGATGTCCAAAAATAGGGGACCCCAAAGTTGATCAAAAACTGAAACGCTCACGGTGGATGTTGGGGGGCCCTACTGTCATAAGTGGATCCTGCGGAATACTGTATACCCTTTATTCTATATACTTCCAAGTGGGGAAGCATGGGCAAACCTTTGCTAAGGATAGCTAGGCATCAATTTGGATACACCTTATTTTAGGATATCTTAAGTAATCAACATAGGAAGATTTATACAATATCAACAAATATTACTTGATCCGTGAATGATCTCCAGCATTGGAGCAATTCGGCATGCTGCATGCCAAGTGTCATGCCGAAGTTATGCCTAAATAATCCTAGATCTTCTTTCCAAGGAGACATTTCCACAGAAAAAGGTCAAAAATTTCCGTCCAATATGACTAGTACGCGTCTAATCAGCTCAATCATGCTGGCCTTCCCTTGCTCCACCCGAGTCCCGACCTCTCATCTTTTCCACACGGGAAATCTGCCACACTGAGGGGCTGATGTGGTCGAGCCTCACTTGAACTGGGCTTGGCTGTTGACCCAACCAATGCTTCCCCAGTCCACCAAAACATCGTTGCAGGAGGTATAGTAGGTCCGCCCCAACCAGCTGCAAAAAATATTGCGAGATCCGACTGTTCCCAATGACATTGGGCAAAACATGGCAAAACATGGCAAAACTATCAGCTGAGAAACACTCAACGCTGACCAACTCAAAATGCTCTGACACAAAGCTCCAGGATCCAAGAGTCCAATCACTTTGCATGTGGCACAGGATACAGTGATTGTTCAACCCAGAATGATGGAGATGCCATCAACAAAAAGCTGATACATGATACAACCAACAATAACCGGTACACTTACAGCATAGTTGAGGTCCAACGTCTTGCCATGCACCATGATCCATCTGATACATCTAGGGTCTCTACCATAGGCATCAGCCTAAAAATGCTGCACCTTGATGGTCGGGGACGGTGCAGGATGATTCGTACTGGCCCCGTCCCATGGGTTTCTAAGCCGCCTGATGGTTCTTCAAGCTTCGTTGTGGTGTAAGGCCGCAAACAACCGACCCCTTCACACAACCGCGTTTCTCCAATTAGATCATAGCCTGGAACTTTGAAGTTCCTAAGTCATTGAGACAGTGATGAAGTTTTTGCAACCAGGTTCACAAACACTGCTCATGTGGCATCGCCGTGGCACCCACGTGGTCACCTCCCACCACCATTAGCTGAGGAGCTCCAGCAAAGGCAGCAGCTGGTCTTGCAACTGCTGCCACTGGGGCTGAGCCTCTCAGGGTTTGATGGCGGCCCGGTTGGTTGCAGCGAGGGTTTCATCAGCAAAGGTCAAAGGTCCTAAGGATTCCTAAGGTGACTGCAAACGCCACGAAAGGAAATCTAGAATCTACATCATCTATGATCTCCCACGAGTATTGTCTCTTAAGATCCTCTCCCACAGGGTGACAGACCAATTTTTGGTGGCAGATCCCGGAATGGGGATGATGATTTTGTGAATGGCAGATGGGACATCACGCAATGTTGGAAAGGGGAGATTCAGGCTTGGCGCAAATAAACATCACAGCGTCTTGGGTGGGGCGTGTTTCGGTTGAATAAATCTCTCACCTGTAGAGTCCATTGGTACACATGACTGCGCTAGATACCAGACCCGCTGCCTCGGCCATTGCACAAGCTTTCGAACTGAGACCTGAGAGTGCCCAATGACCCGACCAGACCCCGACCAGCACCCTGTCAATTTGGTTCAGGATCGGATAAACCCTTTGGCATCCCTTTGGCATCCCTTTGGCATTGAGACTTGGAGCATCCTGTGCGCACAGTTCACCCTAGACTGTCATGCCCAGTGGCAAACACCGAAGATTGGCGTGGGAGATGCTCCTGACACAGAGATGCGGATCTGGGCTGTGGATGTGGTTATGACTTATGTTGACTTATTTTGACTTATTTTGACTTATTATGACTTATTTTGACTTATTTTGACTTATTTTGACTTAAGGGACGTATATACCAGAAATCATGCGAACGTTGGGCTCCATCGATCCTGCGAATCATGCAACCGCTGCCTGGTACCAGCAGCTCTTCCGACAATTTTGTAATGAAATTGACGATGCCCAATTCAGGGCTTGCAATCATGCTTCATCATGCTTCCATGCCCATACATGCCATACTGTTCTTGCTGTGGACGCGCAACCCTGGTAGATTATCACCGTATGTCACCATGAAAGCCAACACCGGGCCTTGGAGGGTGACACTTTCCATCTGCCGCTGATTGGAGTAGAATCTCAAGCCTCTGAGGTGGGCGATGGTGGGCGTGTGAAAGCACATCTGGTCGAAAGGACGAGTCCAGCCACGGTTGAGGATGAAGGGAACTTGAGTCCATCTTCGCCATTTCTCGTCATTCTTCCAACATCTTCCAACTACAAAATTCCTACTGAGGCTCCCCAACTGCAGGGTGGCTGTGTGAAGAGTTGCAACTCCTGCAGAGGCCCCATGCCCTGTTCAACACGTTCAACCCAAAAAAGAATGCATTGCAATGCATGGTAGAAGTTGGGATCCAAAACCTGTACCAGGAGACTGCTGGTGATGGTGGTGAGAGTGACGGTGAGGGTAACGAGTAACGACACCAGGCACAACTCACTCGCAACAGGTCTGATGGGATCATGATGCCAGGAAAGCCTGGATTGATGTTGTTAGCTTCCCCCGGGACTGTGGTTTGCCTCATCGCAGGCAAGAAGAGGTAGGTGGGCAGGTTCCAATAATCCATTCAACTATATTTCCGATCCACAAACTGGACCCCGAAAATCTAAAACGAGTCACAAAGAGGAACAAAAACAAGGCGAACTGTCGTTGTTGTTCCATGTTCTTCCTTGATATTTGTGGTGTTTTCATCCCATGCTTGGGTACCCATCTTGGGGCATATTTACTTGTCCATGCTTGATGAACAAGGAACTTGCAAAGCTCCTCTCCAGAGGGTTCAAGAATCACCGAGCAGGTCGACCTGGCAGGGTTTCCGACTTTGGACGTTGGGTTTCACAAAATGTAGCCCAAACATCGGTTGGCTTCTACTACATCTAATTGTGTCCCAGAAACGTGTTGAGTGTTCTTAAAATGGGGTGGTCTAGAATCATCCAAAATTTGTCTTGTGAATGGGGAAACCAATGGTTAGAGGTAGAGTACCCCTAATTTAGAAAACGCGATGAAACCGTATTAAGCAATCATATTATGAAACCCCTATATCTAAAAGAGTCTAAAAGTAGGCAAGTACAAAATCAAACATCTCCCCGGCCGAGCACAGTGCCGATGCAGGCAACTGAGAGGGAGCACTCAAACCTTCTGCCACGCTTGGACCTAGCTGGTTTAGGGCTGTTGCTAGGGTGTGAGAACGGTGGTGCTATATTGACATCAAGAAGATGCTCAGAAATTGTGGATATTGGAAAAAATGCTTCGGCAATTCGAGCAAATCGAATATCTACCCCCCTGAGCTGACACGGACCCACTGGTCATCACATGTTTCATTCAACGACTGTGAAGGAAATGACGACTGAATGGCTACATTGTAAGAGCCCGGCAAAACATTGGAGTTGCACAGTCCACCTTGTCCATGCCGTCTACCTACGCCGTCTCATGGTTACCATTGAACTTGACCACTTGACGTAAAAGGAGGAGATTGATCTGCCAATCATTGGCAGTTTGGAAATCATGTTTACCCGGGGCTGGCCTGCATTGATCTTGACAACAGAATACTAGATATACTAACGACAAACCGTTTTTGTCCACAGGTTATTGAATCTCTGGCTGCATTCAGCCTGGCTGGACTTCACCTGCAAAACCAACCCCCTCGTGAGCACAAGTATTTTCGGCCTCCCAAAAGACGTTGCCAAGCACAAGCATCTTCGTCCTGGGTTCTCCAACTTCAATGCAGCCACTACAGTACGTAGTTCAATGGGCCAGATTTCAATTAAATTCGTCTTGGACAGTGGGAAGAATTTCTGAAAGAATCAACGTCTTCTGATTTGTTCAAGCGAAATAAAGCCAAAAGATACCAGATGAGACGAAAATGTCTCCTCACCACCTGCGAAAAAATTGGCTACATTGGTCCTACAACTTTTTGCACCCTTCGGATCCCTTCGGGCTCTCCTGTGTGGCACCCACCTGCGACAGGGAACCAGTGCTGAGCTTGTTCCTGTCAGGGATGATGTCACCCTGGCTAGTACTTCCCTGCTGGTTTCCTCCGGAAATTTGTGGTCGCAACAATTGGACATGAAATGCGCTCAGTTTTGAGGTGGAAATCCTTTGAGAGTGGAAGCTATTCTGGTTTCGGCAGGAAGCCATTTAAAGGACAACAACCTCCAGGTCCATCCTGTGACATATGCCAGCATATGCTGTACTGTGTGTGACCGGACCTTGCCAAAAAGTCGGCGGAGTCAGATTGACCCGGAAGCTGAAACAACTTGACCTTGTGACAGGAAATCTGGCAGATCACCACGAGACTGGGGAAAGCCATTGCCCGGTTCCAACATTGGAAGAAGGTCAATTCTCTTGGGGTTCCCTGGTTCAACACAAACAAGATATCATACGTTCGAAGAATGGGGGATGTGAATCTTGTTGGTGGTATCAACCCATCTCAGATGGCAGAAGTCAATATAACATGGGTTCCATTGTTTCATCGAAAACAAACGATGTTTGAAACCGCGTGACAAGGCCTGGTTCCTCACCATTCCTCTATTCCGCTTAAGAGCGTGGACAGTGCAGTTGCAGATAAGGCAAGGGAAAAGTTGAAATGGATCTTGCGCACATGAGTTCTGCACCATTTCGATGGTGTGGAATTGAACCGAACGGATGTCTGATCCGAGAATACAACCAGTCCAAGAACGATGCCAATTTTAAACAGAACTGAGACTGGGGAGAGTGGCGAGTGGGATTTTGCACAAGCCAAGCCAAAGATATTATTTTCAAAGGGCTACAGTATATTCTTATGGACCCCAATTTATATATACATACACTCCAATCAATATTGTACATTGCCCCATGCTGAACTTCCAATCGGGGATGGTTTACCATGCCTTGCCGTACCACAATACAAGAATATATGTAATATACAGTATATGATATGATACTATATGAATATATGATGATGGTTGATAATGAATGGATGAATATGGCGATGTCGAAACACCCATTTCCATGCATTGCAGTAAAGATTTTCCTTGGCCTTCCTGCAGCTCTGGCTATCAGCTTCCACTCGCCCGGGATGGTCCGAACTGCTGCAGCAATTTTTCTCCGCAGCACAGGGACATCTGGCAGTGTTGGTGTGTCAACAGCTTGTGGAAAGTGGTAGCGCTGGTGGCTTTTGGCAGTGATCTGGGGGCGGAGACTAATTGAAAAGAACACCACATAATACCACATGTAATTGCCCACACTCATTGCTTGGTTTTGTTGCAAACTTGACCCAAATCTATGGGTGTCTGAGTCTCAAGATTTGCCCCACGGACATCTCGATGAGTTGAGTGTGTTCATGCGTCGCCTGCAACTAATCTCATTGGCTAAATGATGCCCTGAAGGAGGATTTGTTGGCCTTGCTGACAGATAGATTGCGGGTCTCCGGGCTAACAAGGCTGTTTGGCAAATGGATGTTTCATGATGCTAATGTTTCTCAAATTTGTAAGCACATTCACCCATGGTGATACAGAACTGGACCTTCAGAAACCACCACGCCCTGCTTGACTCCCCCTTCGCGGGTCCCCGAGGGCACCTGCAGTTGTCGCTGCCTGAAAGCAGGATGTCTTTGGAGTTGAGTCAAAGTTGTTTCAGGGATGGGGAATCCTGAGACAACAGAACAAAATACCAAGATGACTCAGATGACTATGTCATGATTCTCCAGAGACTGCTGATTGCTTTCTTGTTGTGGCCAATGCTCTTATGTATTCCAAAAACTAAGCCTTAAAATTTAAAATGGTTGTCTTCCGTTTCTGCTGATGCTCTCCGTCCTCACAGCCTGTGAATTCCAAACCTTGTGCCTGATGGCAAACTCTCCCAAATGAAACATAGCATTCAGTGGGAATAGATCAGAATGATTCAGTGATGATACCTCAAGTGTTGGATGTATATGCGTGCATGGTTTTGGCATCCCTGGGTATGAGTAAAACAGGTCCACCTAGTAGGCAACCATACAAGTTTTCAGGCACATCACCTTGAAGCGGGAAAAAGGGGGTCCTCCGTTGTTGTTCTGGTTGTAGAGATACCCCACCCGCTGACAAGTTCGACTTGTCCCATGGCCCATGGCCAAATGGTGGACAAACCCACCAGGCCTCTTGCCCCTCAACGAGGCCCTGCCGGCGTTTGATCCGTGGAGTACAAAAACACACCAAGTGCGGACGTTGGATCCAGATGGTGTGTTTCAAAAACAGGCGCTGATACATAATGATATGTCTATATTTTGTATATGCATACAAACCTCAAATTCCATGCATAGAAATCAACTAATCAACACCCACGATTGGTGCCAAGCGCTCAACAACAAGGCTCAACCAGAGCAACCATTGGCATGTACCAAACCTCGTGCCAATCTATGGCAATCCAGTCATATCGGTGAACCAAGATCCTTCAAAAGAAAGGAATGCGCTTGGTGAAGTAGGTGAAACCACCACCACCACCAATAATAATAATAATAGCAGCAGCAGCAGCAACAGCGGCAACAGCAACAACAACAACAACAACAACAACAACAACACCAGCAACAACAACAACAACAACACCAACAGCAACAACAACACCACCACCAGCAGCAACAGCAATAGCAAAATCAACCAAATAGGGGGTCGCATGGAGCATCTTTAGAACATGGGAAAGCACCTCGTGTTCACATGTGCCAACTGAGCCCGCCCACTATATAAATCGGCTATTTATAGGATGAAACCCTCCAACTTGAAGGGTCAATGATCCTGAGCCATACTTGGCCAAGTAGCTGCAATTACTCATGTCCCATGTGTCGGCGTCCTTCAAGAAGTCTCGTGCTTCTTGCTTGGAAAAGCTTGGGGTGTCGTGTCCACCTCGGTGCGCTGTTTCGACCGATACCCATTGGTGTGTTTTTGGGCTGTTGAAGTATCCTCGTACTTCTGATCGGACTGCTTATCCGCAGTCGGATTAGCTTTCTCCTGATTTTTGTGTTTGTGATGTATATGTAGATAATATACTGTATTATATATATATACTGTACGCATTTTTGTGCCAAATCTTGCTATAGTTTTTGCAGATCGGTACTGGTTGTATTGGACAAGAAGGTCTGTTCCAGTTGTGTTGGGATCCCTCCAGCAACCTCAGCTGCCACCCCTTAGAGCACCTGGGGCCCGAGGCTGAAGCGACACCTGAAGCGAAAGCTGCCCACGTCAGCCAGACCCTCTGTGAGCACTGACATGTCCAGCCTGGGCGGCCAGATCTGAAGCAACTTCCACTGTAAAATAAAGCTTTCAATTGTGTTGCATTTGCTCTTCGATTCGCCTTGTCACCCAAATTTGAAATGAACAGTTATTGCTCTTTGCTTATTGCCAAAATATGCCAAAAGGATCCTAAACCCAAGGTGAGGGTCCCAGATCGAACCAGAAACAGTCTCTATAAAGATATCGAGCATCTTGACATTGATATCAACAAAGCTCGCCACCGTGAAAAAAGCATGACAATTCAAGTGAATTTGCTTGTGTTTCTGATGCCAAATCGGGCATGATGAACCCCACGTTGTTCATCTATGGTCGGAGTTTCAACTGAGGTTCGTGCACTGGTGTTGCTCCGCTAGGATGATTCCTACCGGGGGAGCAAGCGGCATCGGTGTCATGTACTTGGCAGTTGTGTTTGGGTGGGTTCCAATGCTGAAGAAGCCTACATTCGCGATCTATCTTGACCTGGGGCATAAGCCAAACTCAATCCTTTACTGTATTAATAATAATTTAATGCATCAATCATCATCATCATCATCATCATCATCATCATCATCATCATCATCATCATCATCATCATCATCAAGCCCGGCTAGAGTGGGCACCCTACCTGAGCCCCGGATAATTCTGGAAGCACAGTTCCCCGACAAGGTCCACATTGATGGAGCAGTCATCAGCTCTCATGATCCGATGTATCATGATCCTTATCATATATCCTCAACATTCGTCAATACCAATTCGCCTCAATCTTTCTTGGGTCCCATTTGTCCCTTGGTGGTGCGTGTTTCAGCTGAGACTTGACTTATCGTGACCAAAACATCCAGGGGACTTCATCCAACGCTGTGCCATGCTATGCCGTTCCAATCCACAGCTCCACCCTCGGCGCCAGGTGAACCTCCACTGGAAATAGGGGTTTTGCCCCCAGAGTAGCAACCTGAGATTCACTGCTCACTGTTCGTGGACACTGTGAGCTGGTCTGGAAACTATGGTAACTGGCTGGAGGCCCGCACTGCCGGCCGTTGAGACCAGACACTCGGGTGGAAAAATAGGCCTCACGAACGCCAAGATTGCTGGAGAATGGTCGAAAATTGTTCAGGTTTTCTCAACGGAATTCACGCCTTATTTCTGCGCAAGCTACAAAATGTCATTCATTTAATGCACAAAGATGTGTAAGCAGCACTTCGAATGCCTCGCACAGTGAGCAACTACTGCTCAGACATCTCACAGAAAATGTACTTGCCTCCATCAAGAACCCTTCGGGCAGCTGGATCTCCTGTGGACGGGACCAGGATGCCATGGACATGTAATGAACAGTAAAAGCATCTAAAAACATCATGGATCCCCTGTGGCAGCTTGATCTCCAATGTACTTACCTCCTTCTCACCAGCATCACCAATGAAATGGACAGTAAAAGCATGTAAAAATATCATGTGTGGGCGAAATACAGGGAAATGGTCCTCCAATTTCTTCCACTCAGTCTGTAAACTCGGAAAAATAGGAAGATGAACCACCAGTTGCGCCCATCGCAGATGACATCATCGTCATGTAACTATGTATTATGTAGGTCACTGTTTCGAAACCTTGAAGATCTACCACCCTATGGTCCGAACCAAGGCGCTCACAGATTGAAGACATCCACTCATACCCACCTGAAGGTACTACCCAGCTCTCCACTTCCCATTCATGGCATTGCATAAAACTCACCCTGGCACCTTCCAGGTGCATGCCCAAATGTGAACAACATAACCCTCAATTGTTTATCATAAGTTGGATTTTCACCTTCCCATTTGGGCCTTCTTTTGGGGAGATTTGGACCTTTTCTTGTTGACCTATGGGCCCTGCCCAAACCACCCACAGCTCCACCTCATTTCGGATCAGATCATCACCTGATCTCTCAACCAGTGGATGAGCCTTGGAAGTGACGCCTCGGCACCGACACCTGTCATCCTGGCGTCTCCCCTTGAACCCTGGTTCCGCCTTGTTTCGGGTGTCAAATGTCAAATGTCCTTGCTTTGGGCAAATCTATGATTGAAACCACTTGAAACAAACGTGTCGAAAAACCAGGAAGCTACGCAAATGACCACCAAAGGTCACCAAAGGTCACCTTAAAGTGGCAATTGCAATGGTCACCAAAGTGGTCTTGGGTGTCCCCAAAACTGATCCGTTAACCAGGCGCCAGGCTGAAGGTCACGGTATCCGGTCGCGCATCTGCATTGTGGTCACCTTGCTCCTGGCGTGGAAATTATGTTTTGAACCATGACTTGCTACGAAAATGTGATAAGGGGACCATAAGGGGACCATGGGAGAACCATCTTGGGATAATTTGGGATACAGTACCCTTCAATTACCTTCTTCTGTTTCATGAGCAAGAAACTACTAGTTTCGCAGTTTGAAACTGCTTCACTAGACTCACTCAACAATATCGACAAATAGTCAAAAAGACACAGGAAATTGCGTCATACTGTTCTACTGTATGAATTCCTTTGTTCATGACCGGATTTCCTCAATGGATCAGCAAGAAATATGACAATCCCTGTCAAACAGGATAAGATTAGGTGATGCCTGCAATTTGAAAACAATATATATTTCAGGTGACACTGATCACGGATGTAGCCATCCCCCCCAGCGTATTCTGCACCTTGAAGGGAAGCTCCACTGGTTCCAAATCGCCACGTTTCACATGGAGCCGGTAGGGGTGCTCCTCCCAGGCCGCCATGGAGGGGATCTTACTGGATGCACTGGTTCATTGGGCATGATAGCACCAGCGTACCAGTCATAAATTCAACTAGGTAGGCCCCCAAAACCGACCCGGCAGATCAATGTATACTTTGGTGCTTATTGGGGTGGCCCTGGCTGGTAAGGTTAAGGTATACCAAGGCTTAATAAACCTTAATAATCCCTTGCCAACAGCTATTAAGAGATGTGGGGATTGTTGCAAATTTGCATCCATTATTTAATGCTAATATTAGCCTTGCTAAGCACTAAATAAGGAAACCTGTTTTTTGGACAACCCAAACTCCCTTATTAAGGGATTATGGGGAAAATGTGCTGAAATCAAGCATTTCGGTGGTCGCAAGACTCACTACAGGCACATCTCTTATTAAGAGATTTTGGGGTAACCCCCCTCCACCCCAAAATCNTGTGCTGAAATCAAGCATTTCGGTGGTCGCAAGACTCACTACAGGCACATCTCTTATTAAGAGATTTTGGGGTAACCCCCCTCCACCCCAAAATCTCTTATTAAAAGATGTTGAGGAAAATGTACTAAAACCAAACATTTTTGTGGTCCCCCCTGTCGCTAAAGTTGAAATCCCT